>OX421970.1:67741916-68157120 GCA_949128135.1 Parasteatoda lunata
CTCAATCAAAATTGCTTTCTTTGTGTATTTTTAGGATTTTTATGTGGTACTTCTCTCCCCTTGTGAGTTGGATGCTACAATGAAGATGATTCTTCAAGTACCTATGTGGGCTCAGAGAGTGATTTACATTCAGGGTTCAGCTCTCAAAGATACCGATCTTACAAGAGCAAGGTATGCCCATCAATCTTCAAAGAATACCAAAAAGTCAAAATTATGTCACATATATGTAACATAAAAAAGCTTAAACGAATGTTTTTACATTATTTCTTTATCTAAATTCTCCTTCTTAATTTATTATTCAAAATTAAACACTTTCTAAAACTTTATTATTCACATCCTATTTTCTTATTCTGATTTTTAGTTCAAATATGTATGAATTAACATTTTAAGTTTTCCTTTCATTAACACCGTGAAGCATATTATTTCCTCGATCTATTTAATGAACCAATTTGTAATTACTAACATTGCCCTTTTTGCATGTGATTTGAGAGTTCATCGGGATTTGTTTGCAAGAATTTCCCTAGCTTTTGAAAGAGAAGCACACCAGATTTCTGGCATGCATATATATATATATATATATATGTAATACAAAAAGTATAATACTTTTGTATTAATAAAAGAATTAAATCTCTTTCGTTTTAATAAAATGTCTTTGTTAAAGAATAAGCGTAGAGAGATTCTATTTTGGGAAGTCAAGGCTAATAACATACGACTGAGTTATTTTTAGAATCTCTCCCCCTTTTACTTCCATATAAGGAAGCATGAAATGATTTTCCTTAATGCGTAAGGATACAAGAATGCCGACGACTGTGCCTGTTTACTCAAATCTGTGTTAGTATAAAAGCGAGAGCAATGCTTTTCGCATGGCTTTTTCATCATGTTGTGATCCTGGTAATTTGTTCCAGAATTGTCCGAAGTCTTGTCCACCCTCTCCCTTGTGGAGAGCGGATGTGGACTGTTATCGATACCAGCCTACTACCATTAATAAATATTTTTTGAGTGTAACATGGCTTACGACTGCATTATTAAAGCTAAATACACCACTGATAACAGGGATGAAGCTCTGTTATTATAAGACGCCAGGATGGTTACTTGCTGAGGAAACCATTGTTATCTATTTTCCGGCTGACTACAACGTTTCGAAAACCTCATCCATCATCCCCCGGGGAACGAAAAAAGAGAATCGCCCATCCCGGACGAAGGACGAAAGAAAGTTGCCTATTCTGCAGTGAAAAAAAGAATGAAGGAAGGAAGGATTGATTTAACTACCCGTACCTTCATCGCTGTGAGAATGCTGACGTTGGCTCGAGCTCGTCACATGCCTCTCTGAAACCCATAGTGTTGATCGAGATGACCCTACAGTGTCCAATCTGGAAATGACCGATGACCCTACAATTCCGTAGTGCTCAAATTGTGAAAACAAAAGTGAATGTGCGCGATTTTTAGTAAATTTAGAGAAGCTTTTTGCTTCTTTATTAAAAGTTCCTTTCTCATGAAAGTCGGAGAAAAATTTGGCAAGTGAAAAAAGAAAACAAAAGTGAATGTGCGCGAATCTTAATCATGAATATTCATGAAGTGCAATAATAAAATTGTTTACTTCTTCTCTTCACAATCATGAAGGTCAAGGAAAATGGAAAGAAAGTACTGTAGATATATATATTTTTTTTATCCTCTTATGTTTCTTTCTCGCTAGCATGATCAAATATTTTAGTGATATTAGATATGAGTAGTATTCTAACATTTTTATTTCAATAATCAATAGAATTTTATTAAGAGTTAAAGTGCATTTCTTGTTTTTATATTGCTTTTTCTTTATAAAGTATGAATAACTGAGTATATTATATTATGAATAGTTGATTGCATTTCTTGTGTTTATATTGCTTTTTTTTAAAATTATTATATAATAGTGTATTTTTATGCATTTAAAATGTTTTTGAGGGAAATAAATGTGTTTCAAACGTCAATTAAATTTGTGACGGCAAACAAAATTCAAAATTTTTCAGCTTTTCAAACAAAAACAAAACTAAAAGAAATTTGTAAGGCTTTTTCTTTTTCGGACTTGGTCAAAACTAAATATTCCTATTAAAAATGTGAAAAATTAAATGTTACCCAAACAAAAAGACATTTCACACTTAACAAAATTTGTGAGTTTCCCCTTATTACGATAGGCGAAATTGTTAACTCAGCTAAGTTTTTAATACTTGATACTGAGTTAATGTATGCTTTAGTAGGGTTGCAGACTTGCAAAGATTTTTGTTTGTTTTTTGATTGTGTCGGGCCAGTTGTTACTCAAGTTGGTAAGAGACTGATCATCTCTGCTAAATCTAACAATGACAACTTATCCTTGCACATTAGACAACAGAATTCTCATAATGTTAAGATCAAAAATTGTGAAAAAAAAATGAAAGTTTAAGATGTTTCATTAAAAGTAAACATTTTGAAAAATGGAAGTTTAAGATGTTTCAATAAAAGTAAACATTTTGAAAAAAAAATAGAAGTTTAAGATGTTTCAACAAAAGTAAACATTTTGAAAAAAGTTTAAGATGTTTCAGTAAAAGTAAACATTTTGAAAAAAAAAAAAAATGTGAGGGGTAACAAAAATAAAAAGAACAGGAAAAATAGGAAAAAGAAAGAATGACCAAGAAGTTAATAACAAAAAGTACAGGAAAAAGAAAGAAAGGCCAAACATTTCAAATGATTCGAAAATAGAACTAGGTAATGGGTGCATACATTATCAGGTTAACATCGACGAAAAAATAGGAAATAAAAAGAAAAGTTTAAGTAAACAAAATTTTGAAATAGTGCATGTATCAAATCTTAGGAAATATAACAACCCACATATGTAGAAATTAAATCATGAATAGTGTCCAAAACAAAAGAAAATTTTTTACTTCTTCAAGGGAAGAAGTGATATTTGGATAAAAATTGTGTATGTTTTTGTGTGAAAAATTTTTGAAAATTTTAGTAGATTAGTTATAAAAATATGTTTCATTTTTCGTTCTGTTTAGTTGCCTAAACAGATAAAGTGTATTATCATGCTTTTATTGTTATCATTGTATATAGTTGTTTTTTTTTTACAGATAATTGAAAAAATGTTATTTGTAGTAGTGAAAAGGAACAGTCGTACCAACATAAATTTTAAAAGTTCAGAGAATTCTAAATTTTATTATGATTTCTTTTTGGCTTGCCAAAAATCTTTTTTGGGGGGGATGTAATACAAAAAGTATAATACTTTTGTATTAATAAAAGAATTAAATCTCTTTCGTTTTAATAAAATGTCTTTGTTAAAGAATAAGCGTAGAGAGATTCTATTTTGGGAAGTCAAGGCTAATAACATACGACTGAGTTATTTTTAGAATCTCTCCCCCTTTTACTTCCATATAAGGAAGCATGAAATGATTTTCCTTAATGCGTAAGGATACAAGAATGCCGACGACTGTGCCTGTTTACTCAAATCTGTGTTAGTATAAAAGCGAGAGCAATGCTTTTCGCATGGCTTTTCCAACATGTTGTGATCCTGAAAAGTTGTTCCGGAACTGTCCAAAGCCTGTCCACCCTCTCCCTTGTGGAGAGCGGATGTGGACTGTTATCGATACCAGCCTACTACCATTAATAAATATTTTTTGGAGTGTATCATGGAAACGACTGCAATATTTAAGCCCTCATATTATATATATATATATATATATATATATATATATATATATATATATCCTCTTTTGATTGATTCTCATCCATCATTGTATTTCCCCTTAAACGTCATTATTTTTTTCTGAAAACACTGAATATTTTGCTTTCAAGATATACAATTGTAACTTTATGTAAGAACATTCATGTTAATCATAACGACACGGACGATTACATGGATATGAAAAATAATCATTTGAACTTGAAAAATAAAGTTTAACTTAATGAACACAGATTGTAGTACTTAATAAAAAGAAAGTAATTTAACTCGTTGATGAAACTTACAACAATTCAAATAGGGAATAATTTTTATCACTTTTTATAAAGATTTTTTTTTTTCATTTTTAAAAATTTCATAATAAAAATTAAGATTCATGTCTGGCAACACGCAATTTCTTTCTCTGTAATGTAAAAATATATTTCCTCCTGATAAAAATGCATTTTCCCATGGTTTTGAGTTCTTGATCTTTATAATATTATGCCGAAATCTTTTGAATAATCCCAATAGTAGGAAAGCGATCGAAAGTTTAAGCCCAGTAATGTTAAGTACAATTTTTGTTTATTTAGCTTTTTCTCCGGCAATTAGCAAAATTCTTCACACACAGTTACGAAATTCGTTTATCCAACAATGAGAAAAATATCTTTTTGCATAAATATTATTATTAATTATTATTAATAGTAATTTATATTTTTTTCATTGATCATTTTTTATATATTACATATAAGAACAATGGTCGGAATATTCTTGAATTATAAAGTATCATTTACATGATAATTTTAGTTAGCAAGTCCCAAAATTTGGACGTAATTGATTCGTTAGTTTAAGTAAAAATTGAAATATTCGATCTTTTTTTTTTAATTTTATTTCTCAGAAACTGCGGTTGATTTTGATTAAATTTTACACTTTTTCATTCAAAATATGCTTTGAAACGAGGCAAAAAATTTATATACTTTATAGTTAAAAAATGTTTTGACTATTAAAAAATAAATAATAATAAATTAGTATTAAAACTATTTTTTACGACGAATAATCTTTGTATAAATAAGTTTATTTTCTCCATGGATATGGGAAAATACGCAAAATGAGAAATCTACATAAAAAGGCACAAATTTTTGTCCTCTCTCCTTACTAAACTATTGGGACCGTATATATTTTTCTAGTTTTCTGGGGCAAGAATCCAAATCAGTTGAAAAAAGGCGTGTTTAATCAAATAAAGTACATTTATGTGTCCGATTTCGTAATATAAATCACCGTATAAAAAATTTAAACACTCCCTTGTTAAATTTGCTAAATTTTATTTAGTAAACAAACGATATATAATACTACAATATGTTCTACTTGTATGGCATTAAATCATAAATCCAATAAAGTGACGAACAGTATAACTGTTAAAAGCTATCTGTTAAAAGAAATAACAATAAATTAACATTACCGATTTATAAACGCTGAATTTATTGTAACATTCGTTGTCCCAACCATTTAAATAATTTACATACATCAAATTTTAGATCATCTCTAGTAAACTTTAAATTAATTCTAACCTCGCTTTCTGACTAAATCACACAGGAATTTTGAGCTCTTAATTTCAACGGCAAGCTCTAAAACTACAAAGAACGCATGGTAATTCAATTTGGAGGGAATCGAAGTTGATCTTTCAACTCAAGCACAGGCTAACTTTTAAAGTTTATTCAATAGTTCAATTTTAAGGAATTAATATAGATGCATAGCCGAGTACTGAATCTATTATAACTTGTCTGTAGACACCCTTTTATAAATTCATCAAAATGATGAAGGGATTGTGAAAGGAATTTGTGAAAATGTAGCTTATATTTTCAAAATAAATAAGGTTGCTCATTTGAATGCCTTTAGAAATTTAGCATATATTTAAAGCTCGTACATTAGGTAGTTTTGGTAGCTCCTTGCATTAGGTAGTTTTGGGTAATTTCAAAGAAAAGAAATTGCCACACCTAAAACTACATATATTTTTAAAAAAAACATGCCAAAAAAAAACTTAAGTTTACTTGACAAAAAGTTGTCTAAAAAGTGATTTGTGGTAAATTTCGCTTCTATCTGTCATGAAATGAATGAAACGTGTACTCTCAATCGATAAAAAGCTATATTTGCAATTTATGTGCTCTAGCTAATTGGAAAGTGGCCGCACAGATGCGAAAACTATTAAAGTAATCTGTTAAAAAATTATGTGTACCATCTTTTTTCTTTATTAAATAACTCGCCTTATTTTGGCCAAGAAAATATGAATTGATTTGTATAGATAACACTAGTAAGCAATCTTTTTTATTATTTTGCATGCGGTTGTTTAACGGATGTTGGCTATTTTCACGTCCCTGATTTCAAATCTGTAATCGTTTTCTCATCCCAAGCTACGGTTTTTTAAAAATATTATACAATAAGAAGTGTCATAAATGTTATGGCACACTTCTAGAGAAGTTAAGGCACAGTATGGGGAATAAAATAGCATAAGAACATGTGTTCGGAAATGTCTTCGTACTCCGCTAGGTCACTTCCCTATGACGAAATGTTTTTTGACGAAATGATTCTGAATAAGTCTTAACAGAGGAAGCTCCCCCAGCTGCGAATGACGACATTTCCCGGCATGGGTTCTTATGTAATTTTAATCCTGATGTTGTCCCCCAACCCTCCTTGAAGTTTGCCGCAACATTTATACGACTCTTATTGTACATAACGCTTTTAATCCTGTGTAGTCCGCAAAAAAAAAAAAAAAAAATAAATGAATTACCCTGAATAACTTTCGTTCTAATGATCGGATTTTCACGAACTAAGTGTCAATCTTAATGTTTCCAGAGGGTGACCTTAAATATGCCAATTAATTATTGCTAACTATTAATTAAGTTACGGAATCAGACACAAAAACTTACTTTCTCTGAATAAACATTTTTTTTTTTTACATATTTGGATTCTTAACCCGCAATCTGGGAAATATGGTCCCCATAGTTTGATCAGGAGTAACTCTGGCTGGTTTCTAGGCAACCCAAACGATTTTCCTTCTTTTTCTTGTTATTAATGTTTTGAAAATAGTCTGTATGTCAGTGAAAATAAAGGAATACAACCGCTGTAAAAGCTAACACGGCTGATCACCTAACCGGAACATATGCTCCTGCACCCCAGACCCCAAAATCAAGAAAACTGAGATGGGCACAGTAGCCCTTGGCCCTCTATGGGCTGTCGCTTTACTGAGTTTAGATTATTATATAATATTTTTGGTCAACTTGGTATTGTTGGTTTCAATATTTTTTCACAGAATGACCTAACCAAACAATTGCAAACTAGGAATCAAGTGCGGTATGGTTTATATTTTGTTCAATGTTGTCCTTAAAAAGGCTTTATGGTACTCAAATAATAATATCAAATGAGAACTATTCAGTCAGTCTAAGTCAAACCTGAGGATAACTTTTGCTGAAGATGATGCAATTGTGTTTCGGACAGCCCGAGCTTTCTGAAGTTGCACGTGTGTCAGAACCAAATGCAAAAACAAATAAATAAATAAATTTTAGTTAAGTAAAACAAAGAAAATGCTTTGCATGAAGTCTGACAATCAAATTGCTTTTTTTGGAAATTGGAAATCACGTGATTGAAAAAGTGTATGTCTTCATATATTTGTACATCAGAAATTAATAATAGCCACAATATAACACAAGAAATACAGAAAAGAGTTTAAAATGCAAAAATTTATGCCCGGAAAAAAATTTCATCATGCTTAGTATTCTTAAACTTGTTGCTGTAAGTGTACTTAGTAAACTATTGATTAAATAATTTCTTATAAAATTTATACTAGCATATGCATCAGAGACATAGCAACAAAATACACTTGATGAAGAGACCCTTGCAATTTTTGAAAAACAAATTATTCGAAGTATTCTAAGAATACAAAATGTTTAGCTTTGACTCCAAGATACAGAGGCATGTAGATAAAATACACGAGGATAAGAGATGCATAAAAATTCTTTTGACAAAGTCCATTGGGAAAATATCTCGACAAACATCCCAACGAAGGTAGATCGATTGTGTCAAAAGGGATCTTGACTTCCTGAAAATAAAAATTTGAAAGAAAATATCCAAAAATAGGATTGCCTATAAGAAAATGCAGGTATCTCCCCGGGCTGTTGAGCCATTGAAGAAGATGTTTTGAAACATTCGTGTTTTGAAAACACTAATTTCATTTGAATAACATTGTTTTTACAGCTTGCGTGCAAAACATATTTAATTTATTCTTTAAAAGCTTTTGATAGTTTTATAAATATTCAAGATTGATGTCGAGATCATTTATGTTTCTTTCCCAACTTGTGCAAATTTAGTTTCCTTTCATTAAAGAAAAATAAATAAAATAAAATACTGGTCATAGCAAAGCTCTACATAGTTAGCTTTAATGGAAGAATTTCTTTAGAAACGATACGAAAACTATTAGAGATTAAAACATGATAAATTTTTAATTTTTTCTCAAAGAGAAGCTTTCATTCATTAAGTAGGGAAAAAAACTTAACGGGATTAAATTTCAATACACGTGTAAGGGACTCTATTTAATGACTGTTTTTAAAGAAAAAAAAACTTTAAAAAGACAAAGAAGGAAGTCCAAGTACTTAATGAGTTCATCGGTAAAAGATAAAATACGATAATTACCTTCTAAAAGCCAACAATTCATTAATTCTTTAAAAGGCCTAAATTATTTTTCTAATTAAGTTATGAGTAGAAGATTACACACAATTCAGGCTGTTTTCGTCGTAAATTTAGCTAGATGAATCATTGCGAGTAGGAAGCATGAGAAATCAAATATTTTCTATAATATTTCGCTGAAAGCTTAATTAAAAAAAAAAAAACTTCACATTTTATAAATAATATTTATATAAAAGGTTAATTAAGATTATCTTAAAAGCTTACAAATTATTTTATTACAAACTCAAATTTAAATACTTAGATATAATTTTGAAATCCACTATCTGGATAGCTGTATACAAAAAAAAATTTTATTCGCTTAAAAACTTTCTAAGATATGAAGGAATACACAAAAAAGTAAAATTAACATTAGGGACCAAAACTTTTAACCGCTCTCCTGACTAAATTAGGGTCTTTTTTTTTTCAAGTTTGTGTCTTACCTCTCTCTCCCCTCCCCTTTGTTTTAAGGGTTAAGATTCCTAATCCGACGGGGAAAAAAGTCATGTTTAGGGAGAGAAAATACGTTTTTATATCTGATTTCTCGTTTTTATATCTGATATTTCGTTTATACAAATTATTAGCATATTTAAGATTAGGCCTTCGAATCATTAAGATTGAATCTTAGCACATAAAAATCTGATCATTAAACTAAAAGTTATTAAGGGTGTGCATTTTTTTTATCTCGCATATTGTACTGCATTATTAAGTCTACTTTTTTTATATATTTAAAAGCAAACAAATATTTTAGAGTGCAAGAAAGAAAAAGTCTAATCCTTTAGAAGTAAAAAAAACTGTGGTCCAAACTAAGAATTTTAGTGAGAAAAAAATATTTTCGTGTTTCCTTCCTTATTAAGGCATTCTGTTTGATTGTTACACTTAGCTAAAGTTTTACTCATCATTGATCCTGACTGTTTAAAATCATGAATATTGACATTTCTTAAAACACTGTATTACGCAATAAAAATTTCCCCTTTCGAATAGAACGTTCCTCCCTTTATCAAGTAGCTAAAAAGGACAGTTTTAGAAAATGGACGGTAAAGAACGAGCTAAGGGAAATTTCGACTAACGCATGGAAGAAGAAAGAACGAAAAGAGAATTAAAAAAAGACGCAGCAAAAATAGTATGAGAGAAAGAAAGGAAGGGTAATGAAAAAGTAAAAAACAAAAAAAATGGAAGCACAAGCTAATATAATATATAATTGAAAATCAGCTTGGTCCATCCATTTTATCTCATTGTCATTTTTAACTACCTGATGAAGAAGAGCACGTCTTTCCTGAAGCACATAGCTATTTTTATTGTGTGTAGTATTCTTCATGGAACCTAGATGTTTTTTCTTAACAAAATGTTCGAATTTTTTTTCTTGAAAAGAACTTTGTTATAACCCGTTTTATTCGTAGTAATTTGACACCGAGTATAAGATAATACTCTCACAACATTCCTAAAGTTACACAAAAACACTGAAAACTGAAAATAACACACAAACTTAAAATCATCTGCAAATTCACGTATTTTGTTTAAATATTCCACATTTTAACTTTACATATTTTTTTTCAATTCTCACTTTTTTTACCTGGCGCGCAAGATAACTCGACTTTAATAAACCTGTTAAATTAAAACTTAATGATTGGCTTTAGTATTAGCATGTAGTTCAATTCATATTAACACATGAATAATATTATACATTTATATTTTTTTGATCAAGACAAATCCATTTTTTTTAAAAAATCCGAACTCTTTTTTTAAAAAAAAAAAATACTATTTTCCAATTTTTTTACATAGTATTATTTTAAAAAAAGCATATTCGACTACCTATAAATAGTTATTTCAAGTCATTAACATGATTTTTATGACTATTATCCTCCGTGTTTTAATTCTGATGAAAACTAAATTATAAATGTTATTTGCTTTACTTCACATAAGTTCTGGAACTTAAAAAGTTTCTATGTTTATGCTATTTTCTTTCATTTATTATATTTTTTTAGCAAAAGAGTATATTTGATAGACAGCCTGTTAAAAGTTATTTCCAGTCTTAAACATGATTTTTATAACTTTTCTCGTGTGCGCAATACGTCATATTATCTCTTTTTTTTTCCTTCAAATTTTAACTCGGAAGAAAATTAAAATATAGAAGTTCTTTGCATTATTTCACAAAAGTGTTTGCATTTAAAAATTTCTGTGCTTAAGTTTAACACCTGAAAAAAATTCAGAATTCCGACACAAATTTTAAATAAATTACAGAAAGTCAAAAAAGTTTCTCTCAATGAAATCAAAACAACCTAGACCCATTAAAATCAATTTTTCACCCCATATTTGATATTTTTATTTCTTAACAGCGTATATTGATACATTAGGCAATTAGTCAGCCAAATCTGCTGATTTCTGCTATTTTCTGATGTTCTAAGTTTAACAATGAAACGCATTTTATAAACTTCGTCTACTAGGCTATTGATTTTATCTCGTGTGTCAAAAAAAAATCATGAATATAAATCCTTGGAACCAACAAAAAAGAAAAGAAAAATACTTCGATAAAAAATTGAATAATGCGAACTGAAAAAAAAAAAAAAACTCCGTCCTTAATTAACGGTTTTGAGTTCATAAAAAAAAGATAAGTAAATTCATTTAATGACTTGGCTAATGAAAAAATTGTAGCTTAGCGTCTTTAAAAAAAAAAAAAAAAAAAAAAAAAAACAGTTGCATCAAGTTTTTACCATTTTTACTCCTTTTTTTAATATACATGACTGATTATTCTCAGTGCCAGTTATTTTACGACACTTTTAAAGGTTAGTAAAACATTTGGCGGCAGGGAAATAATAAAAATATTCAAATTTTTCTCAAATGGTTTTCGCAAAGCTAGATTACAAAAGAATTATCTTCGCACTTTTTGAATTATTGAATAAGATATATTTAGATCCAAGCAATGTTATAAACCTTAACAGAAAGAAAATACACCAGAAATCTGGAAACTTAAAGTATGCGCATATCTAATTTCTCCCCTTTTTGTACATCTTTGTTCAGGCGGAGTATTGTTGTATTATGCAAAAGGAATCTGAAATGGATTTCTGTTCTGTGTTTTATAATTTTCTCTCTTCTACACAGGATGAATGCAGCCGAAGCTTGTTTTATACTGGCTGCAAGAAACTATGTCGATAGAAGCGCTGCTGTAAGTACTTTTTAAAATTTAGCAATTTTAGATTTTTTTTAGCTCAGAAATATTTCTTTAATTATATAGACAAGAGAAATGTCACTTTTTTAGGAATTTAATAGTTAGTAATCTTAGTCAATTATTTATTCACTTTATAATTATATGAGCTCAAATTTCTGATCAATATTTAAAAAAAAGCTTTGTTCAAAAAGAAAAAGAAATTTAAAGAACTATTTAACGATTCGAAAAATCAAAGAAAGACGAAACGAGGTAAAAGCGTAAGTCGTACCGTACTGCTTAGACAAGGCTAAACTAGATCTGTATTCCCAAAATTTAAGAGTCGAGTTCATCCTTGGCCTAGATAACCGATGATTTCATAAAAGTATTTATTTTCATATTAAGATGGAAAACTACTTATTAAGTTCGTCAACAGATGACACTGCTAACAGAGAAAATCTTTTTGAAATAACCAGGATTTTTTCTCTAAAAATAGTCATGATTTGTTGCAAGAACTTGACGCAGTCAGAAATCATAATCAAGAGACGCCAATAGAATTATTTTAGTTGAAGTGGCCACAGATTGTTTTACAGTTTTTCCATTATCAGTGACATTTGTTGATGATATTTGTAAATAATCTTCATTGTTTAAAACAAACTAACTGATTTTTTTAGCAGGATGTAGCAAAGTGTACATTTTTATCTCCTATTTATTTTTGACTGATTTTTCTAATCATTGGTCATTTTCGAGACACAATCAGTACTTTCACGTAAAAAGACGAAAAGAACTGTGTTTCTCTAGAATACGTTGTTTTTGCATGTCGTGTATAGTTTTAACAATAAAACGTATTTTGGCAAAACAAATATGCTTTATCTTACATTTGGTGAGGGGAAAAAACAGTTTGTCTGGAGCAGCATGTCCTTTTTAGAACCTTGTGCCATTAAACCCTACATTGAACTCGACTGAACTCAATCAGAATACGTTGTGAGGTTTATATTCTACTGACATCACGTGTTTTGCTTTTGATACAGTATCTATATTTTAATTCAGTTTGAAGAAAATTTTATTCTGTTTTTACTTCTGTGTTTACTCTGTTCTTCTGTGTTTACTTCTAAATCAGTTAATGATTAATTTGTTGTGATTCAGAACTGAACTCATAACTCAACCCATCTTTAGTAAATTTTTAGAAATAACACATGATTAGTCTTTATGTTACTTGATTATCCTTTGTTTCGGTATGCTTCCCTCTAATTTGAAATTAGCAATTTTTTAATATGAATTCATATCTCTTATAAAGCCAATCATTATTCCAAATTTATTTCCTGTTAATTATCTTTAAGATAACCTTCTCGTGGATGTTTTTGGATTGAATTTTGGCGTTGCTATCAACACCAGAATTAATTTTTTACTTGCAATTTTCTGAGTTATTCTTTCTAAGTAATTGTGGTTTATGTTGTTGAAATAAATAGCATTCATTGTTTTTTAGGATGAGCATACTATTCTCAGATCCTGGGCAGTGCGTGATTTTGCTCCCAACGTTCCTCAGTACGTGCAGATCTTCCGTCCTGAAAATAAAGTTCATGTTGCATTTGCTGGTACGTTTTTACTCTTCAGTATTAAATATTTAAATACTATCTGTAGAGAGAGAGTGGCTGTTTGACAAAATGAGTTAGTTGAAGTTCCATTTTTATGCTACAAATAGAACACCTATGCACATCATCAGAGCTTTAAAATAAAAATTTAAACAAAAAGCATTCCCGCAACAGACCGTTGTAGGTCAGAGGGTCAATTGATGTTAAGGCTTCATAATTTCGTGACAACTGCGTGATGTTTGCAATGTTGTCAGCATTGCACACATCCAGGCAAGTGTCCTTTACTTTCCAGGCAAGCTGGTATTTATCGAACTGATGGGATCAAATCCCGCAATAACAGCCAATGTCTTAACCATTTAGCCCTGGCGGCTCACATCATCAAGAATACTATGGTGAATTTCTCCTTTTCACTGTGCTAATTTAAATCATTTTTGATAAGTGTACAATATCTAATGCTATTTGAACTAGTGCAACTTTTTTTATATTTCTAATGGCAAGGTAAAAATAAAAATAAATGAACAGAAACAGAAGTAAAGATGATACAACAATAAATTGACCGAAGTCATTGCCTCAAAAGTTCTCTGGCCTTCCAATAAAGTCCAGTCTCGGAGTCGCCCCCAAGGACTGCACAGTGGCGGAGGTGGTGTCTATCCATAGGGATATTAGAGTTACAGAAGGGACAATAAGGGCTTGAGAAGATCCGAATACGGTGAAGGTGATCTGCAAGGCAATCATGTCCGATTAGTGGACGGAATTGGGCCACAGCGTGACGACGTGGTCTGCCAGGAACCCTCAAAAGGTCTTCAGCTTTCCAGCGCTTAGATTTTACTCTGTCATTTATTTGTTCACTGAATTGCCCTTTTAAAATTTGCTTTAAATAAAGCTTCACAGAATGAAAAGAAAGTGGATAGGAACTCGATTGAAGCCTCGAGCCCTTTTTTTGCCAGGGCATCAGCTTGCTCGTTTCCAAAGAGGCCGCAGTGTCCCGGCAGCCACTGAAAGTCACACGTTTCTGTTTTTGACACAATTCCTGTAGATGTTGCCGACACTGGGTGATTTCATTTGTTGCAGCCAGACCAGCTGAACTGATCGCCTGAATTGCGGATTGGGAGTCAGATAAAACAACCACTTTGCTAAATTTATCTTCAAAAGTTATTAAGTGCTTAAGAGCAATGCGAATGGCTTCAACTTCACCATCGAAAGCAGTGCGGTGTTTCCCTGCGGAGGCATAAAAGGAGAATAAGTTCGAGAAGACCCCCGCACCCGCCGAGCCATAAAAAGAGCCATCTGTGTATAAGCGCAACCACTCCGGTTCTGGGTACCTCTTGTCAATAGTTTCTAAAGCATAAGACCTTAGAACCTCTGGAGAGTTGTCTTTCTTGAGAAGCCTGACAGAAAGGTTTTGCAATCTCTACAATGTCAGCTGGCAAATCGCAATTCTGCCTGAGGTCCCGAACAAACTGAACAAAGCCCTTTTGAGTTTTTAAATTTCTAGCACTTGTTGGTTAATCTCTCCAAAAATAATTTGTTCTAATTAGCTTTTCATAAAGAATCAGAGCTTTTTCCTTAATTATATCACTAATAGGTTTATTATACGTCAGCAAGAGCACTGCATCAATCGAGGTCGATTTGACAGCTCCTATAACGAGTCTCAATGATTGGTTTTGCAAAAGTTCTAGTTTTTTCAAGACATCATTACTTGCGGTAATTAGGGGTTCGCTGCAGTATGTAATTAAAGGCAGGATAAAAGTCTTATAAGTAATGTTTAAGGTTGATCTGTCGCATCCCCATAGGAATCCTGCCAGACGTTTCAGATAGTTATTCCTTTCTGAATGCGATTTGACAATGACTCGGAATGAGATTTCCAGTTTAATTTACTATCAAACGTCCCTCCTAAATAGTTAAATTTGCTAGAATGTGTGAGAGGGGTATTTTTGTAGCTTAAATCAGGGAGGTTGATTCATCAGCGAAAAAGATTGGACAACTAGTGC
Source organism: Parasteatoda lunata (assembly GCA_949128135.1). NCBI lineage: Eukaryota > Metazoa > Arthropoda > Arachnida > Araneae > Theridiidae > Parasteatoda > Parasteatoda lunata. The sequence goes on from OX421970.1 coordinate 67,757,016, forward strand.
AAATTTAATTACATTATTTCGAAATCTTCAATATTATATTTTTTATAATTTAAAATATTATTTGATTTTCCCCCTTTAAATGTCACCGAAAAAAGTAATACCTGGGCATGTGCTATGTAAATAATTTTTCTTTTATTAATTTTTATTTTCAATTACAAAAAAATCGGTCTAATGACACCAGAATTACTAGAAAAAATCGAAGTAGATGCTAATAAGACTACTAGAGCGAAATTCGTAGAAAACTCTAATATGGTACTGAGAATATTTTTAAAACTGATTTCTGAAATTATGAAAACCTATTTGACAATGATTTTAGTGAACAGAATGGAAAAATAAAGCCACAGATATTGCGCATAGGAGTGCAACACACCACGGGAAGTAGCACTGACAGTTGCAGCCGAAATATTCATTGACACTTTTGTGGAACAGTAATACAAGCAATTTGTCGAACAAATCATACATGTACAAATTAACAGAGCAGACTAATCTTATTATAAAAATACAAGATATTAATGTATATAAATTCGATTTTTGCTTATGTGTATTTATTGCTGTAATTTGTCTGCATCAAAATTGTTTTATTAACTAATCCCTAATTAATACCAAATGTGGCAGCTAATTTACATTTTTTTTAAAATTTATTTCAGAGCATGTTGTGTGCGAAGATGAGTTTAAGTATGCTCTACTGGCGAATAATTGCCTTTGCCCAGGAACATCTACTCTTGTCACATTACTACTTCATACATCCAGAGGACAGTAAGCATCAAAATATTATAAAAACAACAGTAGCACAAAAAAAAAGCAAATTTACTTGTTTATTTGTGCTTAACACATGATTTATGTGTTACTACTGTAACAAAGATAACTCTTCTGCGATAGTATCTTTATACTACAGCAAGCAGTGGCGTAGCTAACAGGGGCAATAGGGGACATTCGTCCCCGGGAGCATTCTTAGAGGGGAACAAAATTTATGAAAAATAATTAAAAAAGCACCACAGCATTTTAGTACCACTTTTTTTTCCCTTTAAATGCCACAAAAACTACGAGTTTCAGTAAAATATTTTTAATTTGTTTAATAAACTATACAAAATACTCTATAAAAAAAAACATATAGTCATAGGCTACATTATAAAATCTTAGGTGTTTCACTTTTGAGTGCAACTTTTATTCAATATGATGTTTTATATTATAGATGTAGAGAAGATACTGTAATTTATATCATTATTTTCCTAGTTTTCTTAGATCGTTTCTTTTTTGCCCCAGCATATGTTTTATCTCCGTTTTTTTTTTTCTTTTTCTTTAATATCTATTTTGATTTATAATATTTAAAAGCAAATAAACCTATTTAAGATTAAATACTGAAAACTTATCATTTTATAAGTCTCCATAAAGGTTTTTGTTAGCTAAATGGAAAAAATATTCATTGCTACCACAAATACCTTAAAGAGTTTTTACTGCAATATTTAATTTAGACTAAATTAAGACTTTATAATTTCTTGAACTTAAATTTTCTTTTTAAAACTGTGGTTAAAATTTGATTATCTAGTTTTTAACTAAGCGAGAATCGTTCAATAGTTTCCAATTAAATTAAAAATAAAAGTGATAAGAGTTAATAAGAAAACTTATGTAACGAAGAGAGATGGGTTTAAAATCAGTGAATGATTATCAGATAACATGCAAATGAGTAAATCAATGAAGGAACTAATCATTGAATTAGTAAAGTATTAGTAATAAACTGAATAAGCATATTAATGAAATAATGAATTAATGAATGGGTGAAGCATTGAATAAGTGAAACGGTGAATTAGTTCGTTACTAAATGAATAAATCAGTGAATCAATTTATAAACAAGAAAGGTTCATCAGTCCACATCTCGTACTACAAATATTTGTTACCACATTTTATTTTAAATTATGAAACGCTAAAACCTTGTTTTAAAGTTTAATAAAAAAAGGTTTAAAACCACGCAATCAAAAAAGTTAATTACATTTAAAGTACATTATTTCTCATTAAAAAAATCTGTAAATCTTAATAGAGAATCTGATCTTGAAAGAGCTTGTCTCAATATAATAATAAACCACATTATTTAAATATAATAGTTCAGGAGAACGTTTTTGATGAAAAACGATTAAGATGTTTCTATGCACTGCACTACTATCTAAGTAAAATTCCAATAATTGGTAAAGTACCTATAGGGCAACAATACTGAGGAACAACTTAATGTAAAAAAATTATCCTAAGAAAAGATGTGATTCATCATTATAATGTCCCAGGCCCTTCCATTCGTGACTTTTTGAATATTTTGTCGAATTGCGTATACACCCTATAGCGTTAATTAGCATATTAAAATCTATCCCAAGGCATGTTCCCCAAAAGAACAAAGTGTTACAAAATGAAACTCTGAGCTGTAAGCGATTAAAACTGTTATTGAAAAATAGAATAAATTATCTAAAAGCATGATTCTAATTAGGTACGTAAACACGTAGTTTTGGCAATTTTTTCAGTTAATCTAAAGTCATGTCACCAACGTGTATCGCAATTTTTCTGCATACACTGGATTAAATATTTAGCAAAGCGGAACAATAAACTTTCTAATTAAATACAATTTGTTTTTGAGCGATTTCAACACTTAATGCTACAGTTGAGCGAATCCTTTGTCATTTTTACTGCACTCTAGCTGGTTAATTATTGGTTAGAATGAAATTTAGCAGAATCGCCTTAAGCTTAATACCAATTAAAAGTTGCTCAAAACACAGAAAAGTAAAAATTAGGTTAACAAACTGAACAAGACTCTTCTCTTTTAAGATAATTAAGTAGATTTCGTCAGTTCAAGAAAGTTTATGGATTAATCATTTCCTTTCAGTAGTTAAATCGTTGTCTTTAGAAATTTTACGACAAAGAATAATTTCCATTATTGTTATTAAGAGGATTCTTTAAAGAAGTGGTTCGTTAGAATCTTGGAAATAAAAGAACTTTAATAGGAAGTTGTTTAAATGAAAAACAAGCATTTAATTAGCAGTAAACACTGAAGTACAATAAAATAACTTGAATGAGAACGTAATCGCTCTTAACACAAAAGAGACATTGGAAAAGTTTGTTTAAAATTTATTTCTCTAACCATGTTTAAATAATGTTAACCAAACTTCATTAAAAGATGTCTTGCTATCGTAGGTACAAATTTGTTAAAAATTGTGAAATGTGTTGAATCTTAATATCGTTCACATTTGCTACAGCATTAATAAGGTTCAAAGCTAAACTGTAAAATTTTGAATCTGATTACACGATAGTATGATTCAATTTAAGGAGAAACTTAGCTCAATTTTAAGCCTACGCCTAAGGTTGCGACAAGCTTGCGCGCTATAAAAGAAATTTTGCACCACTACTCTCCTTTTAACTTGTTTTTATTTATTTATTTTGTGCGTGTGTTAATGCATTAATTGTGTCTCACTGTTAACAATTTTCTGTATGCTTACAGTATTTTTTATTATTATTATTTTTATTATTTTTTATTTATTTATTTACTTATTTATTTATTTACTTATTTATTTAAACTTCGCAAATACTGTATCTTTAGAAATGATTTTCGAATTTTTGTTTAACTTATGGTTCAAATTTTGTAAAATTTTCCAACTATTCATGCTTTGAGTTTCCTCTTGTTTGAGGATTTTTCTTTACGGCTGCCTCGCCGTAACTTTTCTTTTTGAAATTGTATCTGTTTTCATGGGCTTTGGACAAAATTCTGGTACTCTTCATCTTCAAAATATGTTTGTTACCATATTTTTTTTTTTTTTTTTTTTTTTTGATGCTTCGTCTATTGTGTATGAACACTCAAACTCCTATTTTCTGAGTGACTACTATTATTAATTTTAAGATTTCACTAAATTCTTTGAGGCCTTCTGGTGTTGTCATGAATCGCCACCAAGCCTACCTTTTTGAATCCTCTTTTTAACTGAGAGGTCACGTGCGTGCACTTAGAGTCTAGTATTCTCCGGATGCCCCCAGATTGTGACAGGACGGGGTTAAGCTTTGATTTTGTGTGTGTGTGTTTTGAGATCATTCATGTTTGACCCCCAAAAAAATCCCTAGTATTAATTATTAAAAAAGTATGGAAAGAATGTTAAACACGTTAAGCAACTCAAATACGAATAATACAACCTCTAGACGGTTTTTGTAGTTAATCAAATTTTTAAGAGCCAAAAAACCGTGAAACATTGGCATTTTTTCCTCAGTTTAGCGTTAAAACATATATATAAACGGTGAATCCCAACTAAATTTTTGAACACACCGAAAATTAAAGAGCATTAAATTCCGCATTGAATAGTATTCATAAAAGTTAAATTTGATTGAATGGTTTGGTCAGAATCAGTAGTCAAAGAGAAGCAAAATTTCAAGCTTTTGCTGAGAAAAGCAGCACGCTTACTTAAAACACATTCGACCCGAAAACGCTACAGCAAACGTAAGATGTATGTTGCTCTGTGTATTTGGGATTCTCTGTTTACCCCCAAAATGAACATTTACTTGGTTACCTACCTTCCCATTACATGAAATATTGCGCCATCGGTGACTAAAGAATTCATCTCTGCTGATGGACTTGATTCAGATACCCTAACATAGGTTTGGGCGGAAACGGATTACCGGCTAGATGTGTATATTGTGACTAAGGGGTCACATATAGAACACCTTCCACTGTTTCGAACAAAGTTTAAAATAATACCATACAATTCTGTTGCATGCATAATATATATTTTTACATTGTTCTTGAACTATAATGCATTGAAACTGTATACTTCTTTATGATTCATCCTGTATATATAGGGGAGAGTGGGGTCAATTGTAACATTTTTTACTTAACTATTTTCAACTAACAAAAAATCCAATATATTATTAGTATTAATTGACAGACGAGTAAAGTAGACTATCCTCTACTAGAAAAAAAATACCTTATTTTAAATGTTATTATATTAGTTATTAACAATTTTTGACAGTCGTGCACTTGTTACAATTGTCCCCACTTACGGGGTCAATTGTAACAGCTCATAAATTTAACTAAAACATAGTTAATTATACATATTATCATAGTTGTGATATATTTTTTTTATTGATCAAAGTAGTAGTGATATTTTAGGAGTAAAAATAATAATGAGCAGAGACCTAAAAGGTTAAACGTTTAACTTTAAGGGGTTAAAAATTTTAATTTATGCTGTGAAGGGTGATAAATAAAATAATGCACATGCAACATAATATAAATGATATAGGAAACTATTGGTGGTTCTTAAAGAGTTAAGTAGTGGTTTGTAAGCATAAGATTATTTATTTTCAGCTGTTACATTCGTCCCTTTACTTATTGTTACAATCATCCCCAAGACGCCATTTCAGCTTCATTTGTTAAAAACAATGCTAGTTAATTAACAAAACTAATCTTTTTTTTTGAAATGTTAATTAAGGTGTCCACTTATATATTCGGTTAATAATTTTTATTTGTTTAAACAAAATTACTTTGTTACAATATAATATTCTAATACCAAAAAAAGTACTTACGTAGCGTGAAAATATCTTTTGTGATGTAACTCTTTCAAAAGTATATAAAAATGGTTGCCAGCAGGGGTGTACATGTAGATTTATTAAATACACCTTGTGCGCTACCTAGGAACCAAATCTGGAACCCGACACTCGAAATTTTTGCTCTGTTGCAATCGTACCCATTCTCCCCTACTGACAACCCGTAACCGGAGTTATTCTTGAGGGTTCTATTGTTTGGTTCACTGTTCGATGTGGACCATCCATCGAAGTAGGCGTGTTCAGATCGAAGTGGGCGTTACTGCCAAGGTAGGCTTGTTCACATCACGTCCGGTGGTCACCAATGTGGGTAGTGAGTTGTTATCGGCAATGTCAACCTTCATCTATTAAAAGGTACCATAGAATCGAGTTAACATGTCTTATATACTAGTGAATTGGAATTATATTTCGTAGTGGTAGAAACGCTACAGATAGTCAAATCTTAATAACTGTTTTACAATTATTATTTTTGTGCAAATAACATTAATATACTGTTATAAATTACAGTTAAAGAGATATGTTGAATTACTTAGAACTTAAGGATCGCCTTCATGCACAATGAAGTGAAGGTAAGTGGAGGCACAAGTGTAAGCAGATAGAATTTCTTTTAGCACATATATGTTAAGTGAATAATTTTAACTTCAGTAGAAAAACTGTTTTCTGCCAAAAAACAACAATCATCGAGGTTGGTGATCGGCATCGAACAGGGGTCTTAATCCCCTAGTAAAATATAATCAAAGAGTCACTACATGTTTTGAAATTGGGATGGGTGCCAATTGAGGACAATCTGAAAACTGTTCTCTACAGTCAAGAGGCGCCGAAGCTGGCGGCCGAAATAGTCCAGACCTTTGATGTGATCTAAAGATCCATGGACACGAAAACAACAACAAAGAGTCACTGCGGGACCACTATTGTTTCAGACAGAAATACCAAAATTATATTATAATCTTTTAATTTGTAATTATTATAAATTTTGCAAAACAGTACTTTGCACGTCCCTCTCGTATATTCTGCGCTATCCGACGCACCAATAAGCATGAGGGTGTAGCGCATCAAATTCCAGAATGCTTAAATATTTTTTTAAAAAATTTCTTGTAGAGAAATGCTTCTTTTCTTTATTATAAATCAACCTCTGAATAATATGTTTTAGTTTATTTCTTAAATTTATAAGAAAATATTAAAATGGTTCGCTTTTAATAGTATTTATAACTGGTGATGTTTTTTTTTCCTACAAAGAGAAGGCCAAACTTCTGGTGAGGAATGGCATAGACTCTATGGCAAGTGCTCTGGAAATGAAATTTACCACATACGCCTTGGAGACAGTAGGTTCTTCGGAGAATACGAAGGAAAGAGCTTTACATATGCCTCATTTCATTCTCATAGAAAGTAAGACTTTTTTTTCTTTTAAACTTAATCAATAATTCTTAGGTTTTTAACTTACGAATTCTAAAATATGCAAACTAAATAACATACGTAGTTAATCGAATTATTACAAGTTCAAGTGCTATTACGTGTATCTCTAACAGTAATAAAACAGAGGTAATAAAACAGAGATTTGATTGCTACTATGCTCAAGTTTAAAGGAGTGCTCGCGTTAGAGTGGCTGTATTTAATACTATTTCAAAATTTAAAACATAAATTGCGCAGGAACAAGAACTTCAAGAAATATGATGAAAAACATAAAACTGCTAGAGTTTTATTAAATGTACTTCAATTAATAAAATACTGTCATATTATGGAACCAAAATGAATCCTATCAGCTTTATGAAAACATTATTATCTGATTCTATTATTATCATTTTAATAAAATAAAAAGATATTTGAAAAACTACACGTTTCAAGTACACTAAAAAGAAGAAAATAGTTCTGCATTTTTCAGACCAAAGACAAAAAACGTAGGGTGCATCACTTTTAAATAACGTGCATGATCGAAATATTTTACGGCTGTAATGCGCCTTCGATTTTCGTTTTCGATCTGACAGAAAGAGTCGCTTCTTTTTTGTCAACTTGAAATACGTAGATATTGAAATTTTTATTTCCTTTTATTATTTTCTTCCTTTCAGATATCTGACTGTTAGTTTGTTCAAGCAAAGATATCAAAGCTTTAATTGGTGACAAAATATCAAAATATTTTTCTTACACCCTTACAAAATAGCTGTAACTTGCATTAACATCACGGATACAGTTTCGGTTAAAGTTTTGGTATAAACTAGTATTCTAGCTAGTATTAAGTAGTCGAAATTTCTATTAACGATCTATTTGCCAATAATAATGTATTCAATTTTACCTGCAGTTTCATCAGGATCATAGCTAAAATTTGATTAGTCTAACTGGTTGGGAAATTTGAGACTTGAGTCAATTGCAAAATTCCACTTTTATAAACACGAAAATGAAACGTAATAAAATATCAATTTGCATGAATCAACAATTACTTAGCTTAAACTAAAGTTACCGACGTCTTCAAACACTGATAGCAAAATTTATTAAGGAACATTCAAAAACTCACCTCTTTACCTTTTTTTCAAAAATAGAAAAAAAAAATTTCTTTTAAAGAATTCCAGCAAGGATTTTCTGTTCTAAGAATATTAATTTGAAAAGATAAAGCAGTTAGCTTTCAAATATTCGAATAGAAATTTTACTACCAGTCTTTTAGTTTCTTGAGGACTTAGTTCAAACTTCACTCGTAGCAAAGCTTATCTTTAAGCGCTATCCACGTTACGGACAACTTGTTATATGATTTGATTAATAATTTTACCGAATCGTGTTTTTACTGCTAAATTTGGACAATTTTTTAAAAGCTATATAAAAAGCAGAATGTTTATGTGTATGTATGTTTTTATACAAATCCGCAATCCTGTACCAATCTTCGCCAAATTTGGTGTGTATATGCTCGAAGACACGGCAAACCTAAATGCCTACTTTAAAATTCCCTCCAACCACCGGTCTGCATGTTACATCTTTTATTTTACCCAATAGTAAAGACATTCAATACCGTCAGATGGGGTGACTTTGTGCAAAATGTTAATTATTAAATAACTAACATTATAATAATTAAAAACAAAAAATTATGCATGATTTGTTATCTCAATTGATAAGACTTTTAAAGTATAACCTACCTTCCTGGCCAGGATAACTAGAACTTCTTCAACCGAGCAGACTTTCCAGCCTCCGATTTTGCGACGTTAAAAAGTTTTGAAACTGTTTGTAACTTGAGCTCGCAATTTTTCAAGAAGGATGATGTTTACATTACCAGTTCTTGGTAAACCATTAGTTCGTTATGTTGACAACTCAAATCAGTTGATACCGAGCTTAAAAAAGATACCTCTAAATGGCACGACGCAAAAATTGAAAAAATGACAATTTGCACAAAGTCACCACATCTGACGGTAGTAATAGTTAATAACATTTAATAGGTTTGAAAAGTGCCAAAATTGAAATTCACAAAGAAAAATCTTGTGATGAAGTTTTTAATCCTAAGAATGAAAAGTTACACTTAAGAGCTTTATCACTTTTCAAATGTTTGCATTTTTACTGTATTTTTTAACGAATAAAAATATAGAAATATAGATTAGGCTAAAAAAAAAGAGAGAGAGAGAGAAATATGAGGAAAATTGCAACAAAAAGGTCCGGAAGTGGGCCAAGCTGGGCTTTGAGCTTGGATTCGAAAAAATTGAATTAACATATTTAATTACTTCAAAATATAAAAATCACTCTGACTATGTGTACTAATTACAATGCTCTTGTGCGTTAAAACAGGTATGGTGTAGCTTTGGTTGGTGTACAAACAGACATCCCAGACACGTGGCCTATAATGTTAAATCCTGGACCATCTTATCATATGCAGTCATCCGATATCTGTTTTTACATGAACATCACCAAGGAAGAAAACAGTGCTTTTCTACCGGCAAGTGGCGAGGAAGAAGGAGGGAAACCCTCCAAGAGTCCCCATGTGTCCATGCTTCAGCTTCACATGGGAGAATCTGGTAATCTTCTGGTTATTTTATGGTAGTATTGTAAAAATCGGAAATATGGGTTGTTTTCATAATTAGATGACATTTATGACAGAAAAAAAAGAAATTGTTTTATTAGAATATTAAATGTTTAAAAATAATTAAACACACATGACTCTTCTAAGTATTTACATGTTTTCAATAGAGTAATTTTTACACAGAGAAAATAATTCTGGTAAAATTATAGTACTGTATAGAAATGAATATTTTGGTAAAAACAACAAACATATTTTTAGCACAAAAAAATATATACGGTAGTTAAAACATTATCATTTGGTAATTTTTCTGTTCATATGGTGACGGTTTACTGGAAATTCTGGTTTTCAAAATGATAGCTCCTATAACTACATATCTAATAAAAAATACAAGACTGAAAAGAAAATTTTACCGAATAAATGGTTTTATGCCATGCACTTAGGTATGATAAAATTACCAATTTTACCACATTTATCAAAGTTTTTCACATATTATAAAACCATAATTCATTTTATTAAAATCATTACCAATGGTCATTACCAAATGGTGTTTCCATTGATCCAGTACACGGTAAACTTTGCCATATTCTGGTAATTTTGACCATACTTTTTTCCCCAGTGTACTTATTTTATTATTATCTTATTTATTTTTTGTCAGATGCAATGAAAATTGGCATGCCTGTCGACTCAACTTTTTTTTTTTACATATTCCCTACAAAGATACTTCTCATGTAACTTTTGTATTATAAATAAGATATAAATTTAAAATTTTAAACAAAAACTTTGTAGATAAAGTAAAAATTATTTATTTTTTTTTACAACTTTACTATTTACTATTTTTAAAAATATTTCAAACATTTCTAAAATGTCATATTACCGTATCTGTCCTGCGGTTTTTTATTTAACATTAGGGACATTTCGCAAATTTACGTTACTTTCCGTACGCTCCCGTACGTGAGATTTCAATAATTGTATATGCGCACTTTAACTGCGCATGCATCAGTTCTGGGGAAGTGCGCATGCGCCTGTGAAAAATATCAAACATACGTAAGTGAAAATGAGAGATTTTGCAAAACTCAGTAAGTTAAAAACGCTAGCTTCTGTCTTATGTACCGAAACATGTTGCTTCAAGCTAATGTAAAAGTCCCTATAATTTATCTTATTATCCCTATAATTTATATCATTAACTAATTATAATTATGTTTAAAACCTATAGAATGGTATAAGGAAAAAATTTATATGTTGTTATTCGTTATGCGGTTCTGAATATTCGATGGAAAAACACACGTTTTTTTTTCAGCCAGTCTCTGTGATGACAGTCTCCTAACAACCTGAGTGGAATGGATTCCGACAAACGAAAAACAATCAAAAACAAATTATGCGCGGTACGATTAGTTTCTAGATTTCACATGAACAAATCTTCATGGTTTGAAACTCTCATGGCATCCATTCAATATTAAATTCTGTTGAATCCATTCTGAATACAAGTTACCCACATTCTATTCATATCTCTGTTACTGCGATACAATGAATGCAATATCTGTGCATAGTTCTGAAACAAGATGCTTATTTCCAGATATTCTGTATAAATTACTTATCAGCAATTCAAATATCGTGTTTCTCGTTCTTCGTCCATTAAATTCATTTTCAACAGTCTGTTATCAATTTTTAATATTTTAAACCAGATAGCTAAAAAAATATAAATAAGGAAGCATTTTATACAATTAAAAAGTTTGAAGGAAAATTTTTCGAAAAAAGAAATGACGGAATTTAACGAATTCTTAAAAAATAATAAATGTCGCTTTTTCTAATCATATTTTAAGCATATTATATAGCATATTGTATTAAGCATATATAAGCATATAACCTTAGTAGATAGATTTTTTTTAAATAATATTGTTATAAACGTAAACACTATTTCGTTTTTAATTATATAAAATTCACAGTTCTTTATTTGAACTGCATCAAATTTTTCATAGTAAAACATTTCGAAAAAGGAATGTAAAACATAACCAACAACTGAGAAAAATTTTAAAAAGAAAAATGCAATAAAGCACAACTAATTCTTGAACTATTACAAACTGGTATTACAAACTGGATTAAAAATTTTATAATATGAAACCATTTATAAGTTAATAAATATCGCTTTTTCTATTAAAAGTTAAGCATAGAAAAAGCTTAGTTGATAAATATTTTTTTTTAAACAAAATTATTATTAATAAAATCACTGTATCGTTTTTAATTATATAAAATTTACAGTTTCTTATCTAAGCTGAATTAAATTTTTCATAGAAAAAATTTTCAAATGAAAAGAATGTGCTAAAATATCCTAAATTCTTGAGAAAAAATTTCAAAAGAAGAATCCAATAAAACACAACAAATTCTTGAAATGTTATCACAACTGTATTTAACATTTAATAATGAAAAAAGCATTTGCAAACTAATAAATGTTACTTTTTCTTCAAAAAAAAAATTTAATACTTAAAGCCTAAATTGATCTATATTTTTAAATTCAATATGGTTTAAATGAAGTTACTGTATTTTTCATATCTATGAAAGAAAATATTTAAATGAACAAAAACTTCAATTGTTACTTTCACATTCGATAAACTTATTAAATCACGTTTATGAATAAAACTTCCTAACCAATTGGTATTTAATTATCCTAAAAAACAAATTACAGAATAAAGTGAAATTTATTTAAACAATTTTATTAAGAGAAAAATTAACACGTTTTACTCTCAGTGGTACACTTTTCTAAGAAAGATTGAAAAAAAAGTTACTATAATAAAATGTTTCGTTTCATCAAGGATTTAAATTAATTTTTATCAAAGCAAAATAATTTAATTTAACTGCCTGAAGCATAGTATATCTAATTGTCTTTAAGAAGTAAATAAAAATAGTTTTTAATTCGAAAACTGCACTAATTACATTTAAAGTCTTTTTTTTTAATGAATATTTTCTTTTATAGATGCTTTTATTTATTATACTAATTACTACTTGTCATTTAATTTTCTATTAACAAGTTGGAAAAACAATATAATTGAAAAGGGTAATATTCAACATTTAATTTTATGGCTTAACTTTTTAGAATTATTATTATTATTTTTTTTTATTATTTTTTTTTTTTAACATTTTAAAAAAAAAATGAAGATTGCTGCAGAGCATAGTAAGAGTTAAACTAAAAGTTTTGTTTTTGTTTTTAAAAAAAAAGTAGTTTTGGCACTTATAAGATTAAAGTCAAAATGGAATTATCATTTACAACTTCAACTAAGAAAGCTGCTATCATGTATAATAATAAAAAGAACAAAATATTCCGTAATTAGTATCCTTAGTGGGTCTTGTGAGCTTTTTAAAAAAACGGCAGATATGGGTAAACACAAAACATTACATTATTTTATATTATACTTTACATAATAATAAGCAATGAAGATAGTAGAGCATAGTGAATCGAACTAAAAGTTTTGTTTTGCTTTTTTAAAAAAAGTAATTTTGACACTTATAAGATTAAAGTCAAAATGGAATTATCATTTACAACTTCAACTAAGTATGGTGCTATTATGCATAATAATATTAAAAACAAAATATTCCGTAATTACTACCCTATATGGGTCTTGTGATCCTTTAAGCTGACGAAATGACGACAAAGATGAGTAAATCCAAAACATTTTAACTACATAACTTGTATAAAAAAAGCATTATTCTCAAATTAAAGCTAATAAAAATTACAAGCCATAATTTGATACTATTGAATTTACTATAAAAAAAAGATGTTTTATTCATAATTTTAAAATATACTCAAAGTATATTTTTGAACATTCAAAAATATACAAAATGCTGTGTGCAGGGTGACAAGTTAAGTTTATTTGCTATTTCAATAATAATTATTAATATATTATGAGTATTTATAGATAATTATTTGCTAAAAAATTTCTGCTAAACATCATTTTAAAGCTTTATTTTAAAGTTTATACTTTTTTAAATGTATAAAACTGTTTTTTTTAAATCAAATTTTTATAAAATAAAAATTAAAACGAGCATTATTTGAATATTGATAAATAAATTGTCAAAAGGCTGGCTTAAATTAAATTAATAAAGCTCTTTTTAATAATGCTCTATTTAAATTAATAAAGCTCTGCTAAAAGTTTTATTTTAATGCATCCAGTAGATTTTAAGAAATCGCTTGAATCGTACGAAAGTTCCAAACTTCGAAAATTTATTTTTTTATATTTTTTTAAATTGCAAGAGGTATTCTTAGTGTATGATGAGTATGTATGTTAAGTTAAAAGATTCCATTTATTTTCATAAGCACGAAATTCAGTCTAATGATTGTGTCTGTTAACTTCTATTTTATTATAATTAGAAGTTTAGAAATTTGAAATATTAGAATCTTTAACAAAATTGTAATCAAATAAATATACACCTTAGATGTCATAAATTTAGTATTTATGTGAAACAAAATCTAAAACATTATTAAAATATTAAATCTTTATCGATTTCAGTAACAGTGAAAACTGAAACCAATATAAGCTTGATTATTTAATGAAGCGCAAAGGAAGTTAAGGGTTATAATTAGACGGGTAACATAGTTTAACTGTTTACAAAGTAACGAAGCTTAATTCCATAGTTTGAAGCTGAAAAAAATAATTTACTTGCTGGCAAAATAAATAAAAAATTTATAAATTTAAATATATGATTTTAAAATCTTAAAAGATAATTTAATTACTTTTCAACTACTTTAAAAATTGTGTATTAAAGAACATACCATTTGTATAGCCACAGCTATATTTTACTTAAGCAATATTTTTAAAATATAGTTCATTTAATACTGAAATAAGTTCTTGGGCTAATAACAAATTTGTTAATTAGAAAATTTTATCTGGATTTACCTCAAAAATGCTTCAACATAGACGTTTAAGTCATTAGAATTGAAGGAGTTATTAACAAAAAAGAATATAATTCTTTTTCAAAAGAAATACTTTTTTTATAAAGGATATTATTTTTGTAGAAAATTAATAATAGAATGTAGAAAATTAATTCCTTAACAACTGTTAAAGAATAATCTTAATAAGATTTTTCAAGAATACTATCTTCTTCTAGAGAAATATTATTTTTAAGGAATATTATCTTTTTTCTAATCAATTTCCTTTTTTATATTAAAACTTACACCAACCACTAAATGTTAACATTGATTATAATGAATAAATTTTAAGCGTTCCTAAAAAAGGAATCAAATTTTGACTTTTGAAAAATCACTTGTATAATTTATATGTATATAAGTTTTTAAGTATCTATACATGTAAGTATATATACACTAAGAAAAAAAAGTATGGTCAAAACTACCATAATATGGTACAATTTCCTGGCTCCATGGGAACACCAAAAGGCACGGTAATTTTTACTGAAACGCTTTGGTAATAATTTTGGTAAAATTTACAATAAAGTATTGTTTTATAATGTGTGCAAAAATTTAGTAAATGTGGATATTTTATCATGATATCTTAGAGCGTGGCATAAAAACCATTTACTCGGTAATATTTACTTTTAAAATTTGTATTTGCTACTAAATGTGTAATAATAAGAACTATTTGAAAACCAGAATTTCCAGTAAACTGTTAGCATACAAACGGAAAAATTACCAAATGAATAGTTTAATTACCCTATAATTTGGTTTTGTTACCAAAATTATGGGGTTTTTGTTATCAGAAATGTCTTAACCATACAATACTCTAATTTTACCATAATTATTTTCTCCGTATACTAGTAGATCGCCGTGAAATAGAAAAATCAACGTAAGCAATAAGTCATTCAAAATTGAGATTATTATATTGAGATTATTATTTGGGACGTCTATATGATATCTATGTATTTTGAAAAAAAAATTGACAAATAAATTTTGTTTTATCAGCATTAGCAATAGAAAGAAAATAGTTGTCAAGCGAATTTACTTATATTATCCTAATATTATATTATCGTAATATAATATAATTATCGTAAATCGTAATCATTTCGTAATCGTATCGAATTATATTATCGTAAAGCACTTACGTTGTTTTTTTTTCAATTGTCTGGCAATATAGTATATAAGCACTTCACTATTATTCATTTCTGTTTATTAACAAAATATATTTGTTCGTTTATAATATAATTGATATAGCATATTTTACATTTAGAATATAAATCGTTCGAAATGAGTCCAATGCGAACGCGGTTCGCTCTAAAACTGAAAAAGAAGTTCGGAAAACATCTCGAACTGCCCAAAATGGATGGAGCAGCTAGCACTGATAGTTTTAGTTCATCACTTGCTAGAGGTAGGCGCCCGAGTATTGCACCTGTTCCCGCAATGTTTGGTCAAGATTCCGACTCAGAAGAAGAGGAGGAAGAGCAAGAAGATAGCATTAAAGGTCAACAGGAAGAGGAAGAAGAAAATTATCTGGATATTCCTTGGATAACACCTGCAGAAAATTGCGAGTAAGTACCTTTTCAAGCTTACATAAAATTTCCAACAAGAATATTTAAATAACTAGATTCTAATTTAACTTCTTGATTTCTCACTAATCCAAACTATTCAATGAATAACATCATTGCTTAAAAAAAATTACTATGTTAGTCGTGTATTAAAAAATCCAACTATTATATTTCAAAAGTCTCTACACTCATTAAATATTTTTTTAGCAATTTGACACAAATATTTTAAGTCGTTTTATTGTTTTACACTTTATAAGCGTTTAAAATTGCAATTTAATGAAAATAATAAATTTTTAGCGGTTTTTCACTTATTATTTGACCTACTTGTCCTTTCCCGTTACTACACTTATGATTATTTTATATGACATTGCATTCAATCTTGTTTCTCTGATATTATTAATATGTAGCTCTTTAATAATTTATGATACACTGTAAAAAAAAATCTGTGAAATTTACAGAAAAAAAAAACTGTTATCTTGTGTGCCAGTATAAAAATGTTTATTTCACAGAAAAAATACTGTTATTTAACAACGAACTCCTTGTTTTTTTTAACAAACTGCTATTTTAACAAACAAACTCTGTTATTTAAAAACGAAAAAAATCTTTTGATTCTGTTCTCCGCTGTCATTAGCCGAGAGTAGAATTTCGATGACCAGTCAACGCCGAAGCTCGAAATTGGGAGGCAAGGGTTCAGTCCCCTGAGTCACGGCAGCTCTAGTATTTGGTTATGAAGAAAAATCTTAAACTGTTTTTATCATCACTCTTACCTGTTGAAATCATACTTAAGTTTAAAACTATATTGGGCCTTCCTTATAAAAATGTCTGGTTATTAAACTTACCGGAAAATTATACAATGAATGAAGTCGACAATGAATGAAGTCGAATCGCAATTTTATTTATACTATATTCATAACCATAAAATAATTTCTGAAAAAATAATAGCAAGTATAGAAAATAATCGCGATATGATATGTGAAAAGATAGTTATCTTACGGAAAGTAAAACTGCATGGCAAAAACTAGAATTTGAATAGACGGTATTAACCCGTTTATGATTAGGTTAAAAAACAGAGAAAAACTATTTTGTGAAAAACAGCTTTAAACCCTCAAATATACAGTGAAAGTCTGCAGAAAAAACGGAAATTTTTTGCAGTGTCTGGGTAGTGAATTTATCTGTATTTATCTTTAAAGAGTTTTTTTTTTTTTTTTTTTTTTTTTGCAAAAAAAAAAAAAATATGCTTGTTTTTTTCTGTAGAGTTTACAGTCATTTTTTATACTGTACTCAATAAAGTTTCGAATAGCAATATCGAATAGCAATTTAATTTCTCCGCAAAATTTACATTTAAATAATAAATAACACATTTTGTAATGTTTTCTCTCAAATAATTTTTAGATCCACTTTTTTTTTTTTTTTTTTTTTTTTTTTTTTTTAGTTTACTGTTCTTCTGATTCTTTTATATAACTAGAAGGGTTCACTCTACAACCATCGTAATTGCATCTCTTTCTTCCTTTTTTTTTTTCTTTCTTAAAAAGCAATATTTTTCACAAAAATAAAGAACATTTTAACAAGATTGTAAGAACCTTTTGTCAACGTATTAATCGTAACGAAATAATCGATTTATCTGGATTTTAAAAAAAATCGTCTGTAATTGGAAAAAAAAAGTTATCCGTAGAGTACCGATTATATGACTCAATAAGAAAAAAATGAAAAGTAATTTCACTTGTTTATAAGACTCATAACGGTTCCAATACGAAATGGTTTTTATCGCTCTTGCAATAGAGTTTTTTTTTTCCAAAAAATTTCAGTATAAATGTTAAGTATAATGTATACATAGTATAATGTATAATGTTAAGTATAATGTATAATGTTCAGTATAATGTATACATGGCAACCTCTAATTTCTCTCTCTCTCTTTTTGTTCTTTTGAAATCAACTTAAACGTGAGCTCTTACAATGTGAAGGTCTCGAAAGAGAGAAAAATAAATGTTTCTACAAAGATGGATGAATAGTGAATATTTAACGCAAAGAAACTGAGAAACAATAGACAATACATTAAGTTTCGAACAAATTGAAATTTCAAAAAAGAAATCGTGCTAAGTTCATAAATGAAATGGAATGAATTTAGCAAGTCTAATTTCAACTTCGTAGTAGCATTTCAGAATGCTGTAGATTAGTTGACAGGGTATTTTTTACTTACAAATTTAACAATTGATAATTCTCGAACTAATTATAATATATTTAATTTTTTATTCCTTGCTCATTTTTCTGCTCCCCATCATAATAGTTTTTAAGACTTTCACTGTTTCAGTAGCAAACCAAAATGGTTCGTTAAGTTGCAAGCACAAAACAGCGACGGAGACAAATTTTAAGTATAGAGAAATTAAGTTCAATCTAATTTCACATTGATACTCATATATTTGATGTGTAGTTTTTTTTTTAATAATTTTGATGACAAATGAATCGAATGAGATTATGTTATTTAACCCTATGAACACCACAGTAAAAGCCTGTAAAGGAGAAAAATTATTTAATGAATTTTGTAATGATTGTTATTACTTAATACTTTTCTTTTTTCTCTTCTTGTGCAGTGCGGCCAAAAAAAACGGACCACCTTGAATAACTTTTCATCTAATGATCGCATCTTCACGTTTTAGGACTCAATCTTAATGATTCGAGGGGATGACCTCAAATACGAGGGTTGCTATTTATATTTCTGGCCTTGGCAACAGTAAGTGTTGCTAGGCGACCGCAGACGATTTTAATCGAAAGTTTGATATTTTTAAACATAAATTCAGCAGACGATTTACCATTATAGCTTCATTTGTGTTGTTGACAGTAAATTGAAAAGTTCTTCTCTTTTAAAAAATGGAATTGAATCGTGAATATTTTCGTGCCATTATTTTTCATAACTTTCGACGTGGATTGTCAAGACAAGAGTGCTTCGATGAACTTAATTATTTATTCAGCGATAAAGCGCCATCCTACAGCACTGTAAATAGTTGATATAACGAATTTAATCGTGGTCGATGTTCGATCCAGGATGAATCCCGTGCAGGTCGACCAAAATCCGTTGTTGTGCCAGAAAAGATCGATGCTGTGCGTGAACTGATAAAGCAAGATCGTCATGTGACATACCGTGAGATAGGGGCGTCTTTGGACATTAGTATGACTAGCATCAATAAAATATTGCATGAACATTTGAGCGTAAAAAAAAATTTTTCACTTTGGATCCCGCATAATCAGACAAACGCTCAAAAAAAGGCTCGTGTCGATTGGTGCAAGGAAATGTTGGAAAAATACGTTCAATGTACATCAAAGGCTGTGTATAACATCTACACAGGTGACGAATCATGGATCTATGCATATGAGCCGGAAACAAAACAGAAATCAACTGTATGGGTCTTCCAAGACGAGGCAAAACCAACAAAAGTTGTTTGAGGAAGAAGCACATCGAAACCAATTATTGCCTGTTCCAACGGCATTAACGGTCATGTGAGGCAACAGTGGCGTTAGAGCAACGCAGGACGGTCAATTCTGAATGGTACATGATCATTTGTTTGCCAGAAGTCATCGGAGAAATTCGAAAAAAGCAGAAGAACAGGCGAATCATTCTTCATCATGACAATGCGAGCTCTCACACATCGACTCAAACAAAGGCATTTCTGACGGAGCGAAAGATCGAACTGATGGGTCATCCGCCGTACAGCCCTGATTTTGCACCCAATGACTTCTTCCTATTCCCACACATCAAAAATAAATTACGTGGACAACGATTTTCGACCCCCGAAGAAGTGGTTGATGCATTCAAAACGCATGTTTTGGAGTTACCTCAATCGGACTGGAAAAAGTGCTTTGAAAATTGGTTCAAACGCATGCAAAAGTGTATTGATCATCACGGAGAATATTTTGAAAAACAATAAAACCAATTTCGATCCTATATATTTGTTTTTTCATTATTAGGCCAGAAATATAAATAGCAACCCTCGTATGCTAATTAATTAGTGACACAAAAACGCACTTTCTCTGAATAACATACTTTTTTTTTCAATGGATACGCATTTCTTACCCCAAAATATAGGGGGTAGTCACAATCTGGAAAATATGAAAATAAATAGGAAATAAGTTTGGCGAGGAGAACGATCCGAAGTTTGGACCTCATAATGTTAATTTTATTTTTTGATTATTTCACCATATCTCGAGAACTTTGGATAAGCGAACTTTATAACTGTGCGCAATTTTTTTCCGATTTCCTTAAAAAGTTCTCGAAATATCACGAAATATTCAGAAAGTAAAATTAACATTATGAGGTCTGAACTTTGGATCGCTCTCCTGGCCAAACTATGGGGACCATATTCTCCTGATAGCGACTATATATTGAGGGTCAAAAATCCAAATCCGTTTTAAAAATATTATATGCTTACTCAGAGAAAGTGCGTTTTTGTGTCTGATTTCGTAACTTAGAATATCATCTGAACTAATTAATTAGCATATTTGAGGTCACCCCCTCAGATCATTAAGATTGAGTCCTAGAACGTAAAAATCCAATCATGAAATTAAAGTTATTCATGGACGGAATCCCCTTTTTTTGGGAGGGGGAGCACTGTGCATACTTGTTACAAATATTTAAAACTTTAGCGTTTATATAATACAACGTTTATAACTTGTTTTTCAAATTATCCATTACTTACTATAATCCTAAGTTGAAAAAAACCATCCAAATTTGATTCTGTTTTTATTTTTTTAACCTACGTGAATGTAGTTTTCGTTGAGAATAGGATTTTAGAAAATACGACTTTTAACCCTCATATGTTTTTAAAGTAGCAACTGAAATTTCAGGGTCATCTTCAATTTGAGCATATTCTTTGACTAATTGGGCCTACATTCATTTCTAATTGTATCAAAACTGTCAACAATCCTTTGCAACCTTCGTTAGAAATTATTACAGCTACATAAATTACTATTCGACTACTTATATTGAAATTGTTATGAATTCATTTTACATAATTTAAACCAATCATTTCGAAAAAATAGTCAAAATGATCGTATTTTACTAATGTTTTGATAGGAGTAAGCAAATCCATTTATCAACTAAAGTGCACACGTTCACTTGTTCTGCGCCGGACGTTCCACATATTATAATGAACTTTTACATATTGACTTTATTTACGTAAAAATGAAAATCAATTCAATATTTTAGTTCAATAATCATAAAAATATAAATTATCGAAAAATACAAATATTTTTTTTTTTTGTTGTTGTTGTTCCCCTTAATAAAGTTTCTAATATTAATGTCATTTCATTGCCCTAAACCTAAATTTAATTTAAACGTAAAAAATTTACATTTAAACTGAAAGCGATTCATTTTGAATTGTTTTTAACCAATTTTTTTACGTACTTATTATTTCCCTTTACTATTCCTTCAATCCTTTTATATAAAATTGAATTCAATCCTGCTTTATCGATAAAAATAGAACGGTAATATGTTAAACATATTCAGAAGAAGAAATATCTATATCTTTTCTTATAATTCCTTCATTCAAAGCCGGAAAATAAAGAATTTAAAAGCTTTTTTTTTTATTCATACCAATACAAAACTCGTGACAGAAATAAAATTCAGAAAACCGATAGAGGCAATATCATACAATCAGAAATTTTTGCTTACTCTTTTAGCTACACTAAAAATCTAACCCATATTTCTCATAAAAGAAAAAGAAAACTTTTTCAGCCGATAAGAGAAAAATTGAATTGCAATAAAAATGGAGAGAAAAAAAACTGGAACAGAGGAGAAATTTCATTTTTCCATATTCAGAAAGCATACGCATAGACTGAAACGTCTGGTATTTTTCATATTTTCCTTAGAGAGTTAGCATTTTACGAACTCGGATTTCGAGCTACTTTCGTATGAAATAATCAATCAATGAAAGATTCGTGTAAGTACCCAGAGAATATTGAGAAGACACTTTTACGACCAAATATCGATGAATTCTTTGAGTTGACATAGCTTTAAATTCAAAAGGAACTTATAAAGTAAAATTGTTACTTCCTCCTAATTTAAAACACTTACAGAAAATGGAGAATTTTTTCGTTCTTTTTTTTTTTTTTTTTTTTTTTTTTTTTTGTAAAAACACAACACTTTTATACGCATATACTAGACTTTTTTAAATCCACAAATGCAATAGAAAAGAAAGAGTTTTTAAATAAAATTCAGTTTTAACATATAGGTTTCGTCTGTTGACTTAGCTTTTTTATATATATATATATATTAAAAATTTTTTGATTATAGTAATCAACTACTTGTAATTTTGATTACAATTTACCACAATTTACATACATTCTATGTGATTCCTATATATGCATATACAATGTATTTACTAACGTTGTTTGTACCTACAATATACATAATTATATTGTAATATACATAATACAACGCGTATATGCTCAGTACACATAATTATGCATATATGATACACGCACGCTTGCATGTTAGTTTGTACACAACTGCAATGTTTTGTATGTTTATATACAGTGACAATATGTGTATGAACATATGTGAAAATAATGTATATACATATACATACATTTATGTAGGTGAGTGCATACAGTCTATGAATGTACGATAATAACATGTATATACTGTAAAAGTATGTACATACACTGGTTATCATAAATTAAGGAAAATTCACAAAAATCGCGATAACTCAAGAAATTACACATGGAATTTTATGAAACTTACCCACAATATACAACACATAGTAAGGTATTAAACAACATAAAAAGAAATTATCAGACATTAATAGTAGTATAGAAATTAGCACATGTATAAAATAAACAAATTGGAAGTATCGGTTTGCAATAGAAAAAGTACCTTTAATATGGAATATGATTGCCTCTAGAAGCAATACAGCACAAACAGCGATGTGTGATGCTTTCAATTATGCGGTCTATCAGTTCAATAGGAAGTGAGAGCCATTGCTCTTGTAAAGCAGTTGCAAGCGTGGCAAGGGTCTGAGGGGGCGGATTGATGGCAGATACACGCCTCCCTAGAGCATCCCAAACGTGCTCGATAGGATTCAAGTCCGGGGATCGAGCTGGCCACTCCATGCGAGTAATTGTTTCCTGTTGAAGATAATCATCAACAATGCGAGCTCTGTGTGGTCTTGCATTATCGTCCTGTAACAGGAAGCAATCACCAATTGCCCCGGCATATGGGCGCACATAAGCATCAAGGATGTTGTCTCGATAAACCTGAGCATTCACGGTTCCCCTTGGAAAGACATGGAGGTATGTGCGCCCTCCTAAGGATATGCCTCCCCAAACACAGACACTGCCTCTTCCGTATGCATCTCTTTCACGGATGTTTGATGGATGATAACGGGTCCCAGGTTCTCTCCATATCAAATAACGTCTACTGTCACTTTCTAGACTAAACCTGGACTCATCCGTAAAGAGAACAGGCCTCCATTGATCTGACTTTTGAAAGAGTTATCGCTATTTTTGTGATTTTTCCTTAATTTATGATAACCAGTGTACATTGTACGTATTTACGTACAATATGTAAGAATGTTGTTTATAAGTACACTATATGTGCATAATTGTGTAAATAAAATGCATGTATGTACTTTCTTAATAGATATGTAATGTATGAATAAACAAATAAATTGTTGTACGTACAGAAAATGTACGTATACATAAATACAAATGTACATTTAAATACATGTGTTTACAATGTATGTATGAAGATCGGTGTGCTTGTATGAAAAAACTTCATAACACTAAAGTTATTAAAGTTTGTGTTTTAAAATTTGCTCTATAACATATAAAACTCAATCTCTTAATGTTTTGGAAAGCAAACGATAATCTTATTTTGAATTCCTAAATATTATTTCCATATTTAAAATTAGTTGCTTTTTTTAGCCATTTGAAAACTTTCTATGAATAATGCATTATGTTATAGAAAATAAATTTGTAGTGTCAAAAATTTAATAAAAATACCTGAAAATTATTTTTTATACAATCAATTTTAAAATGATATAAAGCAATTAAAGCTGACAACCAAATTTAAATATCGTTTGATTTTGTCATTTAACTTGCTTGAGTCGTTATCAGTGGTTTTTACACTTAACTTAAATTTATTTTATTTATTGCATTGCATATATATATTTAGTCATAAATACATTGTACATATGTACATACCTTCATTGGACATATAAATTTTGCATGTACAATATATCCATGAATATTTATTGTATTTCCCATGTATACGTACATACAATGTCTGTACATATGTATACATGTAATGTATGTTCGTTTGTGCATACATTCATATATTGTACATGCATATATAGTGCATATGGATATGCATACATGGGACATACCTGTATTGTACATGCGTAGATACATTCATGGTACATTCATACATTGTACAAACAAACATGGGACATACAAACATTGCACATGCATGCATTGAACATACATGTATGGGACATTTATGCATTGTACATAGAAGCACAAGATTTAAATATATTGTAAATACATGCATGGAACATACATTTTACAAATAATGTATGTATGTTCCTACAAACAAGTACTTGTATATATATATATGCGTACACCACGGATATATATTTTACATACAAAAGAATTTGCATAAAATACGTTCATAGTGAACAAATGTACATGTCTGCATTGTTTGCACATGCATAATTATTAGATATTATACATACGTATATATATTTTATACATACAATATAAGTTATGTACATGTGCGTGTAACTAAAATGTCTGTACGTATGCATTTATCTACATATAAATTAGATAAATACATATGTACATGCATTTTAGTTATATTCATTCGTACATACATTGTATGTAAATATGTACAAAATGTATCATTATACGATACATCAAATTATCTACTGTAAAATATAATCATATATATTGGTATACAATAATCATGTAATTGTATATTTTGATTAACTGAATCATAAATACATGTATGTGATTACTTGTAATCATGATTACAAATAATTGATTAATGTAATTGATTATTTTAATCACGATTACAGTTATAAACAAAATTAGTAATCATGATTACAAGTAATTGATTACTGTAATTGAAAAATGTAATCGATTTCATTTTGAACTATTCTGATGTAATCAAAAATTATGATTACTTGTAAGGGCAATTACTTGTAATCGTGATTACAAGTAATTTTAACATAACATTTGTAATGTTTCTAGAGCTTAAAAATGTTCGATTTTCCGTCGCCACTATAGCTTTTTATTTATATCTTGGAAATGTCTAATAAATATTGCATAAACATTTCAAACGATTTCTGAGGCTATAAGTGGGAAGTATAGTGCTGTCATCTATTTATTAAAGATAGAACTAATCTATTAGGAAGCAAAGATTAAACAAAATTATATAATCAAATCGTGGTTTAAATTGTTTTCAATAATGCTATTTTAAAATTATTGCAGTTTTAATTTCTGATAACATATGTCTTTGAATTATGTAAAAGTTATTTCAGATTATTTTTCTATCTACTTCTATCTACTTACTCTACCTTAAACATAAACTAAACTTTCTGTGCTATGTGGGCATGAAATTATAAATTCTTTTACTCGCTAATAATATTTAACTTCATATTAAAGAGATTTTGCACCCCTTTTCTTCAACTTAAATAGATCCCCATTGCGCTACCTTCAAAAGACCAGTGATTACACTCTTCTAGAATGTGGATCTAGTTCAGCAAAAGGAAGAAGTTAACCTTACGGAGATCTAAAAAAACATCTCTATATATTTAAGGTTGTAAATAAGCTAAACAAAATACTGCATTCAATGTATCAAAAATATAATTCAGTATTGACCAAAACTCATAACAGGTAGAAACAGGAAAGTTTTCCATAACATCGCTACGTTGTATTAATGCTGAAACAGTATTTTAAAAAATTATCTTTTTAACAACTAACATTTTTTTATAACTGGATTTACTTTTTTTTTTTCATTTAACAACAAGCCTAGAAAAAGGAAATACATATTTATTAATTATATTAAAAAAAAACTATCGTCTCAAATCAATATTTGTCGCGCTATATCTGGAAAATATTCTTCACCACAACATCATAATTTAAAACTTGATTTTAAGAAACCATAAATTAATTAAACTCTTTCAGAATAAAGCATCCTAAGCTTAAACATAATCAAATTTCTTCCCCAGTGCTCCAAACACCGATCAAAACATCCAATCGATGCACTTAATTAATTAATATTCTGTTGCTAAGAGTAGAATCTCTCTCGGTTAGTCAGCAGTGTTATATGAAAAAGGGTGTCGTGACTGTAAAGATTACCACTTTGAATGAATTCATTTATCAAGAGATGTAAAGGTTATCAGTGCCCAGGAGTGTGTATTGATTTCTACGTGACAGACCAATCTATTAAATCTCCATTTCCCATTCTCATCGTCTACCCTAAGAATCAAGTTTTACAAAGCAACGTACACTGTGCAAGGAAATAAACGGACCACCCTGAATAACTTTTGATCAAATGATCGGATCTTAACGTTCTAGGACTCAATCTTAATGGTTTTAGAAGGTGACTTCAATTTTGCTAATTAATTAGTGCAGATTCTAGATACGCGACGTTTTAAAAGAAATTCGATTTTTCAGAAACTATTTGATCGATTACGTTCAAATTTTGTCATGTAAAATTGCATTCTTTAAAAAGGGATAAAAAATTGTATGCCTCACAATTCGAAATTTTTTCGACTGTTATTAAATAAAATAATGAAAAAAGAATAAATATTCATTAAAAAATATTTTTTGCATGTAAAATAACCTTTGGATAAACGAATTGTGTGGAAAAAAATTTTATTCTCTTAAAAAGTTCTCGTGATACAGCAAAAAAAATATATAAAGTTAACTTAAGGGGTCCAAACTTTAAACCGCTCTCCTGATCAAACTATTGAGACCATATTTCCCAGATTGCGCTTACCCCTTATATTTTGGGGGTGTAAAATCCGAATCCACCGAAAAAAACGATATGTTTTTTTCAGAAAAACTACGTTTTTATGTCTGATTTTGTAACTTAAAATAGATTATCCCCTCAAATCATTAAGATTGAGTCCTACGACGAAGATCCAATCATTAGATTAAAGTTATTCAGGGATGTCTGTTTAATTTCTTGCGCACTGTACATTCACCAAGATATAGTAATTACACTATCAGATTGAGGGAATAAAGAGAAAGGGTGACTATAAACTTTCATAATAAGGGCGGAATTATTAGCTTTATTAAATGCAAATTGAGATACTAATTTTGTCAGTTTTTTTTTTTTTTTTTTTTTTTTTTTTTTTATATATAAAGGAAACTATTACAACTACAGTTGTATGCATAAAAGATTTTACAAAACCAGGTGATTTAGGGAAAAACAATAAACTTTATTGCAATAAATATTAAAAAGATTTATTTGTTCTAGGCTTAAGATATTAAGTTTCATACGTGTTATTTGTATCAAAATTTCTTAATGTTTAAAATATATAGATTTTGGCAAACGAGACTATTAGAATGAATGACTGTTAGATTTCAGTCAGAGTTTCTAAAAAAAGTAATATTAGTATGATATCGTAAATTTTTTTTTTTTTAATATTCAGAAATTAATAAAAAGACATTTCTTGACATTTATTTTTGTTAAGAAGATCTAAAATAAAACATTTATTTTTAGAATTGTTAAAGGATTTCCTCCAGTTTCTCCTTACGTGGGAGTGAGTCCAACATTGTGCTATCTACTAAAAGAAAAAAAAGCTTTGTGCTGTTTACAATTAGCTCAAGTAAGTTGCCTTAATTTCATTCTTTAAAATTTCCAGTATTAATAACAATAAATTAGGACAAGTTTCTATAAACTAATTTTTAAAGTTATTTATTGCAATTTTTTTATAAAAATTACAACTGAGTTTCTTTAAGATAAAAAGTTACTATGTACTAAGTTTTTAGCTTACCATTTTAAGGATTAACTACAAAAAATGACCACTTCTTCTTAGTAGTACTTGCTTCTTCTTGGTACCACTCGCACTACCCAGCAAGTTGTTTACAAGACCTACCCTATCAATTACTTCAGCTATTATTTTTAATTGATAAAAAAAAGATAAATGAGAAAAATGCCATAACTTATGGCATTTTTTAAAAAACGAATGCAAAAGTAAAAAGATACAAAGTGGATCTACTTTCTTCATACAATAATATTCCACTGACCTTTCATAATGTTTCTTTTATTCGTCAGATTAAGTTTATAACACCATTTGATTACGTCATCTTCGTAACGTCCTTTAAACTTGGAACATTATAACCAATCTCGACTCTTTCACTGTTAAAATTTTATTTACATTCAAACACTTTTTTATGTGAAAATTTCCAGGTGTACCACAAAATTCATTAGAAAATTTATATCTTTGGCTGTGTAATGAATTACGTTGGTTTCTTAATAATTGTTTTAAATTACCAAACAAAAAATTTTTTACTTAAAACTCTCTTTTATCATTTTAATGATTCAATTTACTTGCATGTAAAACGACAATAATTTAACATTATACAACATAATTAAAATTTAACAATACTAACATATCATATTTAACAAAACCAAAAATAATTATTTTAGTATATGAAATAAAGTGTTATAACTAATACCAATCAATTACGTAACAATTCATATTAACTATACAAACAAATAGCATTAGATAAGCTTAAAACTTTTTTTTAAAAAATTTAACATGTTGTAGTCACTTAAAATATGCACTTATTTTTTAACATTAAAAACAATAAGTGCATTTATTTCCTTTTGGCGCAAAGAAATATCTGACTACTTCCTTTTCCAAAATAACAATTTAAATTCTCTTTTCATTGTTATTTTAAACTGTTTATGAAAATGGTATAAATTGTTAGATATAAATACAAAATTTAGCACCATCGGAGTTTTAATTACATTATCGTTTAAAATTCCGTTCAAACAAAACTTTAACAAAAAATTTATGAAGTTGAACTGAGAATTCGTTATTATAGTTAGTAATCAAATTCTAAATGAAAATATTCAATTATGACTATAAAATATCACTAAATGGTCCAAAATAATTTATTAAGTACAATGAATATTATTAAATTATAAAATTCACAATAATAATTAAGTTGGTTCGTCGAAATTGAAATAGATCAAAGATTCAATAGACTGTCAATAGATCAAAGTTATAAACATCTCTCGATTTTCCACATCATATAATCAAATTTTTCACCCGTTATTGAATTCCAACTTCAAATAAATTAATGTCAATTATTATTATTCAATTTGCTTATATTGAAAGCTTATTGTCAAGAAATTATATTTTCTCTGATCACCCTTATTTCATTTCATGTTCGCTAACTTAATGTTTTGAATAAATTTCTATCTCAAACATACATCTTCCGCAATAGATATATTTAAAGGGACATAAGTAAATAAAACTTAAATTGGTTATCTCTTATTATGCTATGTCTGAGGAAATGATCTTGGAACTTGGTATCATAAATGACTTACGTGTTTTAGTTAAATAACGAATTAAATGAGCTTATTAGAAATGAATTACACCCCTTTCGAAATGTAAGATAATCTGAAGTTTTAAACTAGATTAATTAACAATGTGGCAAAGCAATGCAATATTTCATTTTTCTTTTATCCTTTTTGCTCTGAAGCTTTTTTATTAAACACGCATGAGTACCACTATAAATGAGTTCAAAAATGGCCTAAGTCCATTTTTGAGCTTAAAACGTAATCATAATAAAGTAATTAGAAAATTAGTGCATAAATATATATCTTTTTTTTTTCTTTTGCCTTTTTTGCATTAAAATTTTTTATTTAACACGCATGAGTACCACTTTAATGTATCACTTGTGTAAGCAACAGATGAGCAGAAGCAAAGCATGGCTTATTTCGTCGAAATACTGAGTTAAATTAAAAAAGTTCTTTTAATGCAAATTAATTAAAATATTACTACACTATCTTTGTTGTCATTTGGGAAAATATTTTCTGAAACTACGGAAAATCTACTGTAAAATTCTTTATTAAAACTGTCCAATTAACACAATACCAGTAGTACATGTTACCAAATCTGCGTCAGTATTAGATAGGCTATTTTTTTACAGTTCTCCTAAACGAATAAGTACCTTTACTCTTTAGTGCATCACTTAAATTTTCTTTTATTTCAATATAATAACATCAATAATTAAGTAATTACTAATACCTAAATTAAATAAGCATCATTGGCATCAATATTAGTATGGTGATTTTTTACGTCGTTTCTCTAAAACGAATTAGTACCACTTTTCCTTTAAATCTGCCTTTCAAAACAGAACTATTTTTTTTCTCATTTCAATTATCGTTACTTTTAAATTATTCAGTTTTATAGAAACACGGTTTGAAAGAAATACTATTAACAAAATAAATACGTTATTTCAGATCACTTCAGGAATACTAATTTGGTGACATAGTACGTCCATGCTACCACGTTAACGTAGAGAATAACGTCTGACATAGAGAATAAAAAGTGATTAAATATTTAAGTACGTTCAATAAACACTTTTTTCATCAAATAGAGCAATAAGCTAGCAAACATCACGGATGTTATCTTCAAAATGTTTGAAAAAGTAGAATTGTCTATAGTTTAAAACAATGGCTAACATTTAAGCTATGAGAAAATTCTATTTTTCAAGCGAAAATTAGAGGGTATCGGGAGCTAAAATTGCCCTTTGCAACCGTTGTCCAAATTTCAGGACGATAGAGGATTCTGGATTTATAAGGGAACAACAGACACACAAACTCTTCATTTTATTTTCATAGTTCTACTGAATGCAAATTAAATTAATTAATAAACCGACACTTTTCGCCTCGACATTGCGAAAAGCAACTTTAAAGAATGGAGGTTGCTCATTGATTAGATTGTTTCATCAGATACATCAAAATTTTTCGAACTCTTGAAGGTTTAATATCTCTTTTAGGTATGCATTCACTGCTCTTTCCGAAATGCCAAAGAATATAACTGGCCTAGTCGCTGTATCATCTTAGCCGCTGACTTTGCTTCCAATGGAATTTACAATTTCATCGTACCACTCCGAGCTCACTTTCATCTTCCACAAACTCTTAGACCAATCATCCTCCTCCTCGAAAGGCGGTAAGTCTAATATATATTTTTAGATAAAAAAAAATCAGTGGAAAAAAATTTAATACAAATTAACGAAATATTTTTGTAGTATATGAATTACATTTAAGTTAGATAGAAAAAAAATAATTCAGATTTAAAACCTCTAATCCAAAGGTGACCAGAGGAGACCTCTAATCCAGAAAATTTAGATTCTTCAGAAGACTAGAGTACTAAACATACAAGGTTTACCGTAACAACTACTCTTAATGCATATATGTTACGGTTGATGTAATTAATCGCTTGATATTAACAATCATCGATTATTAACCATGTAAATTGGTTAAAGTGACCATTATTTATCATATTTGCGTTTATCATTGATAATTAGCAATGAAGTCTGATCAATGTAGTAATTCTCAACTCACTTGTCATTGATATACACTCATGTCCATAAATTAAGGATAATGAAGTTCAGGCACAGACAGAAGCCAAACAAATTTGACTTATTTGTAAAGTCTATGTATTAAACAAAAAGTAAAGAGCAAAAAAGATGCTATATGTTTGACATAATTAATAAAAATTGCGATTTTTAGTGTTAGATTTCCGTGTGATTCTGAATTATCCTTAATTTATGGACATGAGTGTAATTAATCACCAGTAATTATTAGTAACAGCCATATTTATTACTTTAACTTTAACATATACAAAATTTATTTTTTAAAGTAAATGCATTGAAATCAATCCATAAGTTGTTTCGAGTTTTATACTATTAAACCTCCATTTGTGGCATGAAAAAACTTATAAACTGAAGATTTTAAAAATTATCATTAATCAATAGATATAATGATACACAGATATTTTTTTAAAAATTGAGCTTTTAAAGCTATTATTTTAAGTTGAAACATAAGAAAAGTTCAGTACTTCGCATATTTCATTATTTTTTTAACTCTAGTAGTCTATTGTTATTACAGCACAGACACATAAAAATGACCTTAGAGATGAAATTTCAATAAATGACACCTAATTAATTCCACTGATTAAACTTCATTAGCAATAGTTAATAATAACCGTTTACTGTGATCGATGCTCATAATTTATCATACTTATCAAAAAACGTGGTTATCATTAATAATAGCTAGACTTATTACTTTAACCGTAACATGAAGGTGCAATGCAAAATGATGGCCTCACCTCAGTTTTTTTGTTTTACTTAGCTGTATGTAATGCTAACAAATGCAATTAATTTATAATAATAGTATTATCAAAAGCACATAAACTAAACGCAAGTTTAGATGTATTACATTTAATAATAATTAGAAAAATAACAAAAATATACATATCATGTGTTACAAAAAGATGACCTCGAAAACATGTATGACATCTAAACGCAAGTTTAGATGTAATATATTTAATAATAATTAGAAAAATAACAAAAATATACATATCATGTGTTACAAAAAGATGACCTCTAAAAGATGTATGACATCTAAACGCAAGTTTAGATGTAATAGATTTAATAATAATTAGAAAAATAGCAAAAATATACATTTCACGTGTTACAAAAAGATGAGCTCGAAAAGATGTATGGCATCTAAACGCAAGTTTAGATGTAATTACATTTAATAATAATTAGAAAAATAACAAAAATATACATATCATGTGTTACAAAAAGATGACCTCTAAAAGATGTATGACATCTAAACACAAGTTTAGATGTAATACATTTAATAATAATTAGAAAAATAACAAAAATATACATATCATGTGTTACAAAAAGATGACCTCTAAAAGATGTATGACATCTAAACGCAAGTTTAGATGTAATACATTTAATAATAATTAGAAAAATAACAAAAATATACATATCATGTGTTACAAAAAGATGACCTCTAAAAGATGTATGACATCTAAACACAAGTTTAGATGTAATACATTTAATAATAATTAGAAAAATAGCAAAAATATACATTTCACGTGTTACAAAAAGATGAGCTCGAAAAGATGTATGGCATCTAAACGCAAGTTTAGATGTAATTACATTTAATAATAATTAGAAAAATAACAAAAATATACATTTCAGGTGTTACAAAAAGATGACCTCGACTCAAATAATATCTAACAAATTCTTTGTTGACTCCAATTACCTTGTAATTACTAAGTAATTTCATCCATCGAGGCTGTGCAAATTTCTTTCGTGACTCCTTGGAAGTCTACGGAATTAATTTTTTTTCAGCCTGCCACTTCACTGCCTCAATATGTCTACTTCATAATTACATGAATCAAAGTGGTTTTTTGACTTCTGAAAGGCATCCGAAATTCCAAGAACTGATTTCTCACAAAGGTGGTATCCCACTGTAATGCCATGATAAAAGTCACAAAGTTCGTTTGACTAACTCGTTGTCTCACAAACACATATATATATAACTGACAAACCACAACATACACTTTAATAATTTTCGGTTACGCATCAAATTTCATCTCGAGCCACATACTTTTTGGACAAAAAGTTTGCTTAAAACTCATGTACAAAATTACGTCAAAAATTAAACACACAAGTATGTCGCGTCTTCATATTTAGGCAAGAAAAACAGCACCTACTCGGAAACATATTTAATTTGTTCTAATAGCTGAAATGACACCAAGTTTAGCAAGAAAAACAGCACCTACTCGAAAACATATTTAATGTGTTCTAATGGCTGAAACGGCACCAAATTTTGCAAGAAAAACAGCACTTACTCGAAAACATATTTAATGCGTTCTAAAAGCTGAAATGGCACCAAATTTAACAAGAAAAACAGCCCCAACTCGAAAACATATTTAATGCGTTCTTATAGCTGAAATGGCACCAAATTTAGCAAGAAAAACAGCACCTACTCGAAAACATATTTAATGTGTTCTAGTGGCTGAAACGGCACCAAATTTTGCAAGAAAAACAGCCCCAACTCGAAAACATATTTAATGCGTTCTTATAGCTGAAATGGCGCCAAATTTAGCAAGAAAAACAGCACCTACTCGAAAACATATTTAATGTGTTCTAATGGCTGAAACGGCACCAAATTTTGCAAGAAAAACAGCACTTACTCGAAAGCATGTTTAATGCGTTCTAAAAGCTGAAATGGCACCAAATTTAACAAGAAAAACAGCCCCAACTCGAAAACATATTTAATGCGCTCTTATAGCTGAAATGGTACCAAATTTAGCAAGAAAAACAGCACCTACTCGAAAACGTATTTAATGTGTTCTAGTGGCTGAAACGGCACCAAATTTTGCAAGAAAAACAGCACTTACTCGAAAACATATTTAATGCGTTCTTATAGCTGAAATGGCACCAAATTTAGCAAGAAAAACAGCACCTACTCGAAAACATATTTAATGTGTTCTAGTGACTGAAACGGCACCAAATTTTGCAAGAAAAACAGCACCTACTCGGAAACATATTTAATTTGTTCTAATAGCTGAAATGGCACCAAATTTAGCAAGAAAAACAGCACCTACTCGAAAACATATTTAATGTGTTCTAATGGCTGAAACGGCACCAAATTTTGCAAGAAAAACAACACTTACTCGAAAACATATTTAATGCGTTCTAAAAGCTGAAATGGCCCCAAATTTAACAAGAAAAACAGCCCCAACTCGAAAACATATTTAATGCGTTCTTATAGCTGAAATGGCACCAAATTTAGCAAGAAAAACAGCTCCTTCTCGAAAACATATTTAATGTGTTCTAGTGGCTGAAACGGCACCAAATTTAGCAAGAAAAACAGCACCTACTCGAAGACATATTTAATGCGTTCTAATTGCTGAAATGACATAAAATTTAACAAAGATACTAAGGGCAAAATGTGATGCTGATGGCTGAATCCAAATACGAATTTTATCCCTGTAAAGCTTGAAATAAGGACTATTAAAAAGATAAAAATCAGTGGAAACCTTAATACAATATTATTTTCTATTATAGTAGTAAGGAAATTTAAAATTATAAACCATTTTTTTAATGATAATTTTTATCAAACTTTCACTCGTGTTTTCAGCTTCATTCATTCATTCCTCTTATTCTTATCGTTACCATTCTAGTTTTTATGCTTTTTCGTGTTTCATTCTTCATTCTTTATTGACGAGTGTCGAAACGAAAAAATATTTCCAGGAATCATCATTCCAATACTATCCTTTGATTCTTACTAATTGCGGTTGTTGCAACGAATTACAGTTTAATTATAATAATCCCCCGTGTATTTATCAGAATTATTGATTTCCTCAAAGCTCAAAAACTGAAATACGTTTATTTCGAATAAAAGTACATGTTTGAATTTAACACGATTTCTTGAAAAGTCTTTATTTATGTGGTTTATTAAGTACGTAACATAATCATACGATACTAACTGAATAAGTGATATCCAAATTGGTATTTATTTTTATCGCTTTCTGTTTAGAAAAATAAAAACAGCCCATTCGGACATCTAAACGGATTAGATGTAGTTAATGCTATAAAATTAGTTTCTCTTGGGAAAGTACATTCATTTACATCATTAAAAGCTCTCGGTCTCTGTCGGTTCTGTTCAAATTATCTGCTAGAATCGGACAAAAGGATTATAGACTCCCAAATGTGTTGTTAGTAAAAGTAAGTAGTTCTTTATCTATATGCGCATGAATTGCAAAGGAAAAATAAAACCTTCAATTGTTATTTCATTTATTTAGTTATTTTTCCATGAATTAATTGAATTTTAAAAATTCGGTTGCATTGTATGAAAAATATATACAGCCAAAAGTATCTAGAGCTAATCTATGAAACGGAAATTATAAATGTAAAGAGATAATCGATTCTCGTGTAAAAGTAAGTTAAGAAAGTAAGCTTTTTCTCATTTTGTAACGCATGAGTTGCAAAGAAAAAAGTTCAATTTACACTCGCTAAAAGAAATATAAATAATTGTTTGTATAAAAGTAGGCTAAGATTCTCTACTTATCTACACAAGAATTACACATAAAAACTAAAAAAAGAAGCGGTATTCAACATGAATAAAGAACGCACAATTCACAATTCAATGACCGACTAGTTTTTATTGCACCCTTTTGATTAATAAAAGTATTATTTCTTTTACTCCTTTATATTCTTAGCCAAGGCATATTTTTTTTAGTTACCCGACCAGCTTAAAAGCTGCGAATAAACAAATTTTTTTTCCAAAATCTAAAAGAAAAGGAATAATATTTAAATTGTATTTCCTTAAGGCATTTCTTTTATGAAACACAATAATATATTTTATTCTCATATCGTATTGTGTCATTAAATTTAGCTAAAAAGTAAATAAAAAAATAGCATAGAACATATAAACTATTTTTTTCGTTTTATTTTCACTTTTATTTATAAAATGCATTTTTGTATGATTTTTTGTGCTTCTTTTTTAATTCAATGCAAATATCTTTTTATTGTTATTGAAACTAAAAGTGACACAAAGTTTAATTAATAAACAACATCGGGAGCATTTTATTTTATTTTTTATTCGTGCTAGTTTAATTCAGAGAAACTTAACATTTCTATAAAAATATTGAACATAAATCCGTCAAAAATAAATCTTAGTTCAATTCCGAAAATTAATTTTATCACTGATTATGATTACTTGAATATGAGTATCACAAATAATAAAGCTTAAGTCAAAAATAATTAATTTTAATAATTAAAAATGCGACTGTTTAACCGAAAGAATCCGAAGATTAATATCTGCTTTTTACCCCTCACAAGTACCAATTCAATAAGCATCTTCCTGAAATCTCTCTGACAATGTATGTATTGACTCAAACAATCTGCTCTTAAATGTTCCACACCCCAGGACATCCCTTCATTTCCGCCCAAAGGAACATCTTTTAGAGTTAGCCAAAATTGTTTTCTCGCTCTTTTTCTCTTGGAATCAAATGATTATGCTGTGTTGTCAAGGGTGTGTCTCAATGTCTGATTACGTCAAGCATTTGAATCCTTAAAAGCTGAAAACAATATTTCGTGTTATTGGGAAATAAAAGCATGGGAGAATAAACGATAAAAATTTATTTTAATAGAAATGTTTTCTTCCCGTACTTAACCACATTTTACGATGATTAGTTTATAGTACAGGTTATAAGCCTCTCCTACATTTAGGTTAAATTTAATGTATTAAAATTAATTAGTTGCTTGTTAACAATGTCACAGTTTTGATTAAAAATTGATGTTATGATAAGATTACAGATTATTACCTCATCATTATAGTTCATTAATACTCGTAATGATGACAATTGGTAATTATGATTATAATTATAATTGTAAAAGCAAGTTATAATTGCTTATAACCACGATAACAAATGTAATTTTAAATTTTTTAATCTTTTCGAATCATTAGTTATCATTGTAGATCATTAATATTCGGAATGATAATAATTTGCAATTATGATTATTATTGTAAAAGCAAGTTACAATTACTCATAATCGCGATTATGTAATCTCTAATTTTGATGGCTTGTAATCATGATTAAAAGTAATTAATTATATGTAATCAATTGCATTTTGTTAAACTCTGAGCGCTAGACTAAAGAAAGAAAAAAGTTTAGAAGAATTGGATAGTTTAAATTGCCTTTAAATTGATTAGTTTCCTTAATAGAAATGCCTTTCAGATTCATTCGGTCAATTTAATAGTTTTGGTTATTGCATTTCTTATTTTGATCGATCTTGATAATGATTCGTCAGTATTCAGTAAGGTTGCCAGAACGTAGATATTTCTATTTATACTTACATATATTTTTAGCTTTACATTTTAATACTTAATCTTTGATCTTAAAACAACTTTTAAATACTGGGCAGCTCAATGTATTTGTATTACTACACTCTAGAAACGTTTCCAAAAACTGACGAATCATTATCAAGATTAATCAAAATTTGAATCACAATCATCACGACCATTTAATTAATCTGAAAAACACTTCTATTAATAAAATTAATTAATTTAAAGACATCATAGAAAAAATTCAGTTTCAACCAACAAATTTAACGAATAGCTACCATGAGAAAATGAAATTAAATTTTAAAAAATGGAATTAAAACTATTTTAACAGTTTATTTTTCAAATGAAACTGAAAGAAGTCTCTATTGACTTAAAATTGCTTTGACATAATAGAAATGTCTTCCAATTTCAATTGAAATTCCATTTTCATAGTCATTCGTCAGATTTAATGACGTTTTTTTTTATCTGATTCATTCATGAACGATTTTAATGTCTTTCCAATCAAGACTCCTTTGCGAAAATAATGAACTGTTCCAATAGTTGATCCATAAGTTCTCTCGTATTCTAAATCGAATCCAAAATTAAGGTATCCAAAGCTAAAATATCATAAAACCACTACATGAAGCAATTCATCAGAAAGTACAAAAATGAAAATGATTAACTTCTGATTAATGACCATGTACATCGGAATTATATTCATAATTCATTAAAAAATCTTTTTTTTAAATTAAATTT
This sequence comes from Parasteatoda lunata, assembly GCA_949128135.1. NCBI lineage: Eukaryota > Metazoa > Arthropoda > Arachnida > Araneae > Theridiidae > Parasteatoda > Parasteatoda lunata. The sequence continues at coordinate 67,795,661 of OX421970.1, forward strand.
CCTCACAATTAAGTTACATCAAACATGTGTATTATCTTTCAACAGGCCACATGAAGCATTTTTGGATGCGATTTCTTGGTTTCCATTAGTATATTGGATGCAAGGATCTATTGACAAGTAAGTAACTTACTAGCAATTCCGGTAATGTATGCAATAATTCTTCGTTGGCTAATACTTAAAAACTATTTTTTAATCCAATAAGCGAAATTATCAATTCAAGTATACACAAATTAGCTTATAGTCTGTCTATTTAAAAAACTCCTTTTGCCACCAAGTCTGAAGTTTGCTTCAATGGAAACAAAAAAGAGCACATTTTAGAGGGGAATTTTGGATACTTCTCTCGCCAACCCCTGTCAAAACTTGCCCAAAATTTTTATCCAACAACCTTTCATGAAATAGTTCAACCTTGAAACCATAGTCACCGATAGTACTCCAGACGAATGGAGAGGATTTCTTTAGATGGACAGGCTATATTAATACTTTAATTAATTAAACTTATAGAGGTACTAGAGGCCTATAGAAAGTGTAAAATTATAGAATTGAGATAAAATTAACCAGTCATATATTTAAAAGAATTTTTATTCCCACATTCGAAATGAACTCATTAGATATTCCTATTTTGTGTATTTTCATGGATGAACAGCTTGGACGATCTTTTGCGTTCTGGAATCAATTTAGCAGACAGTGTAGTGGTGGTGAACAAGGAATCGACGAATTCTGCAGAAGAGGACTTTCTGTCCGATTGCAATACCATAGTGGCCGTCCAAACCATGTTTAAGTAGAACAATTCTTTTTGATTTAATTCATTTTAATTTGTAAAATCTTTTATATAAAAAAAAGACAGAATTGTTATAAGATGGCGTGGCAGATACGATCTTTTTGATAGTCTACTAAAGGAAGTACTTCCAAAAACGCTATTTTTATGTTTAAGCGCACTTTAAAATAGTACAAATTTAAAAAATTTATACTTTAAAATACACAATTAAAATCATCATTTTCTTGAGTATAATGCTGAAATAACACTCTACTTTAAACTCTAAAAGTAAATATTTCGAAAAGAACTTTTTTTTTAATTAAATGAAATAAAATCCAACAAGCTCTTACTGGATTTACATGAAATTTTATCACATTGTTTTCTCAATAAATACATACAGTTTGGCCAGGGTGGCTCAGGGGATAGAACGCTCGCCTCCCAATGAGGTTACAAAGGTTCGATGGCTGGTCGATTAGAATTCCACACCCAGCTCGCGACGATAACAGTGCTAACGTAAAGTATCCTCATTAGAATACGGATCATGGATTAGAAAAATTCCAAGTAGTATTCAGCGTTGACTTCTGGGTAAAAAAGTAGAGGCTTTCCTTCTTGAGAAATCGCTCATACCATCACTTTCGATGCATTTTGGTATCGTTCGACAGTCAAATTATCTTTGAGAATGTCGGCAGGATTTAGTTACTAATACACAATCGTTTGGCAATTTGTAGCTGTCTTGAAGGATAAAAAGTTTCTCATACGAATAGAGAATGTTATATATAACCTGACCTTCAACTTGTCCTGTTTTGTACGTTCGCAAGATCATAAATTCGTTGTTTTTTCAATTGTTACAGTTGTAAATCTTTGAGTATTCTATTGCGATTTGAGTCTTTTTTTTTTTAAATACCTCAAAGAGTTAATCCTATTTTCGCTCCTGATTTTTTTTTATAATATGAAAACAAAACAAAAATTAGCTCAAGCCAAACTCTTTTACTCCTTTAGAATTTTACAAGGTCTCAACTTTTTGGTATAAATGTTTTGAATATCATCCATTTTAACTGCACAAGTTCATACTTTAAAGCGGACTTCAGAAATTTTTCATGTAAAAAAAATGGTGAGTATAAAGCAATGCAAAAATTGGGGGCACCTATTCCGGTACACTCTGTGATATTTTAATGTTATAAAACTTTAGAAAATAAACATAGATGGCATATTTACCGAATTACATTTGATGGAATGCATACTTTTCAAATGAGCTTACGACTTCATACTAAGATTTGATAATTTAACATTTACCTCTGTCTCAATATCTCTTTAAGTCGCGACTTCATTTAAAAATAAAATAAAATAAAAATTACTTTTTATGACGTAGAATAAGGAGAAAATAGTTCGATTTTTTTCTCTTTTTAAACAAAAAACATAAGGCGATCACATCCCGTAACAAACTTCGTGCATTATACCTTTTGAAAGCGATGCAGATAAAACTACGTTTTTTTGCTATAAGAATTACAAAAATAAAATTTTTTTTCCTTTTTTTAGTCGTTTTGAAAAACATACTTCCTAAAAAACTTTTTATTAACGATTTCAATTAAGCCCTTAAATAAATTAGTAATTGATGGCAATTGCCCATAGCATTGTTTCAATTACCCTATATAAAAAAAAAATTTACAACTATAAAAAAATTTAACTACATTAAGCTCAAACATCTTTTATTAAGTTTAATATTAAATCACAGAAATATGTTTTGTATAAAGCTGCTAAATATATGGCACATGCATAGAATAAACAAAATAGTACTTCTTATAACAAAAAAGGCCTTCCACGTCAATGTCATATATTTAAAGACAAATAGTTTATTTATATTTACAAACGAAACATTTTACGATAACATAATAAAATGTATTTAAACTCAGCTTGAAACTTTTAATAGCTATTGCTGCATAAGAATTTGCTAACTGTTTCAATAAGAAATTTTTAAAAATATTTAAGTTTCATTAAAATTCAACGTCTTTGAAAATAATTAAAAGGAAGCAGTATAAAAAAAGAAAACTTTTCCTTAATATATGCATCCCTCTGGTTAGTCAATTATGTAAAAGTCCGAATAATAAACATATTTATTATTAGAAGAATTAATATTCTAATATTATCTTTTTTTCAAAATTAAGGCATTATTTAAGTACGCTGCTAATTTTCCACTACCTACGTTTTATTCCCGTTTTTTGCTTAATTTATTCACTGAAATGTAAATAATTTTCTAAACGAGGATATGTTTTTCATTTTTCTAATACTTTGATCAGTTATAAAATTTAAAAACCTATAAAGGCAACGCAATTTTTAAAACTATTGGCCAGTAAACTTAATTATCATCATCAGAACTTTTTGTAATGGATCAAAGAATTTATATGAAAGAACAAATTCATTTGCTTAAAAAAATTTAAACTTTTATTTTAGACTTACAGAAATTTAAAAAGTAACATGTCAAGAAAATAAATATTAAGACAAAATAAATATTAAGACCCATTCATTCATCCACAGGTCGTACTTTTGACCTGAATCAGAGAACAGTCAATCTCCAATTCAGTACCCCCAGCGGTATAGATTTGTCATGGGAACATGGAGGACTTTGCGACTCGACAAATTTAACGTGCATCAGTCACCATTTTACTACATTAGTATATTTACATTACAGTTACCATTGTCTTCTGCCGGCGGGGTTCTAACCCACGAATTCTCGGACATGGGCTCAGCGCACTACCGACCAGGCTATCCCGGCATAGGCTATTGATGAGAAATATTGCGATGATATTTCTGTGGTCATGCTTCCTGCCTTGCACTCATAAGCTAAAAATCGTCTTTCAATTACACCTGCTGATGTGACTATATATTTCATATTATTACAAGTCACAACTGATTTGATAGTTACTATAAAATGAAAACAATATACATTAATTGTTTTCATTAATTGTTGTTATAATTACAAATCATAGAAATACGTTACGTATGTTAACTATGTTTTAACTATATGTTAATTATATAACTTTGACTGGCTTTATGAATATCAGTCTTCTTCTATTAATTTTACAACAGACCGCAATTTCCTCACATATATGCTGATATGGGGAGAGCATGTCACTTGCCAACAGCATTGTTTTTCAGGGTTATTTTTTTTTTTTCTTTTTTTTTTTTTTTTTTTCATTTACCCTCTCCCTATCGTTTTTGTTATTTCATAGAAAGTTATTTAAGTACAAGATTTAATTTCCTGTTCAACGAATCTATATCAACGTGAGTTTAAATAATTAGTTATAATTTTAATCACGATAGTTTTCGAATATTTTTTTTGCGAGGAATCTTATCCTAGCCCAGTTAACATCTCACATAAACACCCGGTGTTTGCTATGTCAAAATCTGGACTTGGGAAAGATAGGCAGTGTCACTATTACTCTAAAATATGAATGAGTAGATTTCGATTAATGGCATAGAATAAATTGGCTTCAGCATTAATATAGACAATTTCCATACAGAATTTTTCAGCATCAAAAAGATCACCATTAATCTAACCCTTATGCTACCCTAAAAAATTAAGAAATCACTACGAATTTAGGCCATTTCAAATTATTTATATCTATTATTTTTTATATACGAAAAATTAATGATACTTTACTCATATCTAGCTTTCATCCAAAAATCGAATCAAATTCGTTGTCTGCAAATTCTTTAAAAAATAAAAGCACTTTTGTCATTGGAATTCAACAAAACTCAAAATTGCTGTGGTAAGAGAAATGTACGGATAGTACGGATGGAACATAAACGGATAGTGTCAATCTTTTGAAAACAGCTAGTACTGTTCAACTTCCATTCAAACTTACATGAAATAAATTTCAAGCAAGCCAAATAAAAATTGCAGATTTGCCAAAAAAATTTCTAAACGGCAAAACTGTTACAGTCGGACTTCTATTTAACGAATTTCCTTTTTGCGATTTTTTTTTCGAGGAATTAAGAACATTTTGGAAATTTCTTCGTAAAATAACTTCCAAATAGCGAAGTGAATTTTCCATTTACCGAACTTTTCTTTTCGATCCACTTTCCCTTTGTCTTTAAATATTTCAGAACATTTCAAACTTGTTAACACATTTCATGGGGGAAATGAGCTTGAATCGATTTTCGCAGTCATTTAGCAGTAAAAATCCCTTTCCCTTTTTGTTTGCATTTCAAACGAAAAACTCAGACAAAATTATCGGATTTTATCAGTAATGTATGTTTAAAATCACTTTTATAGTTGCAATAATGATTTTATACATAAATTCAGCTTTTTTTTTAGTTGAAAATGTATGTAGCATGCTAGTGTAACACTGGATAATGTTTTGCTTTATTCTTGCTTTCCATGCAGATTTCTTTTATGGTTAAGATTTATAAAATAAATAGTTGATACTAGTTCACAAGATAAAGGGGTATCAATTACTATTTTAATTATGCCTAGTGTTTATGAATTTAAAACTTGTGTTGTTTAAGTATTTCAAAAGGTGATTTTCTATTTAACGAATTTTCCATATAACGAACTTATCGGGATTTAGCGACTTCGATAAATAGAGGTCCGACTGAATGTTTCAATTTCCACAGAAGTTAAAATATTTTTCAATGGTTCTATCACGATATATCTTTTAAAAACAACAGATAAAGTTTACTTTTCTAATCTAACTCAGATTGAGGCTAATCTAGGCTTTTGAAAACAAATTCTATAGTGGTTGAAAGAACTCACTTGTTTTTAAAATGTATTTATTTTACAATGGAAATATTATACTTAAACTATGTTTCTCTAGATACTGATGCCTTTCAATTTTCTCTAGAATGTTTCCCAGTGTTAGAATCATCACAGAGCTCAGTCAATCTAGTAATATGAGGTTCATGCAATTTAGGGCTAACGATACATATGCGTTGCATTTATCTAAAATGGAAAAGGTATTACTGTTTTTCTTATTATATTTGCATACCGCACATATCTATTTTTCTTCTCTTTTTTTTTTTAGTTTCAATAATAGCGAACTAAAAGAAATACTAGCAGTTTATTGCTGCATTTTACTGTTATGGTGCTATAATTTTGCAAATAAAAAAAGAATACTTTATATCAGGGCTCGAAAAAACTCGGAAATTTTAACCGTCCCCGAGGACGGCTTGTCCAACAATGTACCCGTCCTCCTTTTAAACTAACCCGTCACTTCTAAATAAATAAAAATATAATTTTCTCTTATTTATTACAAACATTTATCATATATAAATTGCACAATGAATTATAGTCCGTGGGCCGAAGTCTCAAAAGTAGCTCTAAACTAATTTTCGTTCCGACACTTGAGGGGCAATTTTATTCTACCAAAATAGAACGCAATATTGACTGAGAAACATAAATTCATAAAGTTCGCCAAAATCTGACTGGCCATTAATTGATAGTTATCAAAACAATGAGGAACTATTTTGTTTTCACGAATTCAGTATTTTGCCCAAGAATATCCGAAGAGAAGCGTAATTTGACGTCACTTGGAAATGAATGGACCAATCAGAACAAAAGCAGTTGTCTGCATACTACGATAGCTTCCCGTTCGTTCACGTTTCTATTGCGCTAAAACGCTTAACAGTTTTTTATAAGTATGTACTTCAAAATTTTTATACAATTATAGTTACTTCAAGATCTTAAAATCTTTTTTTTTTTTTTTCATTTTAAATCATGATTTGATAATTCAATATGAAAAGGTAAAACATAGACTATGACTATGACAGTTATAGTTGTAATGAAGGGTTATGATCTGCATCTGCGATTATTTTTTAGTTTTTTTTATTATTATTGTAAAAATACTATAGAATATATAAATCTTTCTTCCACTCTGTGAAAATTTAAATTTGCCTCAACTTTTTAAGAACTGCTACCCTACAGAAAATAATCTGATTTTCTTCAAAAATCTGGAGATATTTCTCCCTTATTTTTTATGACGATACTTATTTTAGTAAGCTAAAAAACCATTTCATACAAATGAATATTTTGAAATTCAATTTGACATAAAAATAAAAAATTTCATTTGTGTAAAATTTACATTAAATTTGAATTGATTTTTTTTTTTTTAATTTGTTGTTTGGTACACTGTCTTTTACTGAAGCTTTAAAACTTTCTTTGCTATATAAAAACCGGATATTTTACACACTGAACTATCTTGTTACATAATTTATTTGAACAATTTAACAACATTTTCTCAAATTTAACAATTTGAGAAATTTCATTATGGTTTGATATTCAATAATTTATTTACATTTAAGTGTGGAAACATTCTTTAACTATTTGTCGAATTAGTGCCAGTTGGAAAATTGATTAAACACATTTTTTAAACCAATATCTGAAGTTAAATGTTTAAATCATGTTTTGAATCTACACTATTGTTTTCAAATTTAATTCAAAAAAAATATTCAATGATTAAATACAAAATTTTCGAACTTTTTGTTGTTGACCCTACAGAGAAAACCTACATAAATTCCCTTAAATTTCATGATTTATTTTTAGTTTAGATTAGTTAACAGTTTTTTTATAGCTTAAGAGTAGTATTTAATTAAGAGGAGTATTTTTTATAGCTTTTTCGTAAGAGAGAAAAAAAAAAGTATTTGTTTTCTTTTTTCCGAGTAAGCACATTTTAATAAAAAATTTTAAATTCATACGCCATTCAGAGTTTAAAAAGAAGTAAGAATTAAATAAAATTAAAATGCAAGCAATACAAGATGTGCGCTTGACTCTACAAAAATGTTTAATATCACAGATATTAGATAAATAAGCCAACAAAACAACTATCTTTTGAAACAATACTTACTATAGCACCTTTGTTAGTGAAACAAAAATAATATTTTTTTTAAGAATAATGGATCATTAACTTTAATATGTAGCTTTTTTTTAACTATTTTGGAACTAATATTTTATCTTCATAAAGTAATGAAAATTGTTTAAATTTTTTTTTTTTTTAACATTTCATCAACATAACCACAATACTTTCATTTCTTTGGTGGGATCTATATATAAATATCCCCTTTAAATTTGTAACTCAGCAAATATTATTAAAATTAAAATAGGGCAAACAATTCCTTCTTATTTTTAAGCTAAGTATATATTTTTGTATCTTAAAATCGGCGACGAATTCTTGATTAGGTCAGAGAGGCATTGCAATGGGACCGCCTGCACAATTCGACAACTCTAACAGTAAAGCGGGAAAATGAAGCGTTTTCAATATATAGTTGGCTCTAAAAAGAGACCTTTATTTAAATTTTTAAAAAAATTCAAAGGATTAAAATGAAATCGAGAAAATTAGCATTAATGTGACCAACGATTTGCTTACAAACATTGCTGTAAGCGACTGTGAGGAGAGAGGAGACAATGCGTGATTGGTTAGCTTGGCGGAGGAAAAAATAATTCGACGATTTCACTGGATGAGAGTACGAAAGCATACAGAAAAAGAGTGCGTCATAAAATCGATTGTTATGAAATTATGACCAAATAATATTTGGAGAACTTTATAAAATTAAAAATACTAAAACATTCTGAATCGTTTTGTCAAAAGAAAAAATTGCCCCCAAAGTATCGGAACGAACTTGAACGATAAATGAGTTCGGCCATAACCACCTAGAGTAGAAGGCCTAGGAGCTTGTTTGTGACGTCACGATCAGAAGGTAGAAAAGAGCGTTGCTGTTTTCTCCCTTCAGAGCGATCAGAGGTGGTTGTGAAGATATGAGGAAAGTAGATTCCTTATTAGTTTTATTCGATTTATTGTTTTTTCTTTCATTTTTAAAAGCTAAGAATAAGAATTTTTTATGATCTGAATAATTGTGTATACATAATCTTTGCCTTAAAATAATAAATTTAAAATGAACCAAAAGAAGAAAAAAATCATGATAAAGAATAAGTAAATTAACGCAGTAAGAAATTTCAGATTAGTATTTAAAGATTTTTTTTTTGGTTATTTTCATAAGATTTATCCAAAGCTTTTTTTACGGATAAATTTCCATTTTAAACTATTTTAAGAGTAATCAATCATATTTAATAAATATCAATTGATTAAAAATAATTTCCTCAGAATTGAAAATTAGTACTTAACATTACATTCATGGAAACAAAATGTAATTAGAAAGAACACTTTACATAAAATTCTATAAAAAAAGCATAAAAAGATTTATCCTTTATAAACCTTTGAAACATTTAAAGTAAATTTATATAATTATTCTGAAATTTTTTTATTTACTGCAGTAAACTGACAAATTAACACCTGTCCGTCTAATTTCTTTCTATGTTCTTTTGTTTTGCATGCATGTGATAAAAATGATTTAATGTGACATATTAAATAAGATTTAATGTGACATATTAATAAACATTACTTTGATGATATAGCCTAGAACTTTATGAATGTGGTAATTAAGTATATGAAGATTAATTTTATCTTAAAGTATAAGTATGCTTTAATAATGACACAAACATATATATATATATAGAACAAAATCTTTATTTAAATCAGTAAGAAGAGAATATATATAAAAAAGAAAAAAACATTTTTAAAAATTTTATTTTAAAACATATATCATTAATTATATCATTACTTGCAATTTCAAGATCACTATACTTCTGAAGAAAACATTGTAATTGTCATATATTTTTAAATGACCAAATTTCCAAACATTTTATTTTATCAATATAATTTCATTATAATCATGGGTGCAAGCTGGGAAAAAGGCAGAGATTGAAAATTTTTTCTGAATAAACTTCCCAACATACCACTTCAACATACAAGACATATGCAAAATATCAAGAAAGCTCCACCATAATATATCAAATTTATATACTGAACAAAAAATATCTGTTCAACTCTTCCTTTAATAAAATAACAGGAACATAACCAGTATAAATAATGAATGCAATTTTTGCTGATTAAATTATATCATCACTTGCGATTTCACGATTACTACACTTTTGAAGAAAACATACCGTAATTGTCATATATTTTTAAATGACCAAATTTCCAAACATTTTATTTTATCAATATAATTTCATTATAATCATGGGTGCAAGCTGGGAAAAAGGCAGAGGTTGAAAATTTTTTCTGAATAAACTTCCCAACATACCACTTCAACATACAAGACATATGCAAAATATCAAGAAAGCTCCACCATAATATATCAAATTTATATACTGAACAAAAAATATCTGTTCAACTCTTCCTTTAATAAAATAACAGGAACATAACCAGTATAAATAATGAATGCAATTTTTGCTGATTAAATTATATCATCACTTGCGATTTCACGATTACTACACTTTTGAAGAAAACATACCGTAATTGTCATATATTTTTAAATGACCAAATTTCCAAACATTTTATTTTATCAATATAATTTCATTATAATCATGGGTGCAAGCTGGGAAAAAGGCAGAGATTGAAAATTTTTTCTGAATAAACTTCCCAACATACCACTTCAACATACAAGACATATGCAAAATATCAAGAAAGCTCCACCATAATATATCAAATTTATATACTGAACAAAAGAAATCTGTTCATCTCTTCCTTTTATAAAATAACAAGCTATGTACTTTCCCGTACTTTCATCAAAGTGAGAGGCCTCTCTTCTTATATCCTCTGGCCGAAAATGTTTTTCACATACCTATAATTAATAAAACATAATGAATATTTACAATATAATATAATTGAATTTATGTTTTTTTTTTCTTCTAAATTTTAATTGTTTTGTATTTTGATTATTATTACTATTATAATTTTTTTTTTTTTTGGTATTTATAACCAGAAGATTTCTTGAGTTTGAGCAACCGCGGATGCGCACAAGGCGGTTTTTTATTTATTTATCTTTTCAAAAATAACACTTTTGATGTTTGGTTGCTTTTTCATGTTTAATGATGTCTATTTGTTTACTAGATGTAACTATAATTAATTTATATGAAATAAGTGCCTAGTAATAAAAAGAAAGTTAAATAACACTTTGTTCCATTGCTTTTTTTTATGTTTAATGAGATCAATTCTTTTATTACATGCAAGTAGAATTAATTTATATCAAATAAATGCTTATTAATAAAATGAAAATTAAATTTCACTGAATTAATACAAGATATTATATACATTTCTCAAATTATTATTAGCAGTCGTTGCAGCACTTAAATAATTTATAGCTCGGAAAAAAAACAAAGGAAAAAAAAAATTTAATTCAAAATGGAAATAAGGATGAGAATGATGCCATAATCCCCATCATCATTGAATAAAATAAAAGTATTAAATAATAAGAATTTATATGAAAATTGACATTTAAATTTAAAAATTATCAAAGACTTACCCTTGAGTGAGTAGTTATTTTGTAGTTTTCTCTAGGGATTTTCCGCAACCACAATTGCTGCAGTTTTGCGTCTTGAGGGAACCGGAACACTGAAACTTTATGGTTTTTATCATAGTTTCCTCGACACATGGGGACGCAACAGACATAAACCATGCTTGATTCCTGAAAAATAAATCGACATTAAGACTCATGGCTGTAATAAAGTATTTATCAATACCTTAATTTGCAATTAGAATAATGAAAATAAAAAAATAAAAATAAAAATTATTTCCCAAAAAATATGTTACAAAATATATTTCCTAGTTAACTAATTCTTAAATAAATTTTCTAAAGTTTTGGTTAATAAAAACAAAGTTCTGGTAAATGTAGTCAACAATCTCTAAAATAAGTGTTCAATTAAATAATTTATTGTCAAAAATTGTCTTTATTCAAAATACTTTTCTAAAAGTATTTTAACAACACACTAGAAGAACTATAAGTTAACAATGACACCAAACCTTGTAATAGCATTAGAAACTAATATTTTTATCCCCAAATGCTGGTACATTTAGAAATACTTCAATATTAAAATTATTCTCAAGCATATTAAATTTAAAATTCTAATAGCTAAATATAAATAAATGTAAATTGTATCAACATTCTTCAGATAAACACATCTGGTATTTTTGTACTAAAATGTACTTAAATTTAATTCCATTAGAGTTAAAAATAACTACTTTTCGACACTAAAACAGTTAAAAATTTCTTTGTAATGCTTGTTTATAATAATTAGTGAAAGGTAGTTTACAAATATTGCCAACATTAAACCAACTGGTAATTCAACATTTCAAATAATATATTTAAAAATATTTTTCTTAGTTTACAGATTCTTAAATAAATTTTCTAAAGTTTTGTTTCATAAAAACAAAGTTCTGCTAAATGTAGTCATCAATCTCTAAAATAAGTGTTCAATTAAGTAATTTATTCACTAAAATTTTCTTTATTCAAAATACTTTTTTTAAAGTATTTTAACAGCACATTAGAAGAATTATAAGTTAACAATGAAACTAAACCTTGATAAAGAATTAGAAACTAATATTTTTATCCCCGAACATTGGTACATTTAGAAATTCTTCAATATTAAAATTCTTCTCAGACATATTAAATTCTAATAGCTAAATATAAACACATATGGTACTTTTTAACTAAAATTTGTTTAAATTTAATTTCATTAGAGTTAAAAATAACTACTTTTTAATACCAAAACAATATAAATTTCTTTGTAATTCTTGTTTATAATAATTAGTGAAAAGTAGTTATAAAATATTAGTAAAATTATACCAACTGCTAATTCTACATTTCAAATTATTTGGTATTTTTTACCGAGAAAGATATATACAAATCTCTAATCTAACAATGTACAAAACATTAGAAACATCATATTAATATTTCAAGAAATTGCATATTTTATTCTTACAAACACTAAAAAGTATAACAGTAAAACATATTGTATTGTAACTAATATATTTTAATATGCCTTATATAAATGTATAATTCAAACATATTTTAACCGATTTATTGAAATGTATATTTTATAAACAATTCTAGGGCTATTTAAAAATCTTGAGCAGTACATTTAAATCGCTTAGATTAATTTAAAATGCTTTATCTCATGAAGTATGAATATAAAATACAATCGAATGCTTTTGTAATTTTATATTTGAATACTAACTAAATTAAGTTATTTTATAATTCAAATGAAAAAAGATCAGATAACACGTATAAATACATTAGATACTCAAATAACGTATCACAACATAACACCAATGCAAGTTAAATTATATACGTGCTTTCAATCCGATTTCAAACTTAATTAACAACATATTAGAGAAAAATATATTGAAATCAAACATAACACATTCATAAAAAAAAATAGTAAATTTTACTTACTTCTATATCTCTTTAAATCTTCGATAGAAAATCAAATTTTGTCGCAACATTCACTTGTAAACACTAGGTTTAAATGGCGTTCCTATGTTATAGCTACAGACGCTATTACCTTCTCCTCGTGACGTCACGGAGTTGAAATCGTTGAGCCAGCAGGCCTTCTTCTCTAGGGGGTTATGGTTCGGCCCACGGACTATTAGTAGTTATTAAGATTACAAATATTAGGATAACTTTATACAGTTATAAAAGATATACTAGGTTACTAATAGTAACCTAGTATTTATTTTATGAAATAATTTATTTCTTATATGAAATAATTTAAATGACAAAGGTCAAGTTATCTGGAATGTTAATTTATCCGAGGGTACTGCGTTTTTTAAATGCATCAAATATGACGTTTGCCAGTTCCACAATCAATCTAATGATTTACAGAGGTTTGTGCTCAGGAATCTGAAAGGGGTTTCCCATTTAGGTAGATGTTCATAATTGCGTTTAACGCTTCTTGTTAAGACCAGTACGTAATGTGTTTTTTTGTAAGTTCATTACTGAAAAGCTCCTTTCAACCGCTGCAGTACTCCCAGACAGAGAAAACATCAATTCCACCAAGCGCAGTATGTTGCTGTATTTCTAGATTAGAGGGTCATTATAGAAGTGAGGCGATAGACTCTTGTAAGATAACAAAAATTGAAAATGTATCACAAACTTTAACGGGAAAATGGCCGTCCGCGCGGACGTCGGATTCGAGAAATTTGTTGTCCGTGGGGAATTTTTGACCGCCGAGGACGGGCGGTTTTTCGAGCCCTGCTTTATATTATTATTGATTTTTCGGTCAAAAGATTACGTTCAAAATATTAAATCCAAGGTGGCTTATGATGTACAGAGTGTCTTGAAAAAATGTTGCTACACATCATACCGATTGAAAATTGCATAATAACCCATTCAAATCATACGTACATGAGCGGACACGGAATCTAACGTACGTTTGCGAAATCTCCTTAATATGCTAATCATGACGAAATAGACGATTACCAAGATTTGAAAAATAATCATCTATGTTTGGAAAAAAAATTAACCTAAAGAATACAGATTGTGGGATTCATTAAGAATAAATGAATGAGAAATAATTTTACTCGTTGACGAGGCTTATAACAATTCAAATAGGAAACGGCTTTCATTGCTATTTTTGAAGTTTTTTGTTTTTAAAAATTTCAATGCAATTGTTAAGATTTTTTTTTTTTTTTTTGGCAACACCTCTTTTTTTTCTACTCTTGATTGACATCTACTTGAGCGTGAGCTTATAAAATAAAAATCTCGTAAAGGAAGAATAAATTTTCTTCAACAATGGACAAACAGACAATATTTAAAGCAAAAAAGCTGCAAAAAAAATTACGAAAATGCACATAAATTTGCAATAACTTTTAAACAGATAGAAATTTCGAAACGAAATTCGCATTAAATTCATTAATAAAAATGACACATTCAGCACGTCAAATTTTAAACTCCGTGGTTGCATTTCAGCGAGATACAAATCAGCCAAACAGGGTATTTTTTTTTACCTACAAGTTTAAAAATTCAGTAGTTAATTCACGAGCAAATTATCGAATCTTAATTTTTTTATTACGCCGTAATTCGTGTACACTTTTCTACACACCTTCGTAATTTTAAGTAATTTGTGCATTGCTCAAAACAAAACAAATAAATGAGAAAAAAATTCGCAAAAAAAACACTTAAAATTGCAATTACTTTCGAACGAATTGGAATTTCGAAAGGAAAAAAAAAACTCTGCGTTGAGTTCATTAACAAATATAGCTCTTTCAGGATACCAAATTTCAACTATGTAGTTGCCTTCGTGTAACTTGTAGAGCGACCCGTATATTTTTCCAAAACGTTTAACCGCTAATAATTCTCAAACTATTGATCGAATGTTAATTTTTATAATTCATCGTTATTTCTGTACCCTTTTCTCTACATACCTTAGTAATCTCAATTTCTTAAGTCTTATATTTTTTGCTCAGCAAAACAAAATGTAACATTGTGTTGAACATCAAAATAGAGACGGTGGCACCGACGTTTTTTAATAGAGAGAGAGATTTTAACGGGGTAAAAGATTCAAATAGAACAACAACAAAAATTGGAGAAAAAAAACGCACAATTAACTGTTTTAACATGAAATTAAAACTTACGTACATACGTTTAAAAAAAATAGGAATTTTATAGTATTTTTTAAATATAATATTTTTCGTGTATACTTTTCAAATATATTAAAAATAATTTTATTAATTTATTATAATTAATTTATTATATTATTAATTTATTAATATATTATTATTAACTATATTATTAATTTATTTTATTAATTAGAGTGAAAGAGAAAGGGGTTCTCATATTTCATATATGTTCCGATTGCCATTTGCAGCGGGATGTGTATTCAGCGCGAGTATGCTGGATACTTTATTATACCAGGTAATATTTACTGTTCCTTTTATTCGTTTAAAATAACATTTGATACTGATTTTTATTTTTAACTTTATTCAAACCTTATTAAACAATGTTTTCTTCATATTGGTGGATTTCATTTAAGCTCGCTTATAGAAAGTCAATACGAAAAATTAAGACTAATGAATAAGTAAGATAACTTAACAATATTTTTATGGTATACGTTTAATATTACACAAATATTGACAAATGTTTTACCTAATATTGATCAACACAAACTTTGCCTCTTGTAATATGAAAGTCATATTTCAATAGTGGTCCAATTCCACTTATTAAAAAAAAAATTAAGTTAGCTTCACATTCATGCAAGTGTTCATGCAACACTTTTCCAACTCCAGTATATTTCTGCTGCCAAACAAAGAGAACCACAAATCAGACATTCATTTGACTTTAGTGACTACTGAATCTCAAAACAAACAAATAAATAAGATTGAAAAAAAAAAAAAAGGAATTTGGACCACTGTTGAATTTAAGTCTTCATAATTGAACTTATTGTATACTTGCAGGCATTCGTGAAAGAATACATGATAACATTTGTACGGCTGTTGTTGGGAATCGATCAAGCCCCAGGATCAGGTTTTCTCTCGTCTGTGAGTATAAAATAATAATAACAAATAAGAATGTTTATTTCGAATGTCATTTCAATAATACGTACTACGAGACACAATTAAAATTTTCACTTTATAAAAACTGAATCCTAAATAAGGATTTATTTAAATGATGTTATTTTTCTTAAAATGTACACTGTAGATAAAAACTTAACAAACTTTTTCAAATGAAAACAAATAGGAATGAATCCCACGTAACTGCGCTTGATGAAATGCTAACTTAAACTGAACTTTTAAGAGCTGACAAGCAGCAGATGCGAGCTATAAGCATTGGCAATAACAAAGAATACACTTAGTTTAGTTAACATCAAATATTATTATTTTCCATCATATACTTTGTTAAATCAACAGGTACGTTTTTCTTTAGTATGTATGCTTTTACAACTAAGGTTATTAATAGATATTTTGTTAGAATAGAAAGGTTTTCAAACAGATGTAGGCATCAAAGTTAATTTTATAGTACATATCTAAAGAAAATCTTTAAATAAATAAAGAAATTTCTACGTTCAATGAAATCACGTATTATTCAAAGATATATGAATTATTTTGAACATACTTGTCCAGCTCAATGCTTCTAAAAACGGCAAGTAACTTATCTCAGGGATTTGCCATCATCTGTTAAACAAGGGTACCAACGACAACAAAATAGACTCACATTATTATTTTTTTATTATTATTATATTATTGAACCATTCAAATTTGGCGCTGATTACGGCTCTTGTGCCATTGAATTCCACAGCCCATTTAATCAGCAAGGAATTTAAAACAATTAAGTCAACACTCTTGTCTTAAATCCCTATTCAAAACACCGTTCTTCTCAAAACAACGTCTTTCAAGAAATCTTTAAACAAAGTCTTTTAAGGAATCTCATTAATAGGAAAATTTGTTAATACCTTTCGCTGCACTGTAAATGTAGGTTTTTTGGGGTGTGTCTCTGATCTTGCAAAAGGTGCAAAATAATAATTTAAAAAAAAAGAGTTATCTTTACTTTTACATTCAAAGGTAAAAAGTTATGCCGTTATTTACTCATTTTGCAGATGAAAATAACGAAAGAAGATTTGTGGATAAGAACGTATGGACGACTTTACCAAAAACTTTGCTCATCAACATGTGAAATTCCTATTGGAATATACAGAACACAAATAGCTGGACCATGCGAAGCTTCAACGGTATGATTTTATTTTTCTTTATCAATTTATTGTTATCACCATTATAATTGTAACACGTTACAATTGTAAAGGAAGAGCCGAGATGGCTCAGGGGATAGAGCGTTCGCCTTCCAATGAGGCGAACCGGGTTCGAATCCCAGTCGATACGAATTCCGCATCCGGCTTGCACTGATCACAGTGCTGACGTGAAATATCCTCAGTGGTAGACGGATCATGGGTTAGAGTCCCCTTGCCGTCAGGCTAACCGTGGGAGGTTCTCGTGGTCTTCCTCTCCATGTAACGCAAATGCGGGTTAGCTCCATCAAAAAGTCCTCCACGAAGGCAAATTTCTCCCAATACTCGATCCAGGAGTTCCCTTGTCTTCTGGATTGGGTTCAAAATTACAAGGCTACGGAGTTGAACATTAGTAGCCGTAAACCCATTAAGTTGGGTCGGCTGTTCAACGACGGTTATAAAATAAAAAAAATTGTAAAGGAAAATAATACTTTCATAATAAATGTATGGATGTCAAAACAGGCGATATTATTCGACAAATTTTGTTAAGTGGGATCGGTGCAATTTGGGGCAATATTTTTTTGCCCCGAATTGCACCGATTCTTTGGGACATCCATCTAATTAGAGAATAAAAAATTCTTAAAAATAAAATTGCCTTAAAATATGATATAATTTAATAAAATATATTTTATTTTATTTTATAACCGTTGTTGAACTGCCGACCCAATTTTCGGTTTACGACCACTAATGTTTCACTCCATATCCTTGTAATTTCGAATCCAATCCAAAAGACAAGGGAACTCCTGGATAAATTATTAGGAGAAATTTGCCTTCGTGGAGAATTTTTTTGATTAAATTAATCCTCATTTGCGTTACATGGAGAGAAAAACCACGAAAACCTACCACGGTTAGCCTGGCGGCAAGGTGACTCTAACCCATGATCCGTCAACCACAGAAAATATTTTACGTCAGCACTGTGGTTGGTACGAACCGGGTGAGGAATTTATATCAACCAACTATCGCTGAGGTTTGAGCCGGCTCACCTCATTGGAAGGCAAACGCTTTATCCCCTGAGCCACCACGACAAAAAGTTAGGATAAATATTTTTTGGAAAAATTTATTACATTTGATAATGATTTTAATGTAAAATATATTATTTTTGTAAACGCAATGCATTAATTTAGCATTAAATTTCATTTGATAAGTTTCATAAATAATAGTTATACTTCAATAGACAGTAAAACTTCAATATGCATAGAAGTGTTAAGACCAAAATTTCAAGTTGCTTCACAGTGTGAGAACAGGCTTAAATGCTGATTCTGTTCTGTTTGGAAAAAAACTGAAAAAGACAAGAGTGTCCATTAAATATCTTATATATCTAATAAAATAATACCCTAGGAAATTGTGCTACGAATTAAATAATTTATTAAATTTAAAAATTAATTCAAAAGGGAGTAAAAATTATAACCTCCATTTTTGTAGCATCCAGATAAGCAGATATATTTACTATTGCATATTTCAAATTGGAAATAACGTATTTCTAAACATTCGCATTTAGCAATAGCTAAAACATTAATGGATCAAAATGAAATCTCCTATAAGATTACAATAGATACAAAATTATTTAGAATAGGGAAGCTAAATATTTTTAAGACTTGAGTAAGACCTTTTTATCTCTTAGATTTTTGCTAATAACAAAATTAAATCTTAAAATATTATATCATGAGAAGTTTTTGGAAGAAATTGTATGTGTAGCAAGTGAGATGTTTTTATGGGACTTTATATCTTTTATTTTAAGTACGTAACTTTTTTTTTTTAAAAAAAATTGTGTCTAAATCGATAATAAAATCTTCCAGGTATCCCTGGAGCTTGCAGACAGTGAAAGAAATCGCATAACTTCAGATATAGAAAGACAAGAAATTAGTAATTTAGTAAAGAATCGCATGATGGATTTAAGGTTGCCAACAGAAGATTATGGTAAGAGAAATTATTTGAATATTAATTTATATCAATGTACTGTTTTATATTAAAAGTTGCAATGTTTAACTTAGAGTGCAAAATAAACACTTTTGAACTATAATTTATAACAGGCTAAGTCTAAAAAATGAATGCATAAAACATTTTGGGAGCATTGCGCATTATTTATTTTCTAAATTAGTCTAAAACATCAATAACACAGAAGAAACAGTTTTTAAAAAACATTTTAACATTTAAAAAATTGGTAAATAAATTTATATTGTTAATATATGCTTTTTTTTATCAACCAAAAAAAAAAATATTAATAATGAAAAAATTTAGATTTTTTACTGAATTTAACTAGAACTTCCTATCTGAACTGAAATCTGTTTTATATATTCTAAAACACTTTTTACTTAAAAAAAAGAAAATAAGGAAACACAAAAACTAATGATTACGCAACTGACGAATTTTTAGTATTTATATTCAAAATAGTTGTTAAATATACTTTCTTCTCTGTTACTTTTAATTTGTTATGCTTTTTAAAATGTTTTTACACAAAAATTATATTTATAAATATTAATGAGCATAAAAAACATTTTGGAAGAATGAAAGGTTAAGTTTCTGAGCACAAGTTTTTTTTTAAACCACTATTAACACTATGACATTTTAATGAACTTATAAATCAACTGGTTTTATAAACTAGACAATCAATTTCTCTTTATTCTTTCTTTTAAAAAACTTCATTTTGAAGAACAAAATAAGAAAGTGGAAAATAGAAAAAACAAATTCTGTAATAGAAAAATCTTTCAAATAACATCCTTAAAATACACAAGTAGTAAACTTCACTTAGTGCTACTAATTCATAAATTCATTTAAAAAAGCAAAATGAATGAAAATAATATTAAATATGATCTTCAAATTTTTTCATTAATTTGATTTTGCTACAATATGAAAAACCGATCAATGCATCAAGTAAAACATTTGAATCGATATATAATGACATACACATAATTAAATTCTGTAATGCCATTCGGTGTAATTTTTCCTGAAAAGTGTTACTGACACCCGATTTTAATATTTTGGGGTAATTTCATAAATTAAAAAAATAGGATGGTTAAAAATTATAAATTATGTTTTATCAACTGGAAAATAATTTAGAATAGTTGAAAAAACTTTGTTTCTAGTGACTAATACTTCTAAATATTTTTAAAAAATAATAAAATCTCTAACGTAATTATCATTCTTTCTACTGTTTATAAGACCAGCGGCTCCCAAATGGTTCCGCGGAACCCTAAGGGCTCTGTCGAAGAGTTAAAGGGGAGTTCCGAAAGTTAAGACCTTTCTTAAACAGTTCTTTTTTAACATTTTTGAAATCTGTTATTATATTTAGATCCAATCAATAATCCGATATTTACTTATTTAATTGTCTTTATGAAATTATATTATTTAAAGTAAAATGCCAAAGAGAGAAAATTTTATATATTTACTTATGTATATAGACATACATTTTTAAACAACAATTATAAAAAATTATGATAAGGACATGAATTTATGAAAAATTTCAATATTATTTCACATTGCGTTTTTCAAATCAAAAAAAAAAAAAAAAAAATTTAATAAAGAAACATCTCTCCCTAATAATCATTTTAAACGTTTATAACAGTTCTTTTTAACGCAAAATAAAAACAGATTCTTAGGTAGACAAGATTAATCATCAAGACTGCGAATTCAACTGTCGAACATAAAATCTAATTTAAGATTAATAATGATAAAACAATCAAAAAATTTCATTCATCAAATTGAACATAAAAAAAGTATAAAAGTCAAAATGAAGTAGTCTTTTAATGGTTAATGAGTACGCAAATGTATTTTTTTTTAATTTTAATTATGATGTCGGGGTCCAGCCGGATAGAGCTTGATTATTTACGGTTCCGTAGCCTGAAAAAAATTGGTAACCGCTGTATTAGACAATAAGTTCCCTCATATGAGAGGAGCAATGGCACAAGTACAGGCTTCGTAGTGGCCCAAAATCAGGACAACATTTTCCGAAAAAATCAGAACTTTATTTTTGGAACAGAATAGATATACACTACTTTTAAAACTGAAAACAGGTAACTAAAAAGTATAATTTGCTCTTCTGTAATAAAAAATCAAATTTTACTGCAAAAGAATACTCCTTTTAATTCCATAACTACTTTATTTAGAAAAAAAAAGTTAGGTAATAATTTTTTCAATACTAACAACTCATAGTAGTTTCAAATCAATATACGGAAAATTTTTATAGTACTGCTGCAAAGAAAAAAAAACAGTATCAGTTAGTTAATATTCCCTTATACCAATATGCCATTAAAATTTGTAATAAAGTTCAAGATTTCCGTAACCAAATATTTTTGAAGTAGAGTTTCTATAATCTTGAAACAAAAATACCCTTTCTATGTTAAGTTCTTAGGATTTTTTTTATGCGAGATTAATGATCTTTTAATGTTGCTGTATGTATTGTAAATTTTATTTAAATCAATTATCCTTTAAATGTAATGTTTTCTTCATAAACGTTTTGGATTTAAATAACTTTTTTTTAAATTTATATTTTTATAACTGTTGTTGAACAGCAGACCTAATTTTGGGTTTACGACTACTAATGTTCAACTTCATTAATTTTTAACATAGTGGGCGATCCCAAATAGAAAAATTAAAAATTCTATGATATCACTTTATTGTTGATTGGAATAAACTTTTAAAATCCCATGAGAGAGACTAATCATTATCTATAATTGTGAAACTAGAAAACTCCATATTACAAGATATTTTACTACATTTGCCAAAAATAACAAGTAAGCATATCACCCTTGAAAGCATCATCATAAAAATTTAATAATGTAAAATTGTGACTTGAATTTCCTTTTCATGGAATAAATTAATTCTCATGAAACAATTAAACCAGTGGGTTAGGCTAAATCCCTGAACCATGTGTATAATCAGTAGATGGTTCCTAAATTAGAACAATTAAATTTTGAGATTTGTATAAGAAATATTTATTAAAATAAAAAGATATTAGATAAAAAAAAATCTAAAAAATCTTTCGATTATTTACATTTCTTTTTAAAAATATGAATTTGGTATTCTTAGAAAAGGAGATTTTCGGAACTCACACAAAAAGCAGGAACATGAAGACAAAAAGCTAAAAATCAGGAAAAAATATTTTTGATAAGAGTATAAAAGTATTTAGGCTGCTGATTAAAACTGCTCGCCCAGCTACAGATGGATGGGTACCAGTTTCTTTCAGAAACATCGATCTAAGTATCATCAATACTTGATAGATCAGACTTATCATTTATTGTCTACATAAGGGTATTCGGAAAGCATTACCCACAACCAAGTAGTTGGACACGAAATAGTGGAGCTTTAAACTCCATGACCCTCTTCCATAACGAGCTGTTGCGGGAATGTATTACTTTAAAGAAATTAAATTTTGTGAAAGTCAAAACAATATCTCAAATTTTAAGTTTAAGCAATATAACACCCCTTAATTTTTTCATTTCATTATTATTTTTACACATAAAAGTTAACATTAATAGTTATCAGCCGAACATGAATTTTTATATGAGAAAAGATGCATAAAACAGAACACAGCTGCCATTATCCATCCCAGTGTTTATTAATACAAATGCATCAAACATTGTACCCATAACCCAACGTTTTCTATGTTAATTAGAACAACAACAAAAAATACTCACAAAGTTGTGATGGTTAGCAGTATTCATAGGTGTGGATAGCTAGGATTTACATAACATCTTAAGATTCTTTATTATTCTCTAACGTAAACATATGGAATTATTATTTTGAGAGCAACAACTATATTCTCCGTAGAACTAACCTTACACCATTTTCTAACGCCGAATTCTTGTTGAATGTACTTCATTAGAATATAAAACTTTTATTAAATATTAGTATAATACTTATACTACTTTTTTCACTACATACATTTATATCGATCTGCTGAAGGCAGCATTTTTTATAGATTTTTCCAAATGGGTAACTCGAGGAAATAAGCTAAAATTACTATCCGAAACATTACTTAAAAAATAAAAATGCTGTTGCCAGCCATAGAATTTTTTGAAAGTTAACTTAGAAACATAAATCAAAATGACATAGAAGCGCAACTAGATCAAAATTATGATACCTGAGCGCTTGACGTAACAAATCCTTCAATTCTATAAGTGTTGTATCGCCAAATGCCCAAATTAACAACTGTGTTTTTAAAGAAATTCTCTCTATAAAGTACACAAAAGCTAGACGTTAAGAACGTATCCAATGAGCGAGCAAAGCGAGCATTTGATTGCGAAGTAATCCGACATGAACTGCGAAAGCAGTTCCGGGGGTTGGCAAGCGCCAGCGAGCAGGGGGCGAAGCCTCCTAGTATAATTTAAAACTGCAAGAAAAAAATTTATTGCTAACTCCAATACCACGCCAATATATGCAAAGCAGATCTGCAGAGACGTTGACACAAATTCTACGACTTCACAATGTTTAAAAAAATAAAAATCATTTTTATTCCATCGTCTGCTATTAGTCTAAAAAACTTAAATATTCATAAGAATGATTATCAAATACATTTGGGTGAGGGATCAAACTGAAATTAAATCTTTCAAAGTTTTCATACGTATACACTGAGTTAAAAAATTGAAATAATGAAAGGTTGCAGCAAAAAAGTCTGGAGTTAACGCATGCCAATAATTAGTTTTTCCTTTTTTATCCCTCCAGCGCTCATTTTTAAATTTGTTCATTATTCCTTATTATTCGAATCTATATTTGTTAATTACCTCCTCTATAAACATGTATGTAAAATATTGGGTTGGAGGGAAAGTTGTGTAGTATTTTAAATAGGCAGGTGATTTTTCTTGTTTACTTGTGATATTTAGAGTGAAAAACATGTCAGTAGATAAAGTGCATTTACGACACTGCATTTTATATGAATTCCAAAAAAGAAACAACGCATCGGTTGCATGTAAAAATTTATGTGCGGTATTTGGAAAAGATATTCTAAATGTTCGTACTTGTCAAAGATGGTTTAGCAAATTTCGTTCCGGAGATCTGAGCCTCAAAGAAAGTGATCGATCTGGACGACCATCCAATATCGAGTTTTTGCGATCCATGTTGGAAAATAATCCACATTTAACAAGTCGAAAAATTACAGAAGAGTTTGGCATTCATCATATAACTGTTGGAGATCACATTAAATATCTTGGGTTTGTATTAAAGCAAAGTGTTTGGGTTCCATATGAATTAACGGAAAAGAATTTGTCTGATCGTGTAAGAATGTGTTCATCACATCTGCTTAGACACAATATGGAGCCGTTTTTGGACAGGCTGGTTACTGGAGATGAAAAGTGGATTCTTTGCGAGAATATTAAGAGAAAAAAATCTTACTGCAAACCAGGAACATCATCAGCAACAGTTCCAAAACCAAGTATCCATCAACGAAAAGTACTGCTTTGTTTGTAGTGGGACAGGAAAGGTCCAGTGTACTACGAGTTGCTGAAACAGGGAAAAACCATCAACGCGGATCTGTACTGCAATCAACTGGATAAATTGAATGCAGCTATCAAAGAAAAAAGGCCAGCATTAGCGTCCAGAAAAGGAATAGTGTTCGCCCGCATACTGCAATGGTGAAACTACAAAAACTGAATGCGTTAGGATGGGAAATCCTTAGTCACCCACCGTATTCACCTGACATTGCACCATCTGGTTTATTACCTGTTCAGATCTCTGCAAAATTGTCCAACGGGGAAAAAATTCCTGTCTTTTGAAAGTGTTTCTAAGGCAGTTGCTGACTATTTTAACAGGACGAGAACTTCTACAAAACAGGAATTCACATGTTACCTGAAAGATGGCAACAGGTTGTAACAAATAACGGAGCATATATAATTGATTAATATTAAACAAATATTTTATAAATGAATTCAAATATTTTCTTTAAAATACGACAGAACTTATATAACAACCCGATATATCAGACCCGAACTATTAGTGGCGGAACATTACATATCGTACCATAAATAATGCATAAAGGTTAGGTATTCCTGAAGTATGATGACTACAAAAAGTTAGTTAGAATCGTAGTGGCTCAGAGGATAGAGAGCCTGCCTTCCAATGAGGTGACAGGGTTCGAATCTTAGCGATTGCTGATCGATACGAATTCCGCACCCGGCTCGCACTGACCACAGTGCTGACGTTAATTATTCTTAGGGGTAGTCGGATCATGGGTTAGAGTCCCCTTTCCTTCAGGCTAACCTTAGAAGATTTTCGTGGTTTTCCTCCCCGTGTAACGGTGTTAGTTTCATCAAAAAGTTCTCTACGAAGGCGAATTTTTCCTACTACTTGATCCAGGAATTCTCTCGTCTCCTGGATTGGGTTCAAAATTACAAGTCATAAATCCAAAATTGGGTCTGCTGTTCTGCGGTTATAAAAATAAAAATAAGTAATTTAAATACAAAACGTTTATGAAGAAAACATTACATTAAAAGAATAATTCATTTATATAAATTTTAGAACACATACAACAACATTAAAAGATCATTAATCTTGCATTAAAAAAAAAATCCTAAGAACTTATTATAGAAACGGAGTTTCTCGCAAAAAAGAAAGAAAAAACGGCAAATACATATTCATATCTTTCAATTCTAAGTTCAGTTTAAATTTTCAACTGAAAAATAAATAAGTTAACTTAAAAATATCATTTTTATTTTTATTTTAGGGAAGTTAAATATTTCTTGCTTCGTCCTTCTTCGAAACTTAATTTCTCTGAAATATCTTTGAACATACCTTTCATAGCTTTGACATAATTATAGATGTATATCCATATTTAGTTTTTTTTTTCCAAATATATGCTTGTTTTTTGCTTAATTAATATACAATTCTTTATTAAAATTAGATTCAGAATGAAAAATATAATTATGAATAATACTAAAATATTTCTCTAAAGAAAATATAATTATAAACATTTTTAATTACATTAGTTTGCAGGATTTCATATTAAATAGAGATATTCATTTTAAAACCTTATCGATCATAATTTATTTAAATAATTAAAGATATTCTTAGAAATAAATCTTTTTAAAGAAAAAAATGCATAACAGTATATCGATATAATCTTTATGTTAATTGAAAACTGTACTTTTAGATGATGTATCGGAAAAGAGGAATGGCCTTTCTTACGTGATAATTAATCCTAGCTGTGATCAGAAACTGGAGCTAGGGGATGTGATGTAAGTATGAGTTTGAATATTACATTATCCTTACACTCATATAGACGAAATGATAATAAATCGTTAGTAATAACGTTCTTAAGCAACTGCTTGATTTTGAAGTCAAACCCATAACTGAAAAATCATATAATTTATATTATACAACTTAAACAAGGGAAACTGTATAAGTATTCATTAGTCATAATACAGCTTAATGATTTAGCTATTTTAGAAATTTGAAATAAGTTACTTAATAATTCAGTGATAAAAGTTGAAATTGTGTTGTTGATAGGAGGCTAGTAGTAAAAAAACAAGAAATTACTATATCGCAAATCTCCAAATCTGTAAGTAAAAATATAATGTATATTTAAAATAAATGGTGCGTAGATTTAAAACAATTTTTGATAAACACAAATAATAATATTAACTGTCATTTGAAAGAATTTTAAGTCCACTTGGAAAATACGTTTTTTTTTTTTTTTTTTTTTCAAATAATTTCTATTTCTTTATTATCATTCTGTGTCTGTTTGTTTTCGATTGCCAATAAGCTCTACTTGAAACGTTCAAAAAATTATTGATTGCTATCCTATGCTCCAATTAAAAATTAGAACACTCTAAATAGAAGGAAAATTACCGAAACTTTCATTGGCGAAAAATGGCACAGTAAGAACATGATTGAAACATGTATTGACATCCGAGACAAAACTCCGTTTGAAATTTAGCTAATAAAATCTAAATTTTCAATTGCAAGATTTTCACTTTATAAACAAACCAATTCAAACGCAAGTTAATCACTTAATTGCGAAAAAAATAAGCATTTTAAAGAAAATTGAATATTAATTTATTGCATGAATTCAAATCAGCAATCAAAACTTTTAAGAATTGCATTTATTAATTTCTGGTAATTTTTAATTATAATGAAAATAGACATTTTTACTTAAAAGTAGCTTTTTCTTGAGGAAGGTACAGCACTGGAAAGAACGTTTTACAAGGAACGGGAAAAAAACATGTACAGTAAAACTTGTGTAAGTTGACCACTTGTGGTGCATTGTTTTAGTGGTCAACTTATAGAGGGGGCGGGTCATTGTTTACTTTTTCATTTCCTATATCATGTTGCTATATATTAATTTTTTTTTTTTTTTTTACTTGACTTAAAAATTTTATTTAGCAAAAAACCAAATGAATATCTTAAGAAATGTGTTTAAACCTGAATAAATTTCAATTTGTTACATATACATAATTCGAATATTTAACTAACTTTTTTAAAAAATTATTTCGTTAGTTATGCATGTGAAGTGTTTAATAAAAATAATTTCTTAAAATATCAGAACACGAAGACATGTCATTTGAAAACTTTAACAAAACAAATTTATTTGAACACTTTAAAATTTATTCCGTTATTACTACACTTACATACCTATCTGCTCACTACTGCAACTGGAAGAGCAACTTTTCAACTAACACGCCTGTTTTCAATGAATGAATGAAAGAAATAGTCAAAAGCTGCCCCCCTATAGTTTCCCCAGATGGTTAACTCACAAAAGGGTTTAGATTAGCTTTTTACACTATTTCACCAAAATAGTAAAATTTTAACATACATTGCAAAATGACAGAACATTTTCTGAATTTTTTTTTCTGGTCAACTTATGAGGGTTTTAGAATAGAATTTCATAATACTCCTAGACAAAATTGACTTATTTCAGTGGTCAACATACAAGATAGACAGGTGGTCAAGTTAAAAAGGTTTTGCTTCTTTATATTATATAGGAAAAATTCCGTTCTTGATAATTGAGGTCAATTTATGCAGGTGCCCAACTGACAAGGGTGGTCAACTTGGCAGGTTTCACCGTACTTACATTTTGAATACTTTCATTTTTATTTCTTTCCAAAATTCATTTTTGGTATGGTAATTTTAAGACAGGGAGATGTCAGAATTACATTCTGGTATGAGCCACTTACAGTTAACTATTATTCACAGCATCCATTCGCAAAGCGAGCAATTGAAAACACTCTCCAACCTAACTGAAAGTGTACTTGAAATCGTTTCGCAATCCAATCTCTACTGAATTACTAGCTTACTAGGGACATCTTTTAGAAACAATGCAAAGCAAAAATATGAAAAATCCACGCAAATCAGCGGATCGGTGTAAAAAAATACACAACCGCAGAGGTGTACGAGCAAATTAAAAAAAAAATCCCCTTTCGTGGCAGGTGTTCGGACTCAACAATTAAGTAAGACATAATAAAAACTCACTCTTTTTGATTTTAGATTTCTAATACGGCCAAGTCCAATCTCAAGTGTAAAGATCTTCATGAAGAAAGGTTCAGTTAGAGGAAAATCAGCGCCAAAACAAAAGAAGAAAAGAAACTCTTCAGACGAATCTCTACAAGCAGATCCACTTTTAGGCGAACAAGCCCAGCATGAGAATGGCACAATACACTTACCCAACAGAAGCAAATCTATAGACGTTGAAATCACGCCACCAGCTGACGGTATGAAGGGAACAATAGTGTGATCACCAGTTAGAATGTGATTATTTTTAAATAAAAATGTATATCAATATTATTGAGGAGTACAACACATTGTACATAAAATACATGACACACAAGAAACTTATTGAAGAGCACATGAAAAAACATGACTTCCTACTTAAACTTGTGTATATTTATATTCCATTTTGATATAACATGAAATGCACAAGACACAATTCTTGTACGGTTAAGCTGCATTAATTTCCTGCAGCCACAAGCATAAATGCATATCTCACATCAAAATCAAATAGGGCAAAAAAATATTTTACTGATTTTATATTTAAAATGAAATGGCAGAAAAGGTACTAGCTAAATTGAATAATTTACTAAACTATTAACTTGGACGGCGCCAATCAAACTTATGCAGGGCCTATTTAGAACAAAGTATAAATTTGTAAGACATGGTTTATTAAATTAATAACCACTAAAAATATTTTAATTAAGTCAATTATTATTTTAACCGTGTTTCTACAATAAATTATCAAACTTTTAAAACGTACCTATTCAATATTTTTCACAAAAAGATGTCCCTATATAATAAATAAATAAAACCTTGCTCACATCTGATAACCTTAATTTTTTTCCCTGAATAATTTTATATATATATATATATATATATATATACACACAGACACAATTCTACAATATAACAACAAATTTTTAATGTTTATTTAGGGCTGCTACATTTAAAACATTTTGTCTTAAATAATGAATAAAAAATTTGTTCTAAACATGCTCTTTAAAAAAACTTCATCCATGTCTTTCAAAAAAACAATTTTATTTTTCTTGTAAAATAACGGTATCTAACAAGCAGTTGTTTTCTACTTATAGCTGCTACTTTTAGTTTTCTACTTTTTCAGGTGGCATTAAAAAATTTACAAAGCCGAAAATGTTTTACTTTTCTAATATAAATTATAAGAAAGAAGTTTTTTCTCTAATTTTGTATAATTTTGTTACGTAATTTTAAATGTTGAAACTAAAACGAAATGTTCTTATTATTATTCAACAACAGTTGTATACAGTTGTTGTACATTCAACTGCAGGATTAGAACAAATGTTCTCAATGTTAGGTTTAGTACATAGTAAAATAAAGAATCTTAAGCAAGCTTGAAACAGTTTTCAAAGATCTAAATAAAAAATTTCTTTTTATATTCTTAAAACAAATATAGCTTAAAATAAGATTCTTTTTTTCATTTAAAGATTTTTAAAAAAATGATTTAAACAAAATTATTTGGAACAAAAAAAATAAATTTATTTTTATTTTTCTATACTTAAGTGTTTGTTTTGTTTTTTCAACCTTGTCTTTATTTTAACTCTAAGGTTATTAAATTACATACTCTAGTTTATACAATAAATATTACATCCAAATCAGTACTGAAGCTTGTTGAAAAAAAATTTGAAATGCGAATTATTATTTTTTTTTTTTATTGTACAGATTATTTCACTACTTCTTCCAATATTTGGATCGAATAAATTTATAATAATATTTTATAAATTTATACGTTATAAAGTCATAATATTTTATCATATATTTGACATTTCTTTTAAATAAACAAACCACAAATTTAAAAGGAAAAAAAAGCATAAAAGACTTACTTTCTGTCACTAATCAACCTCTGAACACTAATTTTTCTCTTGGGGTATATTATTTAGTAAATTAGTGTGAAATTCACAATGAAAAAGTCAGTAAACAGAGAAGCAGTGTTTATATTAGTTAAAACCATGCAAATAAAAAAAGATCCTATAAAACCTTAACAAAAAAAAAAAATTTTTTAAGAATCGGTCAAATAGAGATAAATGAAAATATCATCCATATTATAAACCTAATAAAAAATAAAAGCCCTTATTAAGGACTGATTATGTTGCAAAAAAATATATGTTTAAGTCGTTTTGGAAAACAACTAGGTGAAAGCTTTCAGAAATGGTGCTATTCATATCAATATAAAACCCAGACTTTTTAAGAGAATTCCATGTAATGCGGTCATTTGCTGTTTCATTATAAAATAATAATTCTAAAAAACATATAAGCATTAGGAACGAATAAAAAGCACACAGAAAAGAAAAATAGTTTTTTGCTTCATGACCAAAACTTGCTTTAAATAGAAAATTAAATTATAATAATTAAATAACATAAATTAAAAAAATTTCAAATGTGTTATGAAATGACTAATTTCAAACTTACTAAATCTTATTTAATACTTAATTGTCCAAATTTTATTTTATATTTTCACGAAAGTTGATAAGAGATAAAAAAGTTTTCAAAAGATAAATTAATTATGAAATATATTAAAAAACTGCCTTTTTAAACTAAATTATTTTTGTCACAATATTAGTTATTATGTATTACTTTAATGTTAACCAAACATTATTCTAAAAACTGTAAGATTTATCTCCTGAATTAATAACATATTACTGAAATTTAGTTTTAATCGGTATCCTCTTATAATCTAAATTGAATTTTACAATTATTAAAAAGAAAGTTTGAACTTTTAATTCACATTTTTACAACTAATAAGTAACGCTAAAATATTGATTTTATAAGTATTAAATTATTGCTCAAGGTGCTACAATGATCAGTGTATAAATTAGACACACACATAGTCGTGTTATCAATTATTATATCACATCTTGTAGAGATGATACTAATACATATGAATTTTTAATTTTATTACCCTTAATATGTTATCTTGTAACTCTATTGATAAATTTTAGACTATTTAGAGTGCACTTTCCTACAAAATATAAATTCAATACTTGAACATTCTGGAGCTTTAAAATCTAAAATGAAATTGATAATTCTAAATTATTCATATCAAAGTACAGTTCATTTGTGTTTTTTCTTTGACAACTGGTTAGAAAACTGCCGAGAAATTATTTTTTCTCACAAAAACCATTTAAAAATTAATAACCAGTTAAATGTTTAAGCATCTTGTTAAATAATAAAATTTTCCTTTATTCAATCTTACCTACTAATAAAAAAAACTGTAAAAAGCTATACAATTTTTAAAATAAAACAAATTAATACAGTAATGAATAAAATTGTTTTTAAATATAAAATAATTTAAAAACTGAATGACATAAAAAAAAATTTGAATTTATTAATAGTAACCCTTAAAAACTTTTTGTATTTTATCACTTTATTAATTATTTTAGTAATGCTAAAATCATGTTTTTCTCTCAATGAACTTTTCAGATCTAAACAAAAGCAACAAAAATTACTAAATTTGAAAAAAAAGTATCAAGGTAACATAAATTTAACCATTATTCTGCAGTTATTAATCTTATAATTATGATAAATATGCAAGTTAGATCACCTTACAAGGTATATTTTAAGTCAAATTTTGTATTTTCGGATTAAATGTTAGCCTTTTATGTAGATATGGCTTATTACATAAAAAGCTGTGATAGTAAATTTGAAAGTCATAATTTATTAAGATATAAATTAAAAACTTATGCCTTCTACATTAGTCTTTATTTTCTACTAATAAATATTTTTCTACTAAATCAAAAATAAAAAAAGACGAATTAAGTATTTAACTTACATAGTAACATTACATCCTTTAAAAATAATGACACTATAGAATTAGTAAAAATATAATTTAGAATTTATAGAAATCTATTTCATTCATGGAATTGAATAGAATATTTTAATAAATTAACATGGATTAAAAAAAACGTTCAAAACAAATTAATTAAAAATGTAAATTTTGAACTATTCTACTTTTTCTAAATTTCTAAACTGCAATAAATTAAACTGATTATTTCATAAAGAAAGTTCATGAAGTAGGATACTTTCAATAAATGTAATTTAAAATAAAATCAGGGTGCAATATTCACATCAGCGATAGAAATTAATACTTTAATAAAATTCAGTACTCTGTATAAAAATATTTAGCTTTGCATAATCTCAGTGTGGCATTGCAACATTCCCATCCCAAAAACAATTCAGAAAAACTTTACTAAATTCCAATAAGAGTTAAAAACAAGATAAAAATGTTAGTATTTTCTTTACAAAAAAATAACATTTCCTTTTATAAACGTTTTAAATTAAAATTGAAGTAATAATTTTTGACATGGAACAGATAGAAATAAAATTTACAAGAACAATGATAACTGTTATATCAGCTTCAACACCATTTCATTGAATAAGAAATAAAAAATTTATAATAGAAAAATATACCACATTAAAGAACTAATTTTTTGCTAAATCTTTATCACTAGACTTTTCGTTACATTAATAAAACATTAATGGAAAATAAAACTATTTTAAAGAAAAAAATATTTAGAAGGAAAAATTATTTTATTTAAAAAAAAACAAGTTAAACACATATTAAAAACACAGGAAAACATAAAAGTAACAAATCTAGTAAATAAAACTATTAAATGACTTAGTTTAAAAAGTAAGTACAGTAACAATAAAGATCGATAAAGATATATTTAAAGTAAAATTAGAAATAGAGTGGAAAAAAATTAACAATTAATTGTGTTTTATGATAATTATCACAGATCTAATTTTAGGATTTAGATAAATCCTAAATTAGAAAATATTTTACAGTGCTATTTACCAAAGAAATGTTAAGAAATAACAAGTGTCCTCAAATGTTTTTTTAGTAATGATTGAATTCCATAGTAGTTAATAAACAAAAGAATGACTAAAATTATCATATAAATTCTTTCTTATAACTTCTTCATAATTATTTCTATAGATTATTCTGTTTCCACCATTGATTGTTTATTTATTGTTGTTATTTTGATATTTATTGTTGTCATAATGATATGATTGTTTATTTATTTACTTATACTAAATATTTTTCTTTTAAAATACATTTCAAATTATAAAAACTGATAAAGTAAAAAGTAATATAAAATAATGAATTGATAAGAAATTAAATTTGTATAAGCATAGAAATTTTTATCTAGATAATGTTTTAGAATATCATTTTAACAAAATCATCAATTACAATTTACACTAGAACTACTTTTTTTCCATCAAACAATCATACAGGAATAAAATGTAACACTAAATGAAACCTTGGTTGATTCCTACTGTAATTCCTGCTTTACTTTTATATTCATTTCATAGATTGCTATCTAAATTTGACTGTAATTGTAGCCTTGTTCATACTTTCAACCAAGCAACAATTGTATAAAATAATGTAAAAGCTTTACCAATATGGCACAAATATTTTTACACATACTAAAAATGCCATTTTCTTAGGACCTGTGTGGTGATAAATAATGTATATAACAAAACATAAATAAATCTTCTTATTCATATAAACTATTTCTGTAAAATAGAATTTGAATTTAAAAATATTGGAAATAGAATATTTGTAATTATCTCTGCACATTATTATTCTGATCATTAAATTATTGAATCATTTCTGCAGTTGTTTAATGTGTGATGTTTTATTAGTAGCCTTTTTAACACTTGGAATAAAAATGTATAATTTTCTTTCTTACTTGATTTATCACATAGTTGATAAAATGACAAAATATTCATTTTTAAACATTAATACAATTTTTTATGCAACTTAATTTATAAAAGAATATATAAGAAACTGTTGTTAATAGAAGTAATTAAAAAAATTTAAAAATATAAATTGATTATAACTAGTCAACTTAAAAATTATTTTAAGTATTATGATTTTTAGTATATTACTTTAAAAATTAAAATATTATGACCCAATTGATACATAGACTTGTTTTATATTTTAAACAGTTTTGAAACAAAATCTTTTGGGTGAAAAATTAATAATAAATAAATATTCACCAAGACAGAAAAAAAGATTTTTTATACTTACACTAAACTGCAAGGATCAAACTATCTTTCATGTAACTTTATTTACATAAATTAAGATTTAATAAAAAAAGCCCATTTTATACTAAATAATAAAATATAAAAATAAAAGGTACTTTTCTATTTCACTGGCACAAGCGAATAAAAATGCCAATGTAAAGTCGCCTGACGCAAGCAAATTCAATTGCCTCTATTTTACTATCATATTTTATTATTCTTTTAGATCACAATTATTTTTTCAAAAATAAAAAATTTAATAAAATAGCTGAATTAACTTACCTACCTAACAAATAAAATAATATATTTAATAATATATTTAATAATTATATATAAAATAAGTTTTATATTAATTAATTTAAGTAAATAAGAAAAACAAAACAACCTGGTCAGAAAATAATTTTCCATGCATATGAGCTCCTAGCAGCCTGTCTGCTTAAATAATGTGAGATGTTATTTGAAAGCATCTACTCAGAATCATGTAGTTTCTAAT
Organism: Parasteatoda lunata; assembly: GCA_949128135.1. Classification (NCBI taxonomy): domain Eukaryota; kingdom Metazoa; phylum Arthropoda; class Arachnida; order Araneae; family Theridiidae; genus Parasteatoda; species Parasteatoda lunata. The sequence goes on from OX421970.1 coordinate 67,830,986, forward strand.
AATAGATCTCTAACGGTTAATGCTATAGTGATTAAACTTCGAAATTTTTCAATAGCATTGCACACTTTTTTTCATCGAAATGCAATCCTCATTTTTTTTACAATTGAAGAACATAAAATGGAATTAGAGAGATATTTTTAGCATAAAAAACAGTGGCGCTAGCAAAGATGAAGAGAACAAGAAGAGGCACTCTTTTCCTCTTCCGTCCTATAGTTGTCAGAGTGCAATCAGTAGAACTGAATGATTCACATAGTAAAATCATATAAAATACTTTTTTGTTCATCTTAGCCTAGTACCATGTTTCTTATTATTATTTAACGAACAAACCTATATTCAACGCAGTCAGGGAAAACTTTTAATCCCCTTAGCCAAACTTTTATAATTTTTTAAATATAATTTATAATTAATAATTATAATTTATAATTAATTAAAAACAATTTTCTACCCTGAACCTTCTCATGAGAATAAAAAAAATTTAGTTACTGGGATTACTGGTTATAAATTTAGTGTGTTTTTTTAGATAAAAATCACCAGATTATCGCTTATGGATCAAAGTAAGTTCGAAATTAACCTAATTTTTAATGTTTATTTATTTCAATATCATCAAATTATTTAACCCCTTAACGATCGGTTAATTTTTAAGAAAACAATCATAAAAGTGCCTATTTTGCCAAATACACGTATTTGATTAGTGCTGACATCTAGTTTCTACAATTACCTTAAAAATATCCTGGTACTGCCATCTGGTGTGTAAAATGAGAAACAAAACGTTTTCCGGGCAAAAGAAATGAATTAGTTTTATTCTTATTGGCAAGTTACTACTGAACACTCCAGCCCGGAAATTTCCCGGGAGCGAGAAATAGAGGGCAAAACCTCGACCCGTCATTTTCTTGGGAGCGAGAAGGAAGGGGTTAAACAACTCTTTTAGCGAATTCAAATATAGTATTTTTAATTTTAAGGATTTATCAGCCTATTTATATTTGCTTTCCTGAATTCAGTCAATTTTTTATTTTTTAATTTAGTCAGCAATACATTCAACAATATGTTGTTAACTGATTAACTAACTCAAATTTGCATTATTTTTACAGCTAAGTAAGATTTCTCTTTCAAATTTTGATGTCTAAACTAACAATTAATATTATTAACTATTTATTACAATTTATATAATCAAAACCTTGACCAAATTATAATGAAAAGAATTGTAGATTCCATAGGAAACCTAAATAATAAAAACAGAATAAATGTGTTTGATTCACAAATAAATCTAATAAATGTCTATAAAGATTTACAATATTAATACTAATTAACTCGAATTGAATTAAAAAAATATTTTTTTTATAAAACTATATAGGATTTGAAGACATTAAATTTATATTTTTCTTGTTATACATGACAAATATACAACAATAAAGCAATAAAAAATGTATCAAAAATAGATTTATTTATCTATTTTGCAGTAAATTTGCACAATTTCATAAAATATAATTTAATATAAAATCACTATTTCAAATCAAAAACTTTAACATTGGATAAAGGTATTATATAATAACAATTGTAAAACTGCAAGATATTATTTAGTAATAAAATATAACAATAAGAAAATCAACTCTTGATTTCAAATAGATATAAAGCAAGAATTTACATACTTTAAAATAAACAGAGCATGTAACCATTACTTTATCTTAAAGTCAGAACCAGAAATACTTAATTGTCTTATAATTGAATTGAGATGACTTGTAGCATATTTCGGTAATGAGCTCCAAATTTGCTGAGACGTCATAATAATTGTTTTTTCATCTAATTCCCTCAGTTCCTTGTTAGTACTGCCAGCTAACACCTAAAAATCAAAGATTTTCTTTGTATCAAATAAATAATATATAATCCCCTTTTTTAGGGCAAATTAATCTATTTGCAATATGCAGAGACATGGAAATTTTGAAAGAAAAAAATAAATTCTGAATTTTTTTTTTTTTTAATAAATATCATTACAATAAACTATGTACAGTACTCAAAATTAAAAAATGGTTACACCTTAATAACTTTTGATCTAATGATTAAATTTTCACATATTAAAGTGCGATTTTAATTACCTTAAATATGCTAATTAATTAATGCAAACAATATTTAAAGTCATGAAATCAGCCACAAAAATGTATTTCCCCACAATATACCTATCTTTCTTTAAGGCATTTAAAATTTTGATTCTAAAAGTATGAGGGTAAGTGCAGTCTGACAAATTGGATCCAATAGTTTTGTCAGGACAGCATATTATGATGAAAGTTCGGACACCTTAATGTTAATTTCATATTTTTCATCCCAAAGACATTGTATTTATTATATTTCTCAAGAACTATTTAACTAATTCCTTTTAAATTTTGGAATCTATCAGTTAAAATTGTGCAGATAAAAAATTTAAAAATTTGCATATATTACAATTCAAAATGTTTCAACTATTAGTAGATTATTAATTATTTATGCTTATTTAAAGATAATTTTTTACATTTTGGGGGAACAAGTTTTACACTTTTGCGCAAAAGTTTGTGATTCTCATTAAACCTTCAAGAAATAAGGTGAACTAAACAAAAAGTGACATTAAGAATTTTAATTATTGGGTCCATATTCTACAGATTGCAGTCAACCACAGAATTTGAGGATTAAGAATTCAAATCCCCAGAAAGAAAGAAAAAAATGATTATTCAGAAACAGTACATTTTTATGTCTCATAGAAAAACTGGCAGTATTTTTTCAATGTTCAAAACTAATAAAAATGTATGCCTCTTGCCTCCCCAAAAAAAATTATTAATTATTATTGATTTTAATTTACTGCCTCCAAAAAGGGAGTAGTACTTACTGAAAATTCGTTAAATAGTTTAGTTTCTTTGCAGTACAATTGAATCCTAAAAGCATAAAAAACTGGCACTCACTTGAACCATAGCTGCTCTTTCCAAGTAATACATATTATCAAAAGCTATGTCAATAGAATCAGCCACTACCAGAACACCATGATTCCCCATAAATAGAACATTTTTGTTTCCAAGAACAATACCCAAGCGATGTCCTTCTTCTAATTGTTCTCCTAGTCCTCCATATGAGACATCATAAGCGACTCTGTTAAAGAACCGGGCTGAATTTTGGTGTATCATATGTAATTTTGGATCTTTAAGGCAAGCTGAAAATGAATTAATGTTGAAAAATATTCTTCTGTGTAATAAATGTTTACCACTTTGAAAGTTTTTTTTAAAAAAAATAATAAAAACATTTATGTGCAGGAACCAACAAATCCTAGCATTGGGTAGTCCATATGACTCAAAAAATTCGCTTGGAACTAACTTTCAACATATTATTCCGCTACTTATGTTTTAATTATTATAAGCAAGAGAATTTGAAGAAAAAAATCGAAGTTCATCGCTTCTTTGTTGGAAAATGGTATCAATTGATAGATAGTATTTTAATGCTATAATTCAAAAGCAATATTAATATATATATTTAAATTATTTAAGTTAATATTTGAATTAAAGGAAACAATATTAATTTTCCTACTGCTTAATAATATATACAGCAATAGCCTACTGCTTTAAGTGCTTATTTCATAGTTTGTTTCATTAAATTACAAATTAAATATTTAACTTTATTACTATGAAAAGACATAGATATGACCTATATCACAAAAAAACAGTAATGTTTATGAGAATCTAGTTTTAAATTTGCAGTAAATACAATAAAGTCAAAATAACTCTAAAAGCTGGTTTCTAAAATTTTGCAATTTTTGTCAGTTCCTGTTTATGTGACAAAATCATTTTAATGATGGATAATTCAGAAAATTCTTATTAATTTCTAACAAACAATACATATTTTAAAAATAAAAATAATGAATGTCAATGTATACAAATTTAACGTGTTTTAAATGAACCATTTTTTTTCTCTGGCAGAAACAATTACATTAGCAAATAACGTAAACTGATAGATCTTTAGCGGTAGTAGTAATTATGATTTTTAAAAATATATCCTTATTGTGTTTAGATTTTAAACTCCTAATTTATTTCCCGACATCTAAAGAATTTGAGTTCAGCTGAAAGATTAATTTGTTATGGACCTAGTTCATGCCAAATTTATGCATCAGATCAAATCAAAGCTCGAAAAAAACAGAGTTGACTTGATTAGAATTATTTTCGATAAAAGATACAACTATAAACCTATAATAATACGAAGGAATGAAAACATTTTTTTAAATGTTAATAAAAGCTGTTATTTTGAGAATTTATTAAATTTTAAAATAGGTCCTATGATATCAACAAACTAAGTAAGACTTCAATACAATACACTGTTGTATGCAATGAAATCATAAATATTCATAAAAAAAATTTCAAAAAATTCAAATTAGTAAATAAATTTAGAAATTTAATACTAATACACAGTTGCATACTAATAGGCATACACAATTGCACACTAATATTACTAATATGCATACTAAAAATTTTATTTATTTTTGAATGATAGTCACTTTTATAAATTCAGCTTTTATAGCATATAGCTTCATGAGAATGCATTATTGCTTTTACATCCAGATTTTACTAGTATGCATGTTAAAAAGGCTGTAATATGTATTTCAACTACATTTATAAGGAACATTTTTAAAAATTCATACTTAAGGAGGTAGCATAAGGCATATGAGTATGCATTATTGCTTTTACATCAGGGCGCTTGTCATAAATTCCTCGATGGATACATAAAGCAGTCAATTCTGGTTCCCCTTCTCCTTCAACAACTTTATTTTTTCCATTGATACCAATCAGAGAAGATGGAGTAACCTATTAAATTGGCATACATAGAAGTTTTAATCATTATAGAAACATAATTTGTAGAATCATAATTATATATTATTACAATTTATGAACATACATTAGAATTTTTATATATTTAGTCTTGCATGTACAGGGGTTAGATAAAATTATGGAAACACTTCTATACTAAAACATTTTTTGATCTCTCTCAAAAAATACTTACAGAACTAATTTTTAAATTTAGAAGTGTTGAAGTTACACGATTTCTCTTACTTATCAATAAAGTTTAAAGCTTAGGGATAAAGTTATAAGGTTTGAGGGACCGACAATAAATTACAAACCGAAAATAGTGTTTTGTACCACCCTATGCCAAAAAATGAAGCGATAAATTTGTAACTTGTAACAATTATTTTGGTTCTTATCTGCAAAAATTTCGTAAATGTAGCTTAAATATTTATAGAAATATGGACATTTTTATAAAAAAAAAATTTAAAAAATTTTGTCTTACATTTTTTTTTGCTTTAGCTTTAAAAATAATCAATAAAATATAAGAAAGTTTTTGTAGCCATTTTAAATTAATTAAAAAATTAATGCTTTAAAATGTGTGTGCAAGATATGATTGAATAAAGTAGTTTTTTTATGTTGCACATGCACGGAAAAATTTTTAAAAAAAATTTCTTAATTTTATAGTGAATCAATTGTATTTGGCAACTAATAAAAAAAAAGTCCCACTTGAATATCTTAAAAATTTAAAAAGTTTCAAGCAATTTTTTAAGTGGTTTTCGAAGTTTTTAAAAGAAAACTCAAAATGATAAAGGGTTTTCCAGAAAATTCCTCATATTGTACCTACTGTTAAACGAGATTTGTTAAATATGACACCATTGTTGGGAATAATCCCGCATAAAAGCTTTTTTTTTCTTAATACAACCACATTTCGGAGTATGAATGTTTATTGTAATGTATTATCATTTGTTATATTTAAGTTTGCTTCATAATATTTGTCGAAAACTCTTTATCATTTTGAGCTTTCCTTTAAAAAGTACAAAAACTATTTAGAAAATTGTTTGAAACTTTTAAGATATTTAAATCAGGCTTTTTTCATTAGTTGAAAAATACAATTCAGTACAAAACTATGAAGAAAGAAAATTAAATTTTTCCACCCATGCCAGGTATAAAAGAGCTACTTTTATAACTTATATATTGCATAGTTTAACAAATTTGTGTTAAATTTCAAAGCAAAATTTTGTAATTAGTGTTAAAATGCTCTAAAAAATTTGTTTAATTTTATTAAATATTTTTGAAGTTATGGTAAAAAAAATTTAAGACAAAAAATTTACTTTTTATAAAAAAGTCCATAAAATTTAAGTTAGCTTTGCAAAATTTTGTGCAACTATTACATATAATAACCAAAATAATTGTTTCAAGATAAAAATTTAATGCACATTTTTTGGCATAGGGTGTTCAAAAACACTATTTTCTGCTTGTAATTTATTGGCAGTCCCTCAAAGCTCTAAACTACATTGATATATGAGAAATCACATAATCTAAGAACTTCGAAAGTTATAAAATTATTCTTTAAGTATTTCTTGAGAAATATGAAAACATGTATTAGTACAGAAGTATTTCTTTAGTAACATTGGTCAAGTAGGATTCTAATTAAGGCAAAATTAACTCTGATATGCAAGGATCAGATATTTTTTAATTTATCAACATTACGTTTCTTATTAATTCAGTTGGTCTCAACATTTTAATCTCTATGTAGAATCTATTTACTGACATTTTAGTGTTTTCACACTTAATTTTAATAAATACTAATTTCAATCATAATAGGCTAATGAACCTAAATAGTTTTAGGGTGTTATATGGCAATTAATAATTTTTGCATGTGTACCATAACATAAATTATGTAATTGTAAAGTTCGATTTTTTTTCTTCTCAAATTTGTCAACCATATTAAGTTTTTGAGCCCCTAAATGAATACCTAGTTGGTCCTACAGCAGGGGTCTGTCTAGGTTTTTTTTTAAAGGTACCTATTTTGTGAAAATGTAGAGATATTTTGTGAAAATTAAAAATTACATTAAAAATTCAACACAAAAATATGGAAAAATAAGAAAATATTTTCAAATATTGTCACAACAAATAAAAGTCATTTATGACTGGTAAATTCTAATATATATTTTTCCCATATGTTCAAAAACAATTTTGCTATTTTAAAATTTTGGGCTTAAAATTGTATCCAAATTTAAAAATCCATAAAAATCACTGTCCATGGTTAAATTTCAACTTGAATTTAATAAAAACATACATTTAACAGTAATAGCACTAAAAGTTATCTTCATTATGAGAATATTTTTGACTGGGTAATAAAGAAAAAAGTTTCACTGACAAAAAAAATGTTTCATAAAAAAATAAAGGTCTATTAGAATAAATTTAGGATAATATTTAAAATAATACTTCGAATTATGACTTCCTGTTAACTTTACAGAGAAACAGTCTTGTCATTTAAGTTTTTTAAAAAAAAGCTTGCTTTAATATGGCGTAAGCGACGGGTTAAGCTTACCACACTGCACTACCTGGCTAAACACGTGCTATCTATTTTTAGAAGAGATCTTCTTACTCTGAAAAGTTTCCAGGCATAGGGAGGAAAGCGCTTTTCTTAAAAACCGTGTGGGAAGCGAATTTTTCTACTATGTCATAACAGCAATCCCCGAGAAAAGTTCCATTGCAAATGGAAATGCGTAATTAACCCAGTGTTTATCATTTTTACGGGGATACAACAACAAAATTTAAGAAGCAGTTGAAGAGAATCTTAGAATTTGCTTTTTTAAAAGTATTTTGTGAAACTACCATTTTTCCTTAAGTTGAATTTGTGAAGGTATGGCTAAACGTTAGTAAATTTGTCCTGGACAGAACCCTGTCCAATAGGACCACTAAATTTTCATTCCTAGTGATATGAATCCATCAATATATAAAAACTTTAAAATACAATAAAAAAAATTGCATAATTATTATTTTTATTTAAACTATAACATATTTATTAGGTTTTCAATCATTAAACAATTTATTCTTCAATTTTTTCGGTTAGAATGTAGAATTGGGTGACCATTGGATTGAGCACTTTACCTTTAAGTACTGTTACCGTAAAGTAATGTATATTAAATTCTCCATCTTTCCATTATTTTTTATCTAGATTTCTAATGATTAGAAAATCTCATTTTCAAGTTGTTGTTTTTTTTTCTATTTTTTGGGAGAATATCACCAGAAATAGAAGGGTAGGAAAATGTAAAACTTTACAACGTTATAAACACATTAATATTTCAATTACAGCTATAAAATCAATATCTAGAGTTTGCTGATAAGCAATGGCTAAGGGAGCGCACTGAAAACCCTAGGCATGATAATGAGTCAAACTTAAAAAGTGATATTTTGCTAATAGGGGGAACGAATATCTGAAAGATAAAGAAAACTAATTTAATTGTTCCAACCTCTTTCCAATGTAATCCAAAAGGTATAATTAACATAATATCTTCGTCAGTTTCTGTAGACGGCGCAATAGCCGATAAATGATTACATATTCCTTCATTCATTCCATAAGCATCTAAACCACGGTATGCTGCAGCTAGACGAATTCGTAACTCATCATTTATTTGTTTTCTGTGACTAAGCGAGCAAAAAGTTTTGATACTATTTCGAAAAGCAGCATTCCAAACAGATTTTAATAACATTAATTTTACAGAATTCATAATCAAAAAAATTCTGCTATTTAAATCGTAATAGATTTAGAATATCCTTTTGAAATGAAAAAAATTCAAGCTGAAAATTTCATTTTTCCGAATTGTTTATTTTGAATTCGCCACGTCTCAGTCAATGTTTACTTCTGCTCTTTATAGAGCTTGCTTAAAAGCCATTGAAAAACGCCAGCAGTTCTCTCTATAGGCGATTGCAACGCTCGATAGCGCCATCTAGGGAGAAGATCGGTTCCATGCCTTTGGTCCTTCTCCCTTCCCTCTCCTCTTCAGTTGTACAAAATTGTACTACGATATATTTTCCTTTTCTTAATATTTTTCATTAATAAAAATATTTTTTTTAAACTTTTCATGACGTTTTATTTTAAAACTATGATTAATTTAGTTTTAGTTTTCTCAACTTAACAGATTTTAATCTATATCAAGACAGAAACTAACGTACTTCCTTCCTCTATGACTCTCCACACGCTATGAAGGCATGCCGAGTTCTGCTCTACGCCATCTGTAGCCCATTTAGATCGCCAATCAATGTCAATACTTTACATGTTTCCCCCATTAGCGTGTGAAAAGTCACAAGGCGAATGTAGTACATTAGTGTCTGTCTTGATTTTAAAGTAGATTATTAATAATAGATGATAATTGTGATTATTAGTTTTAAATCTAAAAATTTCATCTCGCGTTATGGAAATTATTGGTTTTTTTATAGGTACACATGCACACATTTTTAAAAGTCATAATAGAAAAAATATCCAGATTTTTTTTTTTTTTTTTTGGCATATCACTTAAAACAATGAAGTTGCCTTACGCCAATGTAGAGTAGGCCCTAAAAAATATAGCTATATTTTGAAAAAAATTCATTCTTGAATATTTTGCCGATTAAAACTTCTGATCAAGCATAAATATACGTGTTCGTGACACCATGTAATCATATATGACAAATAGTAATATTTTTTTTTAATATTCCAAAAAGAAAAAGTCAAAGTATTTTTTGCTAATTAAAATAAATTCTTTTAATGGTTTGTTATGATAATCAATTTTAATTGTTTCGGATTTCTAAGCTGAAAAATGCAATAACTTTGAACAAAACATTTCAACGAATATCTTTAGCATTGGTCTCAGGAAAGAACATCTTCAAAAATATATATATATATAAAAAAAAAAAAAAAAGTGAAAAGTTAACTAAAGCAGTCTTAAGTGAAACGTGTTTCTCATCTTGTTCCGATTTAATTTATCTGGTTTTAAATCAAAATTGCCATGTTTAAAGTTACTTAATTGATAAACAGAAATATTCACATTTTAAAGTGATTAATTGTAATTCTGATGTTAGGAGAAATTTTTTTCCTCGATCAGCAGTATTAAAATTTTCAAAAATGCATACCTTTAACTCAGAAAAATAATGCATTAAAAAAGTTCTCAAAAAGTTAATTAGCACAAATAATTTGATTATCCAATTTGATTTTTTTAAAAAACTAGATAAATTGCGTTTAACACTACCACTTTTCCAAATGTTACGGAAACAAAGTGTCCCAAAAAGCGTAATTCTTAAAACCGTGTTTTTTTTTCTTTCTAATTAAAGCAGCTTTTATTATTGAGAATAACAAAATTGTAGATTTTTTTCGGATGAACTTTTGTATTCAAATTTTTGTTCGTTATTTTAATTGTTTAAAAAATAAGTTGATGTTTTGTATTTTAATCAGATTTACCTTTGTTTGTTTGATGTTGGTGTATAAATGATATTTTATGTGGTTTATTTGATATAAAAAAGAATAAATGTGTAACGGATTTGGTGTAACTCTGCTTATCATTATCCAATAAGGTAAGAATGAAATAGTAAATTTAAAAGATTACATTATAAACATAATCCTGTTATTTCCCTGCTTTTTGAATTGACAATTTTTCTTTTTTTCTTAAGTATATAAAACTGCAAAATAGAAAATTTTTTGTAAATGAAAGCAAAGGACTTGAAATTAATTTTATTTCTATAAAATAAATACAATGTTGACTTTAAAGAATCAATATAAAAGTCTCTCATTAAAGTAGAAAGAATTATTGACAACGAAATAAAAAAAAAATTTTTTTTTTTTGTCTAAACAGTGATTTATTTAAAGTAAAATGATGACATTTTTTCACTTATTCTCAACCAAACAATGTTTATAGCTTTTTTATTAAATTAAATTTTTCTTTAATAAAATGAAAGGTAGCATTTCATTTTTAATTGAAAACAAAGTTGTTAAAAAGCATAAAAAATTCGAAGTTCCAATTTTAAAAATATACACGTCATAATTTTAAAAATATAAAATAAGAACAAAATCCATGCACACAATAAACAGTAAAATCATGAATCAAGGTCTAAACATTTGCTTACCTCCTTAGAAATCTACTTACTATTGGTTTTCTTGTTATCCAATAAAAACTTTCTTTAAGAATGGGAATTATTGATGGCTAAATTTATGTTTAAAAAAAAAAGAAACAGTTGCAGATAATTTTAATTAGTCTCAATTAAAATTCAATTTTAATTTCAAAAATGGAGCAAAATAAAAGTTAACACAAAATTTCTATCTAATTTAACAGAGTGTGTAACGTTTGTCTCAAAAAAGTCTCTTACCAAAGTAAATGTCAGCAAGAGTCATCCCTTTGGATGCCTTAAAAGCTTACATCTGTTTTTTTTAGAACATCTAGATAATTGCTTGTTTAAGACAACTTATCTGACATATATATGGTTCTGTAAATATATGAAATTTTACAAAAATACAAGGGTCATAAAAATGAAAAAAAACAATTAAAAGAAGCAAATGGACATTTTCCCATAGTGTAAAACGAGATAACTATATTTCCTGGGAGTGGGAAAACTGTGAAGGTGTTGAAAGTCAAGAGATAATTTAAAATATATCTATTAGTCAGTGAAAGATGCATTTTATTGCTCTTTCCATGAAAGGGTAAAAGAGTGGCAATTATATTAGTTTTGTTAACACTTGTTTTATTTTTTATGCTGTGCTCTTCTTTTTGATGTATTTCAGCAACAATTTTTTTTTTAATAAATTAAAAGTCGTCATAGGCAGAAAAAAAATTGAAACAAAACAGAAATATTTTTCTCGGAGGGGGAAGTTTTCTATTTCTATTTGGAAAATAGCTACAAAGTAGTTTCAAAAGGAGTGAAATACATTTTTCGCCCCTCATTTTAAATTAAGAGGAAAATAAAATTTTCTTTTGGAAAAAGAGACTCAATTTTTTTTTTTTAAATAACCAATTTTACTTGACTTTATTATTGCAAATGCCTAAATTTCAGAAAATACAAATCACATTTTGTCCCCTTTGCTTTAATATCAGAAAAAAAAAAAGTTTTCTACCCCGTCATTTAATTTAGGAGGAAAATGAAATTTTCTATTTGGAAAATAGTTCTGAAGTTTTTATAAAAACAACTTTTTTCTAAAATTACCAACTTTACTTGATTTTATTCAGTTAATATCTACATTTCATAAGATCAGGGGTGATTGTGAGCGCAAGTCAAAATTCCGGAAAATTTCTTGAGTTAAAAAAAAATTTAAAACTAAAAATTAGAAAAAAATTTAAACAATGTTTTCTCTTTTTCTCAATATTTCTTAGTCTACTAACATATTAAAAATTTTACACACACACACATACCTATGATGACCTGGAGAAGTAATTAAAATTTACAAATATGTCTTTCTTGAGTTTATGATTATAATAACTATTTACTGATAAAAAATTAATATTAATCTTGAATATAAGCTTATAAAGTAGCTCTCCTTACAAACAAATAAAATAAACTGTTTTTAAGTTACACCTTTGAAAATTTGATTTCCGAAAACTTTTGTGATCAATGATCTTTTGAAACGTCTGAACCTTCGATCTCCGGAAACTTCCGGATCACGGTTAGCAAAAATTCCGGAAATCCGGAGCACAATCAGCCCTGTAAGATGCGAAGCAGATTTTTCGCCCCCTCACTTTTACTTTAAAGGAAAATAAAGTTTTCTATTTGGAAAATAGCTTCAATGTCTAAATTTACCAATTTTACTAGAATTTATTTTAGCGAATGTCTAAATTTCAGAAGAGGCAAAGCACAATTTTGTCCTCTCATATCAGAAGGAAATAAGTTTTCTACTTAGAAAATATCTTCAAAGATGAAATTTTTTAAATTACCAACCTTTATTGACTTTATTTTCGTGCACGTCAAAATTTCAGAAGAAAAATAAAGTTTTCTACCTGGAAAATAGAATGAAAATAGGAAATAAAATATTTTTCCTACCTTCACTTTCCTATTGTCAAAAGGCACATTATGCACCCATTTAATTTCATTTCAGAACAAATAAATTTTCCTATTTGGTGTATAGCTTCAAAGTTTAGAAAGATTATATATTTTTTCTTTTCTTGAATTACCAATTTTACTTGACTTTGTCTTGGCGAATGTCTAAAAATTTGGACTAAGTACATTATTCAACCACCCACTTAAATTTTAGAGGAATACAAAGTTTTGTATTTAAAAATTAGCTTCAAAATTGAAAAAAATTTTAAATTACTAATTTTGCTTGAATTTATTTTTGCGATTGTCTAAATTTCAAAAGGGGCGAAACACATTGTTCGCCTCATCACTTAAATTTTACAGGGACCCTCTGTACATAGTAATAAATTTAGAACTCATTTTAAAGAAGATAGCATGAAAATTTTTTAGAAGAGCATTTTCTATTTTCTGAAAAATATAAGTGGGAAAAAGAAGACAACGATTTTGATTTAAAAACTTTTGGTAGATACCAATTTTTTCTCTTTATTATTAAAATAAACTAAAGATAAGAAGAAAAAAAACATCCACACTCACAACTATTTTATTATTTTATCACAGTTATTGTAGAGAATGAAATCTAATGTACAACTACTGTTTTACTTAAAGTTATGAAAAAATACTATATAACAACTCTTTATATTAGGTTATTAGTATATGACAAGCACATTTGTGTAAATAATATTGCAAACACTTTATACGATTAAAAATTTAAGACTGAAGTCTGATATATATGACAAAATATGCTGAGAGACAAAAAAATACAGAGTAAAATTGCACACAACAAACTGTTAAAAGCTGCTTATACAAGATAGCAATCATATAAAATTTTCTAAACAATTACCGGTCATTATCATTCACTTGCTGTTAATTATTGTATTTTCAATTGTTTTATAGAAAATAAAAAAAAAACTGCACAAACATTTCTTTTAAAATGTAAAAGATGTAAAAATAACATTTGGAATGTTAACTTATTAAGTATGTTCAAATAAAAATCAAATAAAATAGATCTAAATACAAAATGTAAATTTAATACTATATTTTGGGTGAAACAAAATCTTACAAATGGCAAAATATGATGATGAAAAAGAAAGCTTGGAAAAGCCCAAAATTATTTACGTAACAAAATGCAAGAAAATATCAGTGATAATTCAAGATACCTTCTTCAACTTAAATGTACAAGCAAAAATAAAAAATACTAAAATGAATAAATTTTGTTCTATTCATCAGATTTTCAGATATGTGCAAATCTTAATGGTTCTAAAGGTTGACTTTATATATGCTAATGAGTTAGCGCCAACTATTAAGTTACAAAATTAGAGGTAACGCACTTTCTTAAAACTAACATAAATTTTGTCATTAAAAATTTTGCAGTTTTCAATGATGAAAAAAATTGCATACCTTACTATTTAAATTTCTACTATCATAAAATAGCATTAAATTATTAATAAAGGTTTTGAATGGAAATAATCTTTGAAAAATAAGTTTCATAACTGTGTACAAAGAGATTAATTTAAGAATTTCCCAAGGTATGGATAAATACACACACAAAAAGAAAAAAAAATTACCATTCAGAGGTCCAAACCTTCATCAGCTCACTTAATTAAACTATTAAGACCATATTTTTCACATAATTAATAATCTAAATCCGTCAACAACAAAAAAATGCTTATTGAAAGAAACTATGTTATATAACTAATATCATGATTTAATAGTTAGCAAAAATTAATTTGTATATTTGAAGTCAATCCTACAGATCGTTAAGATGAATACTTAGTATATGGAAATCCGATTATTGGGACAAGTAAAAAAAAAAAAGAGAGAGAGCGAACTTTATACTTTCTTTTTTTTTCTTTCTGCACAGAGTAAATAAAAAATTTATTAGTTATATATGTTGTGTGTTTAATGTCATAGTACTACTGCAATATCACAAATTATACTATGCTTTCCTTGATCATGATAAAATATGAAGATTACGGTTGGAATATGGAAATTTAAGTTGGTCATAAAACTTTATAAATAGAGCCAGACATTCCAAGAAAATCAGGAATCAATGAGCTTAAAATTCTATAACAAGCTTAAATGAGAATTAAACATAAAACAAAGAAAACTTAATGATAGGAATTAAAATAATAGTTTAATCTTAATAATTTTATTTTAATTATATTTTACGGCAAATAATCAGATGCACTCTACATAGAAATGTAAAAGTAATATAAAGAAATTTAATTTAAGTAAATGAGATTCGAAATAAAAACAAAAATTGCAGCTAAAAATAAAATAATGCAACATGTTTCACTGCATATGAAAACAGGAAATTACATTTGATTGAAATTTTTTAAATTATTCTCTTCAAATAAGATTTGTTTATGCATATATCTTAGTATAATTGTAAATAATTGTACTAGTAATATATAAAATGATATATTTATAAAATAATGCAAACAAGTTATAGAACTTTTAAAGGAAATTTATGAACAAGAATTATGAAAACTGCTAGCAATAAATTTAGCAAACTCGAAAAAAAAAAAAGGAAAAAAAACATTCCGTGTGACAATGAGTATTATCCAAAAAAAAAAAAAAAAAAAAAAATTATTAAAAACATATTATTAGTTTAAAAAATATGCTGATAAGTAATAAAAATATAATGAATTTATAGCAAAAATGATGCAATTCAATAATGTATCAACCAAGTAATAGGTAATGTAAATTTTGTACAAATCAAAATATCACATAAAGTACAGCTTTAAATTAACTACATAATTTTAACAATGATAACTGGAAAGCTTGTATCATAAAAATCTTGCAAGTATAGGGCATGTACAAAGTAATATAGTCACATGCAGCCAACATATTGAGTTCAATGTGGCAAAAATAGATTTACTATTTTGATTTGATTTGGCAGTGTAATTTATAGAAAAATAATGTGCACAAAAATATTTAGCAAGACGCATACCTAACAACTATATTTTACCAAATTAAACCAGAAAATTTAAATATTAATAATTTATTTAAATGGGACTTGCCTAAAAATCTATAATCATAAAAAAATCAATTAATGGTTTAATAACTTTTCTCAGACACTGAAGTATTAATGCACTTAAAAAATCATTAATAAAATATAAATTTTCACCCATTAATTGATGAAAATTTTCAAAATAAATTAGATATTTCAGAGGATATTGCATTGCTTGAGTAATTGTTAACACAAGTAAATTTTTATTTTAAATTGTTTATTGCATGATAATGGGGGGAGTTTTAAAACTTGTAGCCAGTAGAACTTAACCTGAATCACATCTATACATTTTTCTAAAATTAATTTCCTAGTCTCAACATGACAATTTTTCACTTGATAATAATTTTTAGTATTAATACAATTTCTTTAAAAAAATTAATTAGTAAGGAAAAAACCGAACAGTGCAGACTAAACAAAAATATTCCGATTAATAATTTTCAAAACTACTGGAACTGAATCTGATTTGACAGATATACCTAGATTGCACCAAATCGATTATCAAATTCCCAATGCATTTTTCATATGAATTTTCTTTTCAACAAAAATAAAAAATACAGTCTGTGCATTTTTAATTACAAAAATTGTTTAAAGTTGGTAATTAAAACATTTTACATAAATTTTTTTAAATTTGTGACTACAAAACTCCCCTTATTGATAAAACAAATTAAAAACATTGATATAACATACCTTTAATTAAATTATATTTACGAGCTTTAAAAAAATTTATCAAGATTCATAGGTAACAAAGTTTAATTTTCATAATAAGCAATTGTATCATAGTTAAAAATGTAAAATTAATATATTTTTTGTTCTTTCTGGTAACTGAAAAATTTAAAAAAAAAAAATATTTAAATTATTCATATTTATGATTAAAATGTAAATATCTATACATATTGAGAAGCAAGACATTTGAATGAGTAAGATAAGTAAGAAGTAGAATTGTCAAGAATCGAATAATTTCTTTCTAGGTTTTTAAAATTAAAACATTATATTAATAGTTCAACATTATTTATGCTGAAGTACTTTTACATTCTAATAAAATAATATATTACTCATTTGATCTCATAAAAAAAAAATGAAACTGTAAACAGTGGAAAAACAAAATACCCAATGGTTAAAACTGAATTTTAATTAATATACTCAGCATAGAAATTAGACGTTAATTGTATCTGATAGGCATTACACGTATATTATTCCGTAAAAAGTTACCCACTAATCTTATAGGTATGTGAATAATGCAATAAAGAACGTGTTACACATTACCTATTTGCTACATGCTGTCAACTGTTCTATAATAACAGAATAAAAACTAAAGTAATATATAGATATATTTTATATTAAAAAAATGTAAAAAAGTTAGAAAATGTCTTTCTTTGACGAGATTCTTTTTTTCTGAAAAATATTTGATAAAATTAAATTTTGAAATGAAATATTTGGAATTCAGTCTAACTATATAAATCAGAAAGATTAAGAATTAAATATTAATTTTATTACATTAGAATTTCTATTTAATAGACTAAAACTTGTGATACCTTTAAAAACTTAAAAACTAGTTAAATTCAACTTTCAAACAGCATTAAACAAGATATTCAAATGATATAGCTTTTATTAAATTGATACTTATTTAACTTATATAAAAGTTCTCATACTTAAAAACAGTACAAAACAAAATTTAAAAAAAAAAATGCTTTTAAAAATTTTATTAAGTTATTCTAGTTAAAATCTTCTATTTTAAATTCATTGGAATTTCAGCAATAAAAAAATTATTTATGAATGTCTAATTAGTACAAACTATGAGTATATTAACAAATATTACTAGTTTACACGATATATTTTCACAATTTTTGAAAATTTATGAAATTTACTAATTTAAATACACTTTACAAGATTTATTTTCTGGCCGTTATTTTACAAATTTATGTAACATTCACTTTTTTACCATTTAAAATGTGTATTAATGTAAGTTGATTTATAATAAATGTGAATGGATATAAGTACTTGATAGACCTTATGCTTAAATGAACTGCTTTAAGTACATTCATGATTAATAATAAACCGCTTTTAATTCTATTATTTAACAATAATGCCATAAGCACAATGAGATGCATACTTTTGTGATTAGCTAAAATAAATTATGTTTTTTTTTATTAGCTAACACAATACTCATAAAAAATGCAAAGTTCAAACTCTTAACTCATAGAATGTTTTAAACAATATATATTCCATAACAAAATAATTCAGGACGCGAAATTCACACTTATGAGCTTACCAATGACAACCAAATATTTAAGGCTGGCATCGAGTTTAAAATGTTGTGTTCACGGAAACTATATAAGCTTAGATCATTTTATCTTAAATCAGTGAAGCATGTTTTTTGAAACCAGATAACTGCATTTTTCTTCAATTAAGAACAATCTACTTTTTACCTATGAAATTATTGTTTCTGGAAGCATTGAAACCTTGTGCTGAATTAAAATTTATAATTATTGAAATATGTTTTGATCTTAAAGTTTCTGCATTCTTTTATGGTTTCAGTTATGAAATTGTTCCTCACTTGCTTTTCAAATTTTTAAAAATTATTTATATTTTTCATGAATTTAAAATAGATAATAAACATTTTTTGCCAAACTAGAATCTTTAGAACTGAAATTTCATGCCTTGAATTAATTATTCCACCTTTATAATGCTAATTATAAAACAAACAGGCATAAATTGACTTTAACACCACTGGACATTAATTAGTAATCAGTTAAATAATGTTTTAGTTTTTCATTAAATGAATAATTAATTAAGATTAATTCCTGATAATAAATCCAGATGATTTTTAATATCTGTTTAAACATAATTGAAGCTTAGATGAGAAATTTCAAATTTTTTAAACTACAATTTAACAAGTACCATACTGCACAAATAAGCTAAGCAAGATAAAATATTTAAATGTAAAAATATCGTTAACAGCAACTCAAATAAACAAAACAATAAAATATATCACTTATGTGTAAATAAAAATGTAATAAATACAATTAATGGTAACAAAGTATTCTTGCTTTATTTATAGAAGATATCAGGCGTTGCAATCTTTTCCATTGTTCAGCATGCTTAATTTGATATCGTTTTCCTCACTAAAAAAGATATACATTTGAAAGTGTTCAAATATAAAAATTAATAGCTTAATTTTTACCTTAAAAATGTTTAAGTATATAAAATTACTGTAATGTTTTACTCCAGAATAGTGTAATTGCATGAATTAAAAGAAAATTAAAACTGTCTTTTACTAAATATTTTTTTTAAAATTCTAAGAAATTCATTATTAAAACTTTTAGAAATGGTTAAAACTTTTAGAAATGGAAAGTTTTTATACATGTAAACCTATAAAAGACACCAAAAAAATTTGAGCATGGTCATTATCCTTTTTCCAGAAAAATAAGGATTTAGTGTCACTTTCTTCCAACAATCTCATTGCTTAATTAGAATGCCTTAACGTATGTATAATTATTATAATGCACAAGGATCTAATACAATTACTTAATTTTTAATATACTTAAATAATTTTCTAAAAAAAAACATTAAATTTTATTATTTTAGAAATTCACTGGCCTCAGTTTATATTTGTATGAGCATTTAAACAAATTTTTGTACAACCTTAATCTCTAATTTTATTACAGTAAGGTCAACAGTCAATTTTTTTTAATAATTATCTAATCACAAGTGAATGACTTATTTTATTTTATAACCGTCGTTGAACAGCCGACCCAATTTCATGGGTTTACGACTACTAATGTTCAACTCCGTAGCCTTGTAATTTTGAACCAATCCAGAAGACAAGGAAACTCCTGGATCAGTACCCCCAGAGGTATTGATTTTTTATGGGAACATGGAGGACTTTGAGACTCGACAGATTTAACGTGCATCAGTCACCATTTACTACACGGGGAGTCTTCGGCCGGCGAGGATCGAACCCACGACCTCTTGGACATGGGCCCATCGCCCTACTGATCAGGCTATCCCGGCCCTCTTCGTACTAAATTTTTATTTTTTTATAACAGTCGTTGAACAGCCGACCCAATTTCACGGGTTTACGACTACTAATGTTCAACTCCGTAGCCTTGTAATTTTGAACTAATCCAGAAGACAAGGAAACTCCCGGATCAGTACCCCCAGAGATATTGATTTGTTATGGGAACTTGGAGGACTTTGAGACTCGACAGATTTAACGTGCATCAGTCACCATTTACTACACGAGGAGTCTTCGGCCGGCGAGGATCGAACCCACGACCTCTTGAACATGGTTCCTGCGCCCTACCGACCAGGCTATCCCGGCCGAATGACTTATTTTGCAAACAAGAGCAACATCTTCCAGTTAAACAACCACTGTATATACTGCACTGTATAAGTATAAACTTATAAGAATATTATCCAATGCCCAATTAATTTTATGCAAACTATAATGATTGATTAGCAAATTTAATAATAATTGTAATCAATTTTTTAGAATAATTTTAATCAATATTTCCTAAAGTAACAACTGGCTATAAAATTTGATATAAAAATTTTCAAAACTGCTTTGTGACAAAAAACCTGGCACACCTAGTTAAGTTAATCAAAATAAAAAAGATTGTACTTTTTAATACCAAACATTCTACAAAACACATTGTTCTCAACTTACTTAATTTCTTCAGGATCATCAGCATCAATTTTTTGAGCTAAATTGAATCCACTGTAAAAATAAAAATATTTCCATAAAAACAGTAATAATTTGAAAGCTAAATTTTGATCACAAATTTTTGATATCAAACAGATTAGATGATAAATACTAAAAATAGTATAATAGCTAAAAATAAAGAGGAATATATGAAG
Organism: Parasteatoda lunata; assembly: GCA_949128135.1. NCBI lineage: Eukaryota > Metazoa > Arthropoda > Arachnida > Araneae > Theridiidae > Parasteatoda > Parasteatoda lunata. The sequence continues at coordinate 67,851,683 of OX421970.1, forward strand.
CAATTTAAACTTAAAGCCTCAAGTTTAATAAAAGAGTTTCATGAATAATATTTCCAGTTTAAGAGCATTTCTAGAAAAATTCAGCAATATAACTGATTTAATTATCATCATAATTATTTGCTTTCATTTCAACTTGGTTCATTTTCAGTACAAAAGCATTTCTTTACATACATTTCTTAATGGACAATGTGTTATGTGAGGTACATTTTCCAGGTAAATATTTGCCTCAATCGTCAGAACCAGAAAATAGGTTTGACCACCATTATTACATAATCTGCTTTGATATTTTTGAGTGAAGAAGTGAAGAGTAACAGTCCCTCTGCAAATATAAAAGGCAGCATTTATTTTATCTTTAATAAAAATGAGGCAAATATTTGCATTTTAGCCGGAAGATTGTATAGCAGTTAACTTAGGTACATTGAGAAATTAAAATACCTAATTGTCTACCATTATCTAATTCAATGAATTTAAAATCGTTAAGCAGTTTAAAGAGTTTCCCACAATGTGTATTACATTTCAGCAAGGAGACAAAATAAGAGACTGATTGTGTGAGAACTACAGCAAAAGTACAATAAAAGATGTTGGAACTGTGGCAAAATTGGTATTCTTAATGAAATGGTTAAATTGAATCAGAGCTATACACTTATAATACTAGTAATAAATTGCATTAGGATTACATTTATTCATACTACATATCATAGTATTTTTATTAAAGTAATTTATAAAAAAAACTTAATATATAATTTTATTAGAGCAAAATATACACATTTAAATGTGTTGTAGCATTATAATTTAACTACAACAAACTGGAGTTTAACTCCTAAATAAACCACTCAATAACCAATCTGTAATAAATTAGCATTTTGAAATTCGAACAAATATCAATTTTGCTTCTACACCTAAATGTTAAACAATAATCAGATTCATTTGTTGTATACTGAGTAAAATTATATTTAACTATTTCAGTAAGTGCTTCACAATGTTAGTTACAAAAAGGGCTTAGTTTAAAACTGATTTTTAGTCAAAGGAACGCAGATTTTATGTTAGTAAAAATATCAACAACAAAAAAAAAAAAACAACTTTAAAGGCAATAGATCAAAGAAATTTTAAAGGTCACAATTTTTAACATGCTGCATCATTTGAATTACGATTTCAAACTTAAAACCATTTACTAGCAAATAAATGACATAAAATTATTAAATGTTAAAAAAAAAGAAATAGAATCAGTTAACTCGTATATCTTTCAGAAAAACAAAGTAGTTAATAGTTCACCGCCATGTAAGAATAATTTCAATATTTGACAGAATATTTACTGATTAGTTATGGTTAAAAAAATAAAATAAAAATAAGAATTACCTTCCCAACTCTTCAGCTTCACAAATAGTATCAGGTAAGCATTGATTATAAGTCTCCGGCAACAGAATAATCATAAGTGCAGCCAGAAAAGACAACGATCCAAAAACAATTGCAGGTGCTTCATCTGGTTTTCCTATAGCAATACCCTATAAACAAAATGACTTATTGCTTTTACAGTTGCATCAGTACAAAGAAAACTGAAAAAATTTGAAGCTATTATTTAAGAAATAAAGTAGTAACGTGAAAGCAATTTTTAACATTTAATAATATTAATATATTAAGTTTTTAACTTGTTAGAACACAACAACTAAATAGTTGGAATACAATGTTTAATTGCACAAGTTATACTATGCTAAACTTAAATGAGATTGAACGTCTTGAGTAAAAAAAAAAAATTAACAGTGTTCTAAATTAGATGTGAGAAGACAAATGATCACTCGGGTAATTCAGAAGAGATGGCAAGCTTCTTGCAGAGTGGAAAAACACAGCCCTGGAAGAAACCGGTTTCTTCCAACTCAAGTGGAAGAAATAGAAAAAACTATTTTTCATACAGAAATATTCATTATTAAAACTGATTAAAATTACAATTCAGTTTAACTAACAGTATTAATTTTCGACCTACTTAATACATAATTTTCAAATAAAAAAGCAACAATTAGACAAAACAAATAAATTTTTTTAAAAACTATATGAGTATAGTAAAACCCAATTTTATATACATGTATACACAATTTTATATATAAGTATAGTAAAACTCAATATTATATTTATTACCGATATTTCACAGAGAAACGCTGCCCTGGTATACACGCCACGCCCTCAAAAATTGGCTAAAAATATTTTTGTCGGGCCCGCCGCACCATCGTACACGCCGCACCGAATTTTACTATACCAAAGCAAGTATTGATTACAGACTTAAAACATGTTCCATATATACGCATATATATATATATAAATAACTTAAATAAGAAACCAATAAAAGGATATTAAATATACAAAAAAGTAACCTAAGTAAATATTAAGCATTTTCTAATTTTAATTTGGAGTAACCATTAAAATATGAATTAAATAATCAATGTAACAAAAAGCATTAAAATAAGTATTAAAAATAAAACGATCTTACTTTTAAATCAGCATTAAACGATAAATCCAAACAAATTTTGTGCAAAGAAAAACTAAAATTTATTCAGATATCACATACAATATCCAGATATCAAATATAAACACATATGAATCCAGCGGTTAAAAACCTTCAAAATCTGAGCTCTCTGTATCGGAGCAAAATAAGTTTATTAATTCATTGTTTATTTCCGGCTCATCACTGACACTTTCATCACTTTCGGTTTCAGATCCACCGGATATTAGTTCGGCTTTCTTGAAACCGTTTATTACGGTTTCTTTTTTCACAGCTTTCCACGCTTGTGACACCCATGCGGCGACCTCATCATAATTTGCCCGCCGCATGTGTCCAGATTTTGTGTAGGAGTGGATGCCGCGCTCCATCCAGTTTTCCCACAGCAGCCTCACTTCTTGTTTGAAAACCCCGTTGACAGTGAGGTCAAGAGGTTGCAGTACCTTTGTTAGGCTGCCGGGGATAATAGCAAGTTCGGTGGACAAGGTTTTTTTGCACAAATCTTCGATAGAGTCCACTTTATAGGAGCGCAGCGAGTCTAGGATAAATAATCCGCGTGGCTAGAAAAAAGCAGCTTCTCTCCTCCGATACACCAACTCCAGCATCATATCCTCGCACATCCACCCCTTTTTGTTGGCTCTAATTATTACATCAAGAGGAAAGTTACCTTTTGGTATCGTTTTCCTTTTGAAAATCAGCATCCCCCGTTGCGGAGCATCCGAGTACACAGGTGAAAGACATTTTTTCGTGGCCAGTGGTTACTGTGGCCACGGATTTTGTTCCCGTTTCTTCCACAATCCTGTTTGGAGGGCAGTCAAAAGAAAGCGGAACCTCATCCATATTAATCATTTGTCCGTGATTAAGTTCACGTTCATCCATCTTTTTCGATACAAAACTTAAAAAAGAAGTCTTCTTTTTCATCCAATCAGTCGTTGACCTACTGTAGTTTTTTGCCTCACAGACAGGTTTTTCCTCTTCATGAATCGGAAGCACCAATTCGGGCCTCCTTTAAAATCAGGAATTCCCACCTGGGAAGCAATTATTTTCGCTTGCATGCGAATTCGAACAGTAGAGAGGGACAAGCCTATGGCCCTCTGCTCTTTTTCCCATGCCGCCAGGTTATCCTCCAGCACTGGCCACCCAACAGTACCATTGCGTCGAGCACGCTTTGTCTTAGGCAGTGTAGACAAGACACCCTTTTCAGATCTCCACCTTCGGATACATCGTTCGTCAACATCAAATTCTCGAGCAGCAGCCCGATTTCCAATTTCTTCAGCTCTTTTAATAGCTGAAAGCTTAAATGCAGCCGTATAACTTTTCCTCTTAATGGGAGGCATTTGAAATTATAACTTAAAAACAAGTTATATTGAAATTTAAATAAAACAAAATAACAAAAAAAATTAACGAGACAAAAATATTAACGAAAAAAAATATTAACAAAGCAAAAATATTAACAAAACATATTAACAAAACAAAAATGCAACAGAAGATCAGAATTGAAGATTAAGCGATAAAAAAAAAAAAGCTAAGGAAGAAGATGATCGAACTCTTAAGGCAGAAATACGAGCAATAAAAAAAAAATCCAAAAAATAGCTCCTCTCCAAAGCATTTAAAACACTTTTCTATATTCCCCTTTTCCTCCCCCTACTTTCTCTTCTCAAATGAGACTTCAGAAAACAGCTCTTTTTTGTTTACTGACTCTGCCTAGGAGGGTGTAAAATTCTCCCACATTGCTTCTTCCTCTCTTCACTGACCTTCAGTTTAAAGTTAGAAGAAATTCTTCTTGAGCAACTTAGTTGTAAGAATATTCAAGGTCATCTTAAGCTCATAGGCACCATTCATTCATCAAACATTCACATGTTCTTAACAAACAGCTGAAAAAAAGGGGAGGGGAGCAGCGTTTGTTTCACAGTGAATGTCATCACTGGCACCACCCTGATTTTCTTTATTCATTCCTTTCTGATTTATGCTTCTCCACTCCACACCCATCCCCTGCACTCACCTACTGTTCTTATGGCAGAAGGGAAAGAGAAACTTTTGTTCTCTTGCAGATAGCGGTTTCCAGAAAGTGATTCTAAAAAACATGGGGGAGAAGGAAATTCCAGGTGCGTTGACCATTCTTTAGAGTAACATTAAAGATGAGAAAATAAATAAAAAGCATAAAGTAACAGGTGGAAAAAATGATGATGAAATTTCCAGTGGGGCTTCTAAAAGACAAAATTTTCTAAAATAATGCTATACAAAATATATATATATATATATATGCTATACGAAAAAAAAATAATGCTATATAGGCCGCCCCGTTAGATACGCCTTCCTGTTAAATTTTAAAGTTTTAAATCAATAACGCCGCGGCCTGTCTCCGCGAAATTACGCTACCAATTGTGAATGAGTATAGTAAACCCAATTTTATAATTTTACGCCAACCTGTTGAAATAAAATCAAACTTTATTAACACATCTAAAATAAATTATTCAACAAAATAAATAATTTACTAAAAACAAATAAAATACTAAATGCACACAATGAATTCACAAATACGCATTGCATGCTAATTTGTATACTCAAATACTGTTAAGTATGAATATTCAACTCTTAAATAATTGGTCATTTTCAGTTTCTTCCATTTATTCCAGTTTCTCCTAGATTTTTCAGATTCCTTGGCTCCTTCCAAACAAAATGTGCCTGAGATGATGGAATTAGTAATGGATAATAGAATTTAATGGCGGAAAAGCTGGCAGTGGCAATACTGCACCAAACAACAATGTTATTATACGCTCTTTAATAACAAAAATCTAATGAGAGAAAAAAAAGCAGAGTTTACCCAAAGAATGCAACTCACTTATTAGAATGGTAACAAGAAATGATATTCTGAACATTCATTTGTATAAGAGAGATTATGAAGTATTTTAAATAGATAACGCCTTTAAGAAAACAAATAATATTGTTAAATTTTCTTAAATGCACCTTATGTTCAAAGATCAATAACATTTCATTCCCCCTCATTTGACATGGTGTACATCATACCCTGAAAGTCAACAACAAAAAAGTTCGCTAGGACAGGGATTCCAAAATTTTGTTCCACAGAAAATCTTTTAGAGGTTCTGCATAATTGTTTAATTGTTCACATTTTCAATGAATATACATTTTTATTTTATTATTGTGCACCTATGCTACAAAAAAATAAAAAGAGAAATCAAATAGAAAAGAAAAAAAAAGAAAACTGAGAAACATAGAAAATGCTGAAAAGAGCATTTTTTTTCATGAGAATTTACTGGTGCAAAAGAAAGAGCATTACTCTTCTTCTATATTTGTTAATAGTCAAAAATTTGTTCTGCCTTTTTGCTAGTCTCCCCCTTCTTTAAATAGCTTTAAAAAAATTGTCTTTTGGCACACTTTCTGCGATTAGTAAAGTCTCCCTCCTCTTTCAATATATTGCCTCAGAAACTATTGAAACTGTGAGTGAAACAAGGTAGATAATGTTGACCAACACCATAACTTCAACTTATCTTTGAATCTGGATTTTCTATTTATGCATACACAAAATATTTATGAACAAGATGCTGCGCCTGATATCACAATGCAACTTTCTGTCAGATTTCAAACCCATATATTTGTTTTATTTCAAATTACGTTCCTTAATCTTTAAAATTTTAGTTCGCAATATTTAAGAAAACTGATATTATACTGATGGTAACTTTATGTTTTTTTATTTTCTTATCTCATTTGTGCAAACAATGTGCAAAATATATTTACGCCAAAGCGACTTATTTGGGTTCCTGCTACATTCTAAAATGCTTTTAATGGTCAAAGAATAGCTAGTGAGCTATGGACTAGTTAGTATTGAAATGGACAAGTAACATAATTTTTTAAAAAAACAATTTGAAGAAAAAGGAATAACAAAAATACAAAGTTTAAATAACAATTATCATGATCTGTTAAAGGCACTAAAGACAATGTATTAAAAATGCTTTAATCATAATATTTACCAATTCTTTAACAAATGGAGCTACTGATGCACCGATTCTTCCCATCATTAGACTTGTACCAGATCCAACAGTTCTGACTACAGTTGGAAATATTTCCGCAGCATGTATAGCAAGTATGATAAATGCACCACTAATACAAAGTTTACCAATCATGGCAGCCGTTATCCTCAACCATTCATGTCCTAGATGGAAAAAAAAAAATTTTTTAATAATAAGTAACTTTTTTTTGTAGTTTTACCTATGATAAATTCAATGAAAAATAATATTCTAGAAAAAAAAATCTCTAAAAAAGTTCAAATTAAAAGCTGAAAAAATTCTTGCTAAATAAATAAAACAATAAATGCTTTAGGTAAAAGATTCATCATGTTAATCAATTCCAACAACTATATAGGATAATCTAGCACAGATCATACAAAAGGAGATTTGTCATCAAGAAAAATAATTATGAAATAAAAAAATTTAATTTTTTTTCACACAATGGGCTTCAAACTAAAGTTCTCATTGACATATCTAATACATTATCTCTTAACTCCTTCAAAAAGAAGGGAAAGAAACAGCTTCAATTTGTCACTGCTCTATTTTTTTCCTAACACAAGATTAAAATCAACAAAAAATGTTACTATACACTTGTTTCTGTAAACTTTTATGCATTTATTTTTAAGTCCAATGCAAATCTTTTTTTTTATTTTGATATAAAAATTAACAATAAATAACAAGTTCAAACTTGACCTCGGAAGAAAAGCTCTTAGTATTAGTATTTCAGTGTAATAGGAGGAATCAGAGGCTGGTTTATTCACATACACCGTCACCTCTTTGCCCTTTAATAGGACAAGAGCCAGAATCAGCTATGCTGTACTTGGTAGTAAATGGGGAGAACATGTCATTTAGCAAGACTGCCAATTTGACTAATTACAGCAATAATTTCCAAATACCGAAGTAAAATTTTTTTTGTTTAATGTAGCAATTAAACAGAGATTTTTAAAACATTAGAAAATAGTAAACATAGAAATAATAAAAGCCACATGTTTTACTTAAGCTCTGACTAGGTTTAAAAGCTCAACACTGAATTTATTAAACTATTAAAAAGATTTTTTAAAAAAACTTAATATATTTCAAGTTTTGCAAACAAGAATTATAAAATTTGTTCAAAGTACAAATAAAACAAATAATGTTATTCAATCCTTGTAATATTAAATTGCTGTTTTAAAAAATGGGTTGACTTCAGAATGTGGTGCATGAATAATCTCTGAATTACGCATTTTAATTAAATAAAATTTTGATTCAAGAATTGGCTTGAATCAAAATAATTTTATTTTTATAATGAGACATCTTTAATTTTTAAACTTAAAATAATTTTCTAAATCAACACAGTTTATGTATTTAAGAACATAAAATCTGCAATTCTTTTTGCCAACTAATAATTTAAGTTATCAGACAGAAAAAGAAAAAAAAACTCATATGGCTAAAGAATACCTAGAGAAAAATTTTATATACCTAAATCTATCATAAGAAAACAAGCTAAGCCACCAATAATATCAAATATTAAGAAGGAAGGTTTCCTCTTTAGGTAGCGAATAAATAGCATGCAAAGGAAATAGGCAGGAAGTTCAACAGCTGAGCCAATAAAAAAGTTGAGAAAAGGATTCCCCGCCAGAGTAGTTTGTCCTAAAGATAGTCCATAAAACACAAACGCAACTGAAAAACTAAAAAAGAAAAAAAAAGAATGTAAAAAACAAAAGTATACTTAAATATTATGTTAAAATATTATTTCTAATTAGGGATGAACAACCACTAGCGGAAGGCTGCAAAAAATCAGCTTTTAAGACAATGAATTCAGTTTTCATATCAAATGACTTCCCTAATGTAATAATAACAATATTAATATGCATAAGAAATTGAAGTACAGCAAATTGCACATAATCTTTACAAAGCATACATTTAATTTTGTCAAATTAAAAATATAATTTTGCATACTTTGTTATTCTTTTAAAATTAAATAATAGCTCATTTTTAATATTTTCAGATGAAAAAATTTCATAACTCTTTTATTGTTTATAAATAACTTATAGCTTTGACCTAAAATTTTTTTTTTTTTTTTTTTTTTTGAATGTTGAAACACACCCTGAATTAATACCTTCACACTTTTAATTTTTCTCTCAAAACGTATCGAAACTTATTTGAAAAAATACAATAAGAAAATAAAAAAGAAGCCTATCTGTGCAAAAGAATTTTACTTAACTTTCAAGTGTAATTTATAGTGTAAAAAAGGCTATTCAAAAACGTTTTACACATGCCTCTGTATCTTAAACACTATAAAAAAAAAAGAAAAGAGTTTGTTCACTCTATATTATTTATAGTGTTTACAAGTTTGTTGAACATTTTATAAGAAACTAAATGTGAGATGAAGCTGGTTCACTGTTCCACCAGTTCCACAGGCATAAAATCTACACTTTAGGGCTTTACATAAGCACCCCTGCTGTGTTCTGCAGTATTGCTCTGATTCATCAGCATTAGTATTTTAGAGCAATAGCACGAATCAAAGGTCAGTTGATCCACACACAATTTTACCCTTTCCCCGATTCACAGGAACCAGAATCTACTATGCAGTGATCTGCCTCTTGGCCTATTGCACATGAGATTCTAATGCAAGGTCTTTACCACTCAGTTGTCAGGTGATCTCTCAATATGATCAAGCAATGAAAGTCTCTGTGCTTTGATGAATGTTGCAATGTTTTTATGCTTGATAAGAGCTTTCAGTTCATTATTAGTTTTTGTTCTCCAATAAATATTATAGTTTCATCCAAAATTTTTAGTTTTTCCATTTATCTTATAAAGAATACATGGAACGAATAGGAAACTTCTATCTTGATAAAAAGCGTGTTATTTAACATTATTGTTAATTAAGCTAAGTACCCCAATAATTGCAAAACATCAAAATGAAGCTTTTTTAGTTTCTCCCTCTATCTGGTATGGAACAGGTAGTCAAAATATGAGGCTTCTCTCTATGTAAAAACATGGTATTAAGCATTACTGCCCAATTACCCCGATAATTACAAAACATTAAAATGAAACTTTTTTAGTTTTTCTATTATCTCCCAAAAGAACAAATTTTTCAAATTTTAGAGGGAGAGTTAGTGATGAGTGAGTGAGTTAACACATGAATGAGAGAGTTTTGCCTTTTATATATACAGATTTTACATTAAAAAGCAAATGTTTATTTTCACATACTTACTATGATATAAATACAAACAATGTATTTTTACGCAAATTGGAAGTTCTGAAAAGGTCAATAATGTTTGGATTTTCTTTCCTCTCATCCTAAAAACAACAAAAATTAACAGTGAAATAAATTTATGCAAATACCTTAAAGCTGCACAGAAACTATGTGAATTTAACATTCAACCCACCCTCTCAATCCTTTCTTTAAGCTGCTTCATCATAACTGGCATATTATTAGTTTGTAACCGATTCCGTTTACAAGCTGATCTCATCACTTTTTCAGCTTTTTCATATTTTCCTTGAGTCATTAACCATCGAGGAGATTCAGGCATAAAACTAAAAAGAGGATTTTTAATTTATTTACTTATATATTTCATAAAGTTTTTTTTTTAATAAGTAAAATTTTACGAATGAACTATTGACCTAAACTTAGGAGACACTGGCAAAAGTATAAAATAATTTATACAATATACATACACATACCATATATTTATAATACATATATATGTATGTACATAGAAGGTAAAATTGAATAAAACTGCTGAAAAACTACAATTTTAATCTAAATATTTAAAAAAATATGGTGAAAAGCCATATAAGTGTAATAAATACCGTCAATAGGAATAAAAAAGACTTGAAAGATATCATTTAGTTAGAAAAGACCAATGGTTGTATTTATAAAACTTTAAAAAAATAAAAGTGTGCACAAACTTTCTAAAATTAACTATATTATAGGAACCATTCAGTAACTAATCATATTTCAAATCAATGTTTAATAAATAACATTTTTAAGTCAAATATCTTACATCCAATAGCTAAGTAAAATGGAAGACACTGCTGCACTTGCTAATTGTTGATATTGCCATTCCCTAATTAGATATGTCATACCAGGAAGTAATAGAAGACCAAAGCACCAACCAAAAGAGAATGCAAACGTAACTCTAGTCCTGTATATGGGACCGATAACTTCCATTACTAAAAAAAAAAAATAATAATAATGAATTAATAAGCACAAAAAGTTATAGAGCAATAAAAAGTTATACAAATTTATTGAACCAAACACTTTGCAAAATAAGCTAATAACAATTTAAAGACATGAACAGAATAATTTAAAATATTATTTAAAAAAATCATAACTACTCTTTAAATTCATACAAAAAAGATTTTTTCTTAAACATATGCAATTGACTAAAAAGCAAATAAATAAATACAAAGACTGCTTTAAAGACTTTAATAACCCAATACAGGCATACATATTATTCTCTTTATTGGATAATAATTTGACTTTTACATAGTACTTTTCTGGAAATACAGCCTAATTGCTTTATAAAATGTAAAATGTTTGAGTACTTATTATTGGTAATTTCCTTGTAAAAGCCATGTAAAAAAATTTCTATCTATCTATTCAAATATTAAAAAAAAATATGTTTAACAAACATTCAGAGGCTATATAAAATGCTGAATGGGAAACAATTTGGACAGATGTCACATGCAAAATCTTTGGCAAAATGAACATAGAAATTTGAAAAATAAAAAATTTGAAGTACAAAAAACAAAAGTTATTTTTTTCAACTAAATATTTAGCTAAGCAGGAACTAAATAGAAGTGACAACTATCCAAAGAAAGGATAGGGTAGGGAAGACTTTGAGCTAAGTACATTAAAGCAAAACAGAAATAAATCACAAATTAAGTACAGAAATGGGCATACTATAGTTTCTGTTCTAAAAATAAAAACTATTCTCAGTGTCTAAATTCCCTTCCTTCTTTTCAATTATCTTATTCAAGCTTGTTTATTTATTTATTGTCTTTAATGGTGAAAATACTCAGCAGGTGTTTATTTCTTTATTTTTGTCTGTCATTTAGTGTTTAAACATAGAGGGATGTTATTGTTCATATAACTGAACTATGGTAGGTCCATTTTTGTACTTTATTTACGAATTATTCACATTTTTAGTTTTTAGTCAAGTGATTACTCTACTGATTTTTACACCTCCAGAAAACTTAAATTGAATGAAATTTTAATCAGGAATTGTTTTAAAATTTCTCATAAAATTTTTTCTTAATATTTATTAATTCACTTTTATTAATTCAGAAATAGAATATAAGATATCAATGAATGAAAAACTGATTAAATATTTCCCAGAAAAGATTAAAAGCCTCAGCTTTTTGCTACATGAAGGCATTGTTATTCAAGAAGGTAATGATAAATAGATTATCAGGGGTCTGTTTAGAAGATATTTGGGTCCGTTAACGAACCCTTCACAAAATATCTTTTCATAAAAACGGACCCTTCACAAAATATTTCAACTTAAAAACGGACCCTTCACAAACTGATTTATCTTTTAATCGGACGCTTCACAAATTTGTTTATCTTCATTATTGTTTTGTTAATCGAATTAACCCTTTCCAGGGCAGAAAACAAGAAAGATGGAAGTAAACGAATGAAGTTTTGTCTTCGGCAGACAATTCTTCCATTATTCGTCTGAAATGAACATTCTGCGTTCAGCAGTATAGGCAAAATACCAAATATTTTAATGTTGCATCTCTAATTTAGAAGCAGCAATTGCTGTTCATTTTTGAAAATTAAATTGTTTTTTATTATAATTTTACAGTGCCGAGCATAATCTTGCATCTATTTACAATTTAAAAACTCCTTGAAAAAGTTTTTTGCAATAACCGGACCCTATTTTCACAAATTCATAAAAGCGGACCCTGGTTGAAAGAATGTGAGTAATTTTTTCACAATTTCTCGAAAACCGAACCTTTCACAAAATGTCTGGACAGAGCCCTGATTATAATGAATATATGTATAATTTTAACTCATATAATTAGAGTATGCAGCATTTTAGACTGTCTTTGTAAATAACACAGACATAAAAACCATAGTAAATGAACCAGAATTCTACACAGTGATAACTTCATGTTCAATTTTCTTTTTAACAACAAGAGCAATTAAGCCTTCTTTAAAAAGAATTCTTGAAAAAAAAGAATTTTTTTTTAATCATTAAACATAAAAAAGTAGATATATCCTACTACTTGATTAATATAAATAAAGCTAAAATGTACTTGAGAAAAAAAAAAGCAAATTTAAAATTTGTGCAAATAAATGTTAGCAATATTCATTTAGGAGAAATTCTGAAAAGTAAAATAAAAATTGAAGGGCACATTAAGACTTTTCTGGACCATACCCATGGCTAGTGAAAAAATTCTTAATTTATCTGAACACCATATAATCTATGAGACAAAACAAATATCATAATTTTGTTTTGGACACTAAATTATAAACACTTTTCTCAAAAATATTTTTCTATGTAATTCGTATAATGTCAATGTGTCATACATATGCTATTAATTCTAGACAAAAACGAAATGGTTAGGAGAGAAAGTTTAAAAAATTAAAAAGCCTATTAAGATAATGAAAAAAAAATTTGAATTATTAAGATAATAAAAAGTAAACAAGAATTTTTTCAATAAACATTTCCTAAAATGTTTTAGAAATATGAAAAAAATGAGCATTATAAATCATTTCAAGGCAAAATTATCACCTCAAAATAAATTTGAACATACTCACACAAACAAAATGATGTATTTTGTGTACCACCAACACCTAAAGCTAATAAAAACCTTGTTACACTAAAAAATGTAAAATTTGGAGCAAAGGCAGTTATAATGCTAGCAACAAGCATCAAAGTAACAGATACGTTAAGAATTATTTGACGACCGAATCTGAAAAAGAAATAAAATTCTTAACAAAATGTGAAAAAAGAAAAATAACAATTTAAAAACAAAGCAATTAATAAAGCAAAAACTCTAATTTTACTTTTAAATTCAATTAATGAAAGCTGTCTCCAACTTTAAAAGGAAGTTCACTTTATACTTTATAATACTCCCACAAACAAGATGTGTTACAACAAAAATCATAGACAGTGGTTAATCACAAACAAATAACAAAATTATATACCAAAAACTAAAATAAACATTTTATCTTTTTATAACCAATAAACCAAAATGAAGAGAAGAACAAAATTGTAGACAGATTAACTGTGGCCTCACTAGATTTGCAAGTGGAATAAAAAGCTTGTTGTTGTTCATTTATGGCACACTAGAGCTGCACAATGGGCTATTGGGGACGGTCTGGGAAACATCCCTGAGGATGATCTGAAGACCTGTCATCCCAATTTTGATTCTCTGCAGAGGGGATGGCACCCCCGCTTTGTAATTTGACGACTTGTGCAAAGTCGAACATTTTATGGTAAAACAGTTTAATGAGGACCAATACTGCACACTCTCAGACCCTTCGCAGACTGATCCAAGCGGTCACCTACCCATATACTGATCACAGCCAGTGATGCTTGACTTCGGTGATTTGTTGGGAACCATGTCTTAACGATCAGTACACAGCGGGACTGATCGTTAAATAAAAATGGTAACTAAGTTTAGGAAAGTTAGTTAAGATAAGAGTCACACATATTAAAATTTAGATCAAACTAGATGATATCAAGATTTTACAGGAACAGAATGTTTTTTTTTTTCTAAATGATTGAATTTACACATATTTCTTCTAAAAGAACCAAAGACAAAAAGAACAAATTGCTAACTTAAGAATTTTACATTACATTATTTATTATTTTGCACTAATTCAAATCTGTGAATGTAGGAATTTTTATTATTATTAAAAGTACGAGAAAGGCAAAAAATTTAAATTTATTATTTTTTTTTTAAAGGGAAAATTACCATTTTCGCATTATTTACTTTAACTTCATACAAAATTTTAAAATCAATACATTATGTTATTTCGGATTTATCTTAAATGTTCATACTTAACAGTATTTTGTTTATAAAAGGCAGCCTATTTGTAATTGTGTATTTAATATATTTGTAGTAATCTCTACATCTTGCGTATAATTCATTAATTTAGTGCATAGTAGAGTAATAAAATTTTGTTATATTTTGACAATTAATTCCATGGCTATAAAATAAGGTTTAACTACACTTATTCACAGAAAATATTAAATAACTACAGTTATATCAATTTCTTAAGAATTCCATTTAAATTCATTTTTCTTTCCAGTTGTTGCTTTTTAATTTTGATTTCTTTAAAATTATATAGCTTGGAAATAAAGACTAATATTTAAATTATATTACAACTATAAACTGTTTAAAAAATTGTTTTGACATTTAATATTTATTTTTGAAAAACAGTTTCTTCCAGTTATTCCACTAGGGTTAGGAGAAACTTATTTCTTCCAAGATTTTTTTTTCATGATTTTCTCCATGTTGAAAGAAAATTGCTATCCCTGATTAGAATTTTACAAGAAATTTTAACAATAATGTGTTTGTATACTAGTTTGACATACATTTAAAATACCCACACTATTTTCATAGTACCATCTTTAACCATTAAATTATGAAATCTATCAAAGAAAATTTAACCCACAAAACAAATTTTTCTTATTAAAAGGATAATGCTAAAAAAAAAAAAAAAAAAAAAAAAAAAAATCTTTTTCACTTCACTCAAATGATGAATCTACTGTAACATTATATTACAGTGTTTTCACTACAGCGCGAGAATCTCGCATATTTTTTTTTTCTCACATTAAAAAATTATTAACGTGAGAAGATCGAGCACTCTATTAATCAGTTTTAAAATGCGGGAATCTCTCGAATTTTGGAAAAAATTTCATCTTGTACCATTTTGAAAAAGACATGCAAACAGCTATGGCAAGTGTTGAGAAAAAAAAAAAGAGTCCTGTATAATAAGTTGTTTAAAGTTAGCTCTATTTTTAGATGTTAATGAATTACCCAAACTCTGTCATCGACAATTTACAGAAATTTGTAAAAGTTGAAGTCTGTGAAAACTATGATGGAAGACCTAACAAGAAGTATGAACATGGAAATAACTTCAACGAACTTCACTATTCTATAACAGAAACTATTCTATAACATTTGAGCAACCTAATGAGAATAGGTGATGAAAAAGTAGATATAGAACATTTTCCATATGCAATGAAAATATTCAATGGTTTAGAAATTAGAAAATGTTAAAAATGTATTATAAATTACTGAAATTTTTTTTTCCAAGTCTATTCGTGTTTTTTTTAATTTTTAGAAATCTTACTTAACTATTTGAAATCACACCCTGTTTTAAAGAGAGGGTGAGAAATTCTCTCCTATTTTTTTATTTTTCTGTAATGAAAACACTGATATTAAAACACTTTTCAAGAGAAAACATCTATACATAAGGTGAAATGAATAAAAAATTTAGTTCAAAAAGTTTACCATGTGCTAGTTTGAAAAAGAAAGCCAACTTATGCAAGACATTGGTATATTATAAATAAAATATTAGTTAACATTAACTCTATTAATCCTAATGATACAAACAATATAAATATTTTTTTTAAATAAGTTAAGAACTTAAAGATACCTGTCAGCAAGATGACCAAATAAAAATACTCCACACATCATGCCAGCCATGTAGTTAGATTGTGTGTAGGAAATTAGCCAATCTCTGTCGCACACCAAGTCATACTGGAACAATCAATGACATAAAGCCTCCATCTGGCACAAAAATATTCAGTACAGTTTTATTTAAAAGTTTAAAGTTATGAATAGCACCCTAACACACAAATTTAGACAAGTACTTTACATCTAGCCAAATTTTGCAGATTACAATAAATATTTTACATAACAAATATTGATGATTTTTAGCAGGGGAATTTGCATTATGTTTAATAAATCTTAAATATCATTATAAAAATTATTAAAAATAGTTTAAATTTTTTAAAACTATATTATTAATGTTATTTAATAAGTTAGAATAAATTATTTGTCATTGTAATAAACTGTAATTGGCATTGCAATATAGGTTAAAATAATGGTTTAAAAACATTTGTGCTTAAACTAGTTTTTTTAATTTATCAAAAATCTAACAAAGAACAGTTGCTGAATTTACATCAATACATAAATTGTATCAAGCATTGCTAAATAAGTTAATAATAATGGCTTAAAAATAAATTTTAAGTCATTATTATTAATCTATACTAATAGTTAAAAAAAAAAATATAATAAATTGTTAATAATAAATGTCGTGCTTATTGACATTTAAATCAACATTTTACTTCATGTGATATTTAAATTTGATACTTTAATTTTAAAACATGTGGAAAATTGTTAAGAAATCTTGAAACAAAATTATTGATTAATCAAATACCATAATTAAAAAAATTCTTGCACAAAAAGAAAAAATTAAACAATTGAATTGATATATTTAATTAAGGAAATAAATTTATACATTTTTAAAAAATGTATAAATTTTTTTTTAAAAATTGCACTAAAATAAATAATTTTAAAAATACGTACTTCTTGGGTTAAAGTATTTGTGTAAAATGAATTATCATATTCCCAGGCACTACAAGGTATAGTTTTATTTACATTAAGAACAAATTCATCATCTACCATCTTAACTTCATACATGCTGCACCGACTAGGCACCATTTTCTTATCATATTCAACAAGAGGAATAGCAGAATTTCGCCACTCAGCTGTAGTCCAATTTAATCCTGGTGGTTGAGCACACCAAACATCTTGTTTTGGTGCAAAGAATGGGGTACTTAAATTGTAGAATGCAGTTGGTGTTCCACGTAAGCATGTCAGAATAAATATCAAACGTTGCCATGGTCCGTAATCTCCTATGATATCAGTTACATCACAACTTGCAGAAACCTAAAATAGATAATATTATTACAACAACCAGATATGTACAATATACACTAATTCACAATGCTGTTTGGGGAAAATTTGTGAACGTTGTGGAAATTATTTTTGTGTCATCACAATTCCCTATTTAACCTCCTAGTCAATATTTTTCAAAATTGCAGAAGTTTTATTTTTACCATTACTTATTAAATACAAAAAATTATCAAAATTTCCTATTTCACCCAGCAGTCAATATTTCGAAACATTCAGTAAAACTTTTTAGCGTTACTCATTAAAAAAAGAAAACAGTAAAAATCCCCATCTTAATCTTGCAAGGTGAATCTTTAGAAATGGACATGAAATTTTTTTTCTCTGCTTTTATTTTACCTATGATTACGTCATTGCATTTGACTCTCGGGCATGCTGGTATTTATAATAATCAATATAGAGTTTATTTTACAAAAAATAAGATATTTCTTAAATAGGTGATTTTGTAACTATGTTCAATTTGAAACTAGTTTCAAAAGTTAATTAATATTGTGATAGTCAAGAGATCATTAAAATTGCTGGCAAAAAGTTTTTTAATTGAAATTTTTTTATTCGCAGAAAGTTTATCATTTTATCTAAGTTTGATAACCATCACAAAATTAAAACTTTCATAAAATGTTATTAAAAAATATTATTTTTCAAAATTTTAGAAAAATATCTAGAATTTACAGGAACTTTTTTTCTTTCTTTTTTTTTGAATCACCATATAGACATAACAAATCGTGTACATCTAATGTGGAAGGAATCAAGGAAGCTTCTCTTGTACTTTCAGAGAATTATTAAACAAAATTTAAAATTATAACTTCAAAATTTGAATTTTTGACAAAAATGTTTAATTTTAGACATTTTTTTAAATATATTTAAGCATTGATCAGATTTAATAATAAGTAAACTTACACACACGTGTGAAAGTAGACAAAAGGTAAGTCCTTCTGTATCATACAATGGGCTTTGATATTATCATCACCCTTTTCTGTAATTAGGTTTAGGCACATTTGGTCAGAAATCCAAATACCAAGAGATTCATTTAATACAGTAAGAGTCAGAAGAAACATTCTTTTTCTTTGTAGCTTTTAGAATTAAGAAAAAGTAAACAAATAGAAATTTTATATAACAAAAAAAAGTTTTCAACTTAATAGATCAGTGGATTAAATTACTAGATTTATTTGTACTAAGAAAATTAATAGCAGGGCAACAAAAATTAAAATAAGCAATTAAAATAATGATTTTACCCTTTCGATTTGTCTTTAATAAACCGCATAACATCATTTAAAAAAAATTAAAATAACTTTTCCGGCTTTTGAAATCTTTGCAAACAATGATAACAGAACATATTTTTTCTAGATCATTTCTTCCTATCTATCCTAATACCTGTCATTTATTCCACATTTTTTCTTTTTAACTAACTTAGAAAACATTTTCATATGTATCATGATGAATAAACAAACAAATACTCAGAATATTTTAAATAAGGTTAATCAGGGGTTAAAATAAATGACAGATATTAGTCCCTTTCCTAAATGCTGGATTCCTAATATCAGAATCTAATAACAGAGTTTCTTTTTGTTACTCAATTTTGTACACAAGAAAGACATTTTCTTAAACATGCAAAACTATGGGAAAGTTACAGAGTTATTAATTATATGTATTTAGTAAGGTATTTTTGGTTAATATATGCTATTTGACTGCCACTTTGCCTGAATCAATCGATGCAGGAAGTGCATAAGAACAGAATTACAACTTTGTCCTATTTAATCATAATTAATATGGATGTACACTTAAATATGTATAAATCATTCTTCTTTATTTAACTAAATTTATAATATATCTTAATTTTAAAAAAATGAAACCTTAAATGCTTAATAGGTAACTATTCAAAATTTCAAATTCTGGGGGCTCGGTACGATACAGAGATAACCCCATTAGATAATTTAAAAGATGGATTGATTCAAAAGTTGCGATTATAGTTAGATTGTAAATCTAACGTGCTAAAATAATAACAAGAAAACGAAAAATAAATAATATGTGAATCATTCATAATGAATAATTGTAATTCTGTAAGTGAGTTTAATAGTGAAACATTCTCTATCATTGATTAATAGTTGTCCCAAAGAAAATTAAATTATAGCTAACAGACACTGATAATTTGAAATATTGGACCCGATTAAATTTTGTTATCCAGAATATTGTAGCTTATTGGAATAGCTTTAGTATTACATATTAAAAAAAATATGTTATATAATGCATTACATAAGTAAAATGCATAAGTACTAAATGTATTACATAAGTAACAATTGCATTACATAATGACTCTTCATAACAAAAAACGTATGTATAGTTTTAATTACCTCTTTTTCCTGTGAAACAGAACCATTCCTGAGGAATTTATCCGAGGATTTCGATCCCATACTTCAATTTGAAAATAATTGCCAAGAAATTCTCCAAGCAGAGCATGCAGAAATCTGCTCAGTTAATGAATATCATACATTCATTTCTTAGCTATAATAAAAACGTCAAATTTGTGTACAAAATAAAAAAATTATAAAATCAATGAATGATGCAAAACATAATCAAAAAAGTAAAAGTAAAATTACAATACAATCAAAATTTCAGCAAATCGATAACTAACAAAACTACAATACAAACTAGCCAGAGCCAAAACTAAGAAATTAACCGGCTCTTTCGTTCACAGCAAAGAGGCGCGCGTGCGCAGAATGTCAAATTATTTGTACACAAGCGCAGATGGATACAGAAAAAGAAACTAGTGAAATGGATTACGTAACGTAATTCTGGAATGATGAAGGGTTATTTTTTCCTGCACTCTCTCTGGACGGATATTACAAAACAGAATGACATTAAGTAAGGAAAAAAATAAGCATTTTCAAAGAGGAAGTCGTCAACCTCGATTTTTTTATAGGGGGGGGGGAGAGTATTAGTCTTAAATATGTATCTGTGATTTTTTCCGGAAATACGAATTTTTTAGAAATTTTATGTAATATCTTATGTAACTAGCTTCATCATTCTAGAATGCTGATTTAACAGGTTACGTAAGATAGAACGTATGTATCCATCTTATGTAACCAGCTAAAGTAATAAATAAAAAATCAAAACATAATCCTAGTATTCATTAACTTAGTAAATGATATTTTAACTGTAAGTGGCGACTTTTATTTTATAACCGTCGTTGAACAGAAGACCCAATCTTTGGGTTTACGACTACTATTGTTCAACTCGGTAGCCTTGTAGTTTTAAACCCAATCCAGAAGACAAGAGAACTCCTGGTTCAAGTACTGGGAGAAATATGTGACAGCCAAATCGTGGGGGGTCTTTTTGATGGAACTAACCCAAACCCGTATTGCGTTACAAGGAGAGGAAAATCACGAAAGCCTCCCACGATTAGCCTGACGGCAAGGGAACTATCATACATGATCTGTCTACCAATGAGGATCTTTTACGTCCGCCCTTGTAGTTGGTGCGAGCTGGGTGCGGAATTCGCATCGACCAGCCATCGCTGGAATTTGAACCTGGGTTCACCTAATTGAAAGACGCAAGCTCTGTTCCGTAAACAATCACTGATCTTAAGGATGAGATTGATAAAGAATTTGATATTCTTAGAAGTAGGCATATTTAATGCCATTGAAAGAATTAAAATGTTTTTAGCAAACTTAATTTCCAAGGCCGTATTTTGCTTCAGACAGGGGCAAGATTTTCATGGGGCCCTGGGCCCTAGTGAAATTCTTTACGAAAAGTGCAATGTTCTTTAAAAAAAAAATAAAAAAAATATCGGCTAAGCGAATGTGGGAAATTCTTTTTCTTATTTTTGTAAAATAATATATTGATATCTTCAAGTGGCGTGCAGAAAAAAGAACGAAAGGGCAACGACCTCAGGCATTCAATCAAAGAAGGCATCCATTTGATCACGAAGGACACTTAACTAACATAAACTTAACTTATAACTAATAGTTTTCATTATGAAAGTATATTTTTAAAAGTTAAATATTTTGCGCGAGAAACATTTCTTTATGATAAATATATTATGATTTTCAAATAAATATAACAACGAAGTAATATATGATCAAGTATTCTTTTTTAAACTGACCAGCTGCCTCGCAAAACTAAAAAACTGGGAACAAAATTTCTAAACGAACAATCGAAAACGTTACATTTTCAAATTATATATTAAAAAAAACTGTTTTAGTTAGAGATTTTTATTCTCAAAATATTAAATTGCAAAAATAGAGCTGTTGAGCTTTCAAAGATCTGTTAAGTAATTTTACTAGCAATTTTTTTAATTTTGTGAAGACGCTGGTCAGCCTAAATTTTTTTTTTATTACATTGAAGAAAAACTTAATATTTTAATGAAAGTTTTTACCATAAAAGTATTTTGCCATAACATTTATTTAAATATGGATTAATAGATTTATACATGGATTTAGCTATTTATAAATACATACTTTTTCAATTTCTTTTTAAATTAAAATTTTTTTATTATTTTTATTTATCACCCATTAGCAAAATGGGTGTTGTTTTGGGTTTGATGGCGTGCGCCCCTTTTTTTGGACGTTATCACACTTTTCAACTGTGTTCACCAGTAATAGTAAACATTGCGCATGCGTTGCTATGGTGACCGCTCCTGTTTAGTAATTTTTTTATATATTTTTTTTTTCACTTTTAATTCTGTTATGGATTAAGTTAGTGAGTTTATTTTTGAGATATGGGATCAGAGAGATCGCAAAAATACTTCTTGAGTTGTGAATAATAGAGAATTTCATCATTTGAACTATATTTTTGTTTCTATTGGTTTAATTAAGAATCAGAAATTCTAACCTACAGTTCAAACTGGATCGTTTTCAATACTAATTCAGGTGAATATCGCAAATAAAGAGGGTAATTATTTTTTTTAAATTAGGCAACAACCATTTTGCCGATGAGGCGATCAAAATTTTTTTTTTCCTTTATTACTTTTTTTTTTTTTTTAAAAAAATAATGTTTTGAATTTTATTAGTTACCAAATTTTGTATTTTTAATCGCCCATGAAAACCCTGAATGTATAATTGACTTCTTCCTACCAATCGCTAAATTTCTCTGGATGACCACAAAAATTTTGAAAATTATTTCACCTTTTTTGTCCCGTCTATTGCCTTTAGAAGTGGAAACGTGGATGTTTTATTCGGACAATTGCAACACAAATTTGCGTTTGCCAATGTGATTGCCATTCCAAGTAAAAGAAATCCCTTCTCAATTTACCACAATTTTTTAAACTGTCAACAACAATTATTTAAACTATCGGGAGAGAGCCGCGATGGTTCAGGAAATAGAGCATTTGCCTTCCAATGCGGCGAGCCGAGTTCGAATCCCAATTGATACGAATTCCGCATCCGGCTTGCAGTGCTGACCACTGTGCTGACGTGAAATATCCTCCGTGGTAGATGGATCATGGGTTAGAGTGCCCTTGCCGTTAGGCTAATTGTGGGAGGTTCTCGTGGTCTTCCACTCTATGTAACGCAAATGAGGGTTTGCTCCATCAAAGAGTCCCCCAAGAAAGCAAATTTCTCCCAATACTCGATCCAGGAGTTCCCATGCCTTCTGGATTGGGTTCAAAATTACAAGGCTACGGAGTTGAACCTTAGTAGGCGTAAACCCATAATAATGAGTCGGCTGTTCAAAGACGGTTGTAAAAAAAATTAATAAAAAAACTGTCGGAAAGAAAGTTCGGTACCTGGATTTTGTTGTCAAAAATTTTCTCACGGCAAAATACATTTTTTTTAAAAGATTTCCTTTTAGCATTATTATTTATACATAATTTCCGGACCAAGTTATTGAATATTTAAGCAAAAACAAACAACAAGAAAAAAGGATGAAACTCCAAATGCAATAATAAAAAATTATTATTATTGCATTAAAAGTTTTATTTTAAACTTTATGTTATTTTCTTTTATTTATAAATTTATTTTTATTTTATGCCAAATTAATATGAAATAAAATTATTCAAAATGTCCCAGTGCTATAAAAACTAAAAATACTAAATTAATCAAGCATAAAAACAAAAAGAAACATAAAACTAAACTAAGAGTAAAAACTGAACTAAACTCGTCGTCGTGTCGTGATAATACATATCTACACATATACTTTATTTACGTTTTTCTACATGCACATATTACAATAATATATCTGGAAATTTATAATCTTGAACAATTAATTTCTCCTGTTTAATACAAATAAAAAACAATTTTGATGTAAAAAAAGCTTCTGTTCAGTAACACTTATTATCTAATTGTTTACAAAAAGTTATCGAAAAAATACATTAATGAAGAAAAATATTTGTTCAATGTAGATGATCAATACGCTATAAACATTGTTACAGCGTTTGGATCAGTCACGATTTTTCAAGCTGCAATTCCATATTATTTCAACTTAATTAATCCACGTTTCAGAATAGAGTCACCTTTGCTAGAAATGGCGAGCAATTGAAAAACAATGTCAGATTCGAAAGAAGTAACCAGACAACAATTTCCTTTCCTTTGCTAACGCTATCAACGCTAAAATATCATTACAGAAAACTGATAAAAGAATCTTGGTTTTTTTTTTTTTTTTTTTTTTTTTTTTTTTTTTTTTCTAAATTGTAATATGTAGCTTGTTAAACAAAGTTGCCAAATATATGAAAATTTCAATTTTGAATTTTTTGTCACTTACGTTGGTTTTTCTATTGCATGGTCGTGCAACAAATAGAGAAACAAATTTTGTTATTCAGGATTTTAAAAATACCATTTTTTTGCTGTATTCATTTATTGAAAAAGTAATAATAGTACATTGTTACGATGACTTTTATCATGTTATTTAAAAAAAGAATGTAGTTGATCTTATTATACAAAATAGCAAGGGCGCCAAGTAATTCATGAAATTATAATTCGTCTCAGTTTATTTTGTGAATAAGGATGGAGAGTATATCTTTCTATCTATATTAAAAAATCGTAAGGGACACATCTTTCTATATTAAAAAATCGTAAGGGACACAGCCGCCGATGCTGTTGTTTTAGGAGTTGAACACACCATTACATTTTGTTTTACAGCACAAAACCTATTAAACTTAAAAAAATTGAAATAACTAAAGTGTGTAGAAAAGTGTTCAAGAATTATGATGAAATAAAAAAAAATTAACATTTCATAGTTTTTCGAGAATTATTAACTGTTAAACATTTTCACAAAAATACCATACGGACCCCGTCTACAACCCGCAAGAATGCGATTATGCAGTTGAAAATTTAGCATACTGAAAAAGCCATATTTGTTTATGAACTTAACATATGCTTTTTTTTTTTTTTTCAAAATTCCAATTTGTTCGAAAGTTATTGCAATTTTAAGTGCTTTTTTCGCGAATTTCTCTCGCTTTTATTATTAGCTCACGTTATAGTTTTCTTTGCTGCACAAAATTTATGAGACTTAAAAACTAGAAGAATTCGATGAATGAAAATTAATTACTATTCAATTGTTAGTTCTAAAATTATTAACTGTTAACTGTAGTAAAAAAGAACCATGGTAGTTACATTTCAGTAGACATGGTCTACTGTCTACTGAAATATAACAACAGGTAAACAGGAGGTTAGCAAGCGTAACGAGCAAATGGCTGAGCTTCCTAGTACTGTTATAAATAAATGTTGAACAAACGTTACAAATTCCTTATCTTTATTTTTCTTTCAAATTCATATAATGTATTCATACAAAGTTTTAATTTTCTAATTATTTTTAAGATATAATGAAAAATATTAACATTTCTATCAAATTAACTTTTATTTCTACTGCACGCAAAGTAACACTTGCATTATAATTAGCGTCTATTAGTGTAGAGCGATTTATAGTTGTTATGATTTTGTAGATCGTTAAATAAGAAACAAGTCAAGGCAATATAATTGCAACTAACGCCCAATTTTACGCATACAGTGGCGGAAAAAGTGCTTTTATGAGAAAATATTAACATAATAATTGCATTCAAATTAAAGGAAATATTTCTTCACTAGCCAGCACGTTAGTTATTTAAATTATAACAGATTACTTTCTACTTAAACGTGGCCTTTTATATCATTCATAAAAAATGATAACCTCAAATACTTGCTTTTTCAAACAAATAATTATATGAAAATTTAAGAAAAATATTTTTATCTCATTTTTTGAAATGTTCAAACATTCTTTGAACATTCCAAACAAAATGCACAAAAGGAAATGATTTTTATAATCATTTATTAATTTTTATTATTTTATTTAATAATAGTCGAAAAAATTTATATTGTATACTAAATTTTACATATTTTTTATTTGTATTTTGAAATGAGGAAATCCAAAATTTGAAAGAAATCTCATCGAATAACTTATTGAGTAAACAAATAATAACATATCGAATTATAATACTAATAGAATTATAATTAATCGAATAATATGTGAATGAAAAATAAAAATTTGAAAATCCGCCTTTTTTGAAATTTTATAATTAATCCTTTTCACCAATTTCTTTGAAGTTTTGAATTTTTTTCATATTACACTTAAGAAGATGTAACACCTTGTATACCTTACGATTCAAAACTTTTCGGTCATAATAAAGTAAGAAGATGAAGTTAATTAATATTGACGAAAAATAATGTCTTAAATGGAATTATCTTGAGATAAATGCATTTTATAAAAGAAAAAAAAATTTCAATTCACTTAAAAAGTTTCCTCGCTATGTCAAAATGCACAAAAAGTGAAATTAACAATTAGGGGCGAAACTTTCGATTGACCTCCTAGCCTAAGTATTGGGACTATTTTTTCCTGGGGGCAGCTACTCTTTTATGATGGCCATAAATCCAAATCTGCCGTAAAAATGTATGTTTATTCAGATTAAAGTACACTTTTAAATGCGCAAAAAATTATTTTAATTTTAAGGGGCTAAAACTTCCGACCAATCTCTTAGTTAAACTAGTGGGACCATATTTTCGAGGTGACAGTTACTCTATTATAAGGGGCATAAATCCAAATCTACCTAAAAAGAGGTATGTTTATTCTGATTAAAGTACACTTTTAAATGCATAAGAAATGAATTTAACGTGAATTAAGAAGCAATCTAAGAAATAGAAAATGTTCAGAGAAAGTGGTTATGAATTTAATTTTAAGAATAAAAGAAAAAAGTACATTTTATTTATGAAATAGGAGAGATTTCCTTACTGAGTAAATCTAATTATTTACAAGGGAAGTCAGTTTTAAAAGGAAAATTTAAAGTTTATAAAACAAATGCAAACATTCTATAAAAATATGAAGAATAGCCGAATTCTATTCTTAATTAATTCTTAAACTATGCTTTAAACTATGCTTAAATACCTAAATTCATTACCGAGATTACAAAAGAATACGATTTCTTGATTAAAAAAAAAACTCTTCTTAGAAAATTGGAAAAAAATTAATTAAGATCAGTTTTAATGTCCCATTTTGAGCATTTAAGTAAAAACAGCAAAAAATTAATAAACAACTTCCTTTTCCCATGTTTTAAAAACTAACGTTTCCTATCCAAAGCAAATTCCATTTTTTCCTTTTAAATAAGCTTTACTATTTATTCAAAACTCGAAATACACAAAAGCATTTAGTAGAGAAATAAAATAAAAAATAATTTCTTTAATCCTTCATTATCAATAAAATCAAAGTTTAAGAAAAACACAACCTTAAAATTATACTCGTAAATTATATTTCGTAAAAATAATTCGTTATATTAATGCTTTAAAAAATTAATTGATTTAAATCAATGATTTTCGTAAAAAGAATCAATTGATTTAAATAAAGTTATTTACCCTAGTGATGGTTTCTCTCTGGTTTCAACTCTGGTTTCTTTACATTTCAATGCTGATTTTTATAAATTAAGTAAAATGGCACTAAACGTGTTTTTCCACTAGTCTATTTAATTATGATCCGCTGTTGCTGACTTTCATTATTATTACTCGGCAACATCACTATAGTTTATTTTTTTATTTACATATTTATTTTAGATTCTCTCAATTTTAAATCAACATATACTAAAAAACATAAATCACACATCTAATGAGATAGCCGCAGAACGACATAGAAAATTATTCTGTTCTGAGCACAAGAGCTCTAATTCTCATGATTGAAAAATTTATAAAATAAAACGATAATATAATATTTAGATTATAGTTCCGGCCCCCATTACACCCCTGGTCTGCCAATTATCTTACTTTTTTTTCGCTCTTTTTCACTTAGCTTAAATAACGTGGACTACAAGCATTATTTTCTCACCAATTTCAAAGTAATTATAAATATGGTAATGTTTCGGAGTAATATATCTTAGCTTACCGTATTTTTATTATTTTTGAATTAGAAAAATTATTTTTATGTTGGATTTTGAAATATTGATTTATCGAAAACATGTTTATCAATAATAGTAATTTCATTTTGAAGCATATTGCCTTTTTCTTTATATTTCGGTACCAAACATTCATATCAATGCTGCCGAGGAATGGTAAAATTAATGTGCACCCAGAAAGAGTTAATTAAGTACGGAGGGATCCTAGACCATAGGTGGGTAGACTGGATGAAAATACTGTGACAAGTGAATCGATTAATCAAGCGCTTTGAATTGTATAACCCTCATGAATCTCTATAAATAATGTTTCCCACCAATAAAAATTACAATGCAGGAAAGCAGCAGTTTCCTTGCTCAATGGGGTAAACTGAAAATTTTAAAATAATGTATTGTTATAGCACACCTAAAATAAATAGAAAAGTAAAGAAAGCAATCGATCACATTAAAACATGTAATTTGCAACCGGGTTTCGGTAAATACTTGAATGATAATTTCTAGTAAATCGTTTCAAAAAAGTCCTTTAAGCTTTTGCTTACGGCTGGTACAACGGATGGTCGTAAATAGCAGGTGTTATCAGGCGCCGTAGGCTAAAGGTTACATAAAAACATTTCAAATCGAATAAAAATAAATTAACACAATACGTATCTTTTAATTTTTATTTTTTTAACGAATCAAATTCAATTCGCTTACCAATGGGTTCTATAATAAACCAATATAGATGTCCAAATCAGAAGCTGGACTATGGCACTGAATGAAATAATTCGATCAATAAATTGCTGCTTGCACCATTCCTATTGGGCGATTCATATTCCCTTCCAATAGAAACGTATTTTTATTGGTTGTTATTCGTTACTCATTAATCATTGAGGGATTGCCGTGAACAGATAAGTGAAATGATGTCGGTTTAAACATCTCCATTGAAAATAAAATTAATTTCTTTTAAGAATGACATAACGACCAAAAGCCAAGGAGTATATACCATGTTCAGAACTACGAACTTAACAATTTGATCTTCTAAGTGGTTAAACGCTGCAAATATCTCTTTGAAGGAGAGTTGAATGTAGGAGATAAAAAAATAAGAAAGCATAAGATGCCAAAAATAAACATTACAATAATAAATTTACAGAAGCTTTAATTGCGAAGGCGACCATAATGATAAATAAAATTCGTTCAATTTTATTTAAACGTCAATCAAATGTGAGAGAATAAACTGCTGGAAAAAAATATTTAAACGATGCTTATTGTAGAAATTTTTTCTTACCTCATATGTAATTATGATCTATTTTTATCAGAAATAAATATGTGAAATAAAAAAGAAATGTGAACTAAAAAGTCAACGGCCATTATGCATTGCTGTAAATGCTGTTTCTCGGCAATAAGAGTTGGAGTGCAAGAAAGTTGCTTCGTCACGTGCGAAGGGGTGAAATGCCAGCAAATAAAATCGCTTTATTATGTGAACAGAGTTTTAGAAAATAAACAACACTTAGCACAAATATTTCTTAAAACAGATAAAGGAAAAATTAAACACATATTTTCGTTTCTTGTTAAGTTTAATTTGATTTTTATTTTGTATCTCACTTTCATACAATTCTAGATTCGAATGGTTAGCCCTATAAGTTAGAGTTTATGATCTAATTTACATGCTATAAATCAAACAAATAAATTTAAATAAAAGCAGAATATTTATATGTATGTATATAATCTATAAGAAAATCTCAAATCTTAGCCAATCTGTACCAAATTTGCAGTACATAGGCTCAAAGATACGGAGGACCTAACTATCTACTTTAAAAACCACTCCGACCGCTGGTTTGCGCGATGCTTGCACAAAAATAAATAAATAAATAAAATCATAGGATTTGATAAATATTTTATAGCATGTGTGATTTGCAAGCTTTCGGCTTTAATCAATCGAAAAAAGTTATTTTTATTTATTTATTCATTTTTGAATTTCTATATTTGGTTATCACAAGTAAAAACATCATTAAAAGTTTCACGGAAAATGGTGATGACCGAATTCGTTTTTTAAGCGATACATGAAACCACGTGTTTCTCATATTGATACTTATAACTTAAAACTTAATTATTCTAACTATAAACTTTCCATAAACTTAATCATTGTAAACACAATAAGAGTTTTAAAATAAAATTGAAATAATTTATTAAGCCATACAAAATAATTGGATCTTTTTTAGCTAGTTGAAGTTCTAACTCAGAATATGGTATATCTAATAGCATGAAGCCACATTGGAATATGCAATAAATAATTATTACTTATATTATTCACCTTGGTATAACAGGTTCTCATTACCACAGTAGTACTTATAACAGCAATACCAGAAGTATTAAATACCACATTTAAATAAGCATTATTGGAGTCAATGGTAGTTAGGCGATTTTTTTTTTGCGACCATCGATATAAGTATCGATATTAGTTTTTACCATAAATGATTATATAAAAAAACATTAGTCCTATTGTTATTCAATAGTAAGAATCCCGTTGTTATTCAAAATTATTAAATAGTAATTATTTCAGAGAATTAGTATTGAATTATTTTGGTAATCGGTACAAATTGAAATAAATCAGGTTAACAACTAAGTTAATGGAGAAAATGTAATTTTTCATACATATAAACCACAAGAAGTAGCCATATAGTTATGGATGCCAATGATAATTAATTTTTGTAAGAGATACAAATTAAAATTAAAAAATAGGTTTTGCACTAAGAAACTAAATTTATAGAAATAATGTACTTATTCATCTAGAAAAACCATAAAAAGTCGCCTTCACATCGACACCTATGATGCTTAAATAATTTTAATAGCAGGTACTACTGCTATTATATTAATTAGTATTTTTTAGTAAGTACTAATTCACTAAATATACTAATAATGGTACCAAAATACCGCTGTGGAAATAGGTTTTTATGGCCCACCAAAAGGACTATGTATAAGAGAAAATTGCTGATCTTGGTAATTATTACTATCAGGAGTTAACCTTAAGCAATAGTATTAAGTCAAATAATACTGAATATAATTTGTGTTTATTTTGAAGGAATGAACTTTTAAAAACATGAATTACGAATCTGATAACATTTGAGTCTGATAACATAAAGTTACCGAAAAGGGTAACAAATAATAAAAATAAGAAAAAAAAAAAAAACAGAATTGTTTTAGCTTAATTGTGTCGATATTATATTTTTCAGTTTTATGCATCATTTCGTAGCGTTGATTGATAATAATTAATTTATTATTTACTTTTTTTCATTGCTACGAAGAACGGGTATTCAGCTAGTTATAAATTTTAGCTAGGAGCTATTTACTAACAAAATACGTACCACGTGATCCCCTTTTGTAAACAGCATGCTTCGTAACAAGAAAAAATTACTCATGATATGAAATGCAAACTGTGTTGTAAGCATTTATATGTGATTCATATTTAACTGCCATAAATCATAAACAAATTTTAGAAGTTGATTAAATTTTGAGAACTAACAGATGACACTTCCGCTTATACATAGTGTAACGGATCGAGCTATATTAAGAAACAGTTCTTTGTTTTCTAAAAAAACACATTTATTTCACAAAAACAAATACAGTAACGAAATTAAAGTATCTGTATCTGTAACAGGTTAGTAATAATCTTGCAATATAGTAACAATAACAGTTAGTAACAATATAGAAAAACCTGCAACGAGTTAGTATAGACTTCAAATTCCAAAAACAAAAGCTATCTTCTAAAAAATCAACAACTCTCTAATGTTCCATCGCGTGCTCTTATTTTTAATTTATCTCTTTATAAGTTTTGTTTCTTTTATCCATGCTTTTGCTACCCCGATATTTTTTAATATTTTTAGACTTTATAACTTTTGTGTGCTAGATATTTTTTTAAATATTTTTAGATATTTTATAACTCCTCTCCCCTTGGAAGAACTTTTCCAGAGAAAACAACGGAAAAGTTATTTATGAAGTTATTTGTGTACTTCTTTAAACTTTAGGTTGAAACCAATGCATTATGTTACAATCAAAACACTTCACTTTTAAAACTAAATTTTATAATTATCAAATTAAATGCAACTTACAATTTTTTAAATTAGAAGTGATGTAGAATACTTAACTTTAAAACTTAAAATTACTAAATTATTTTTAGTCTCTTTCTAATAAACATTAGTAGTAGTTCACTTGTAACTCAATTTAGATATCAAACTAAAATATTCAAAATAAAATTCGAATGTAAATAAATACTATAATTTAGCTTCACATAAAATAAATACAGAAAAATCAGTTATTTACATGTATTCAATAATATCTAAAGACTTAAGCTAATTAGATATTTTTTTATCAACTTTTTTATTTTTATCTTGATGTCACTAGTTATAAAACCAAACAGGTGGCCGAGTGGTTAGCGTGTCTGACTGCGAGGCCAATGGCCGCGGGTTCGAATCTTGCTCTGGGCATGGATGTTTCTCTCTCTGTGTTGCCTTCCGATGTGTGAATGTGGCCAACCCTATAAACGGATTTGTGGCGTGGGTAACGTTGCTCGCCTCCGTGACTTTGGTTCTCAGGTGCCCACTGGGTAACGATAAATGAGCAACACTTCCGGCATGTTCTATGGTAAAGAACGAAAGTTCAGTGCCTGCCGTTATTAAAAAAATAAATAAATAAAACCAAACAAAATACTTAACAGTTTTAAACTTCATTATTATATAATTAGATCCAAAGCTAATCTTATTAACATTCCTATATATACCTTTTAAAAAAAACATAATTTAGGAACACTAGTACTTTTCTCTACAATCAAATTCGTTTAACACCTATATTTCATTTCCAAGTATAATCATTTTAAACACTTTCTCAAATTAAATATGGGCTGCTTAATCTTCAAAAGCTTCAATAGTAAACTAGTTCAGTAACTAGTAAACTAATTAGTTCATATTTTTTTCAAATTAAACCATGCATATGAATGAGAAAATAAGACTAAACTGTACAAAACATCGCAGCATAATATTTATAATTGTATAAATAATCTTTAAAGCAAAGCAAAAAACCTAAAGAAATAGCAACAAAAAAACTTTCACGGCTCAAATAAATATAATTTATTTTTCATGGCAGTTGTTGAACAGCCGACTCAGTTTTGAGTTTTTGACTGCCAATTTTCTACTCTGTAGCCTTGTAATTCTGAACCCAATCCAGAAGACAATGGAACACCATCTGGATCAAGTATTGGAAGTAATTTACGTTTGGGCAGGACTTTTCGATGGGACCAATTCGCATTTGCGTTTCATGGAGAGGAAAACTACGAAATCTTCCCACGGTTAGCCAGACGGCAAGGGGACTCTAATCCATGACCCATAACCACTGAGGATATTTTGCGTGAGCACTGTAGTTGGTGCAAACCGGGTGCGGAACCGGGCTTCATATCGAGGAATTCATATCGGAATTCAATCCAGTCATCGCTTGGATTCGGACCTACTTCGCCTCATTGGACGGCGAACGCTCTTTCCTCTGAGCCACCGCGACTCAATTTAACTTATTATAAAATAATGAGATATTTCAATTTTATTCATTTCTATATTTATTTTCGTCTTCTTCTTCACTGATGTGATAGCCCTGGGTAGGCCCTGGTCATAATCTAGGAGCTTCCTCAACTGTCTCTCTGTTTGGTTTGTGTTTTATTTTCAAAATATTGATGTCAAATTTACTTTCATATTTAGCGAAAATGGTCGACGGGATAACATGTAAGTACCGTTCTGAAGGGAAAAAAAGTTTTGTTAACTGAATTAATGGATGCGCAATGCAATTGATGTAATCGAAAAGAAATAAAAAAAAATTATATTAAAAAAAAATTCTTTATTTTTATGATGCAGTTTGAAACCATCATGTTAATTAACATGTCAATGTGATTGCTGAAACACCTGCTGTTTTCGTTTAAGAACATATTTTCAATCGAAATACTGTCCTTAATAATAACAATAGCAGGTGCTGTCGCTTCATATTGGTGTCAACAGATCAGAAGCTGTGTAAATCAATAAAATAATTCTAGGTTTTATACAGACAAATCATATTCACAAAAAAATGTAGTTAAGTTTGCCTTTATTAATGGGCAAAAATTATGCCCTATTTGTATCGGAACAGGTGTGTTGAGGTTGATAGCATAACAAATGCAGATGCAGATAACATAATATGGGTTAAGAGATGGTGAAATAACGAAACCAAATTGAAATTAGAATAAACGAAAATACATTGAAAAACGTATTATTCTTTAATCGTGTCCTTTAAAATTTAATCATATTCACTGAGAACATAAGATTATTTTTATTTTTATTAAAAAATATTTTATTTAAAACCTAAACAATCAATCTAATCACAAAGATCGGAATGGTTATTAGTTCTTCGCAAGTTATTCAACCTAATGTAAAGATTTTGGGTTTGAATGTGGTAGAAAACACAATATTTTAATCAGCTATTGTAAGGTATTTATGCCAGAGATTCCTATTTTCCTCTAAAAACTATCATTATTGTAAAAAAAATGGGAATGGAGCATGTATACATTACTCAATGATATATGTCTATTTAATTACCAGAAAATTGTTTTTCTTTTATCTTCTGTGAATTATATTTTTCATCTTAAAATTTGGACATTTATATTGTGGCTATAATTATGGTTATTGAAATTTTAAGAAAACTCGAACCCATTGTACTTTATAATGTATATTTTGTTGTTATTATTAAAAGCTGTTGAAGAAAAATTAGTTATTATTCAAAACTGTATAGATACTGTAAGATATTGATAAGTACTGTCGTACTGGATCAAATTATAAAAAAAAGTAATGGCACACCGGGTGCCAGTAAAATCCATTCTTACTGGAACATGTTATGGAGCAAGAAATCTGATGTATCGTAATTTTTACAATAATAATTACCGTAAAATCACTTAATCACTCTAATTAAATAAATATTATTGTAAAAATTACGGTATAATATTTTACGATAACACTGAATTTTACGGAGGATGCACCCAAAGTGCCGGTACTTTATACATAGAGTAATAATAGAGTAGATAGAGTATTTCAATCTCGTTTTCGAAATTTTCCAATCATAAGAGAAAAGGTCAAGAACAACCTAACTCTTCCTCTTGAAACCTGTCACTCGCTCCAATAGGGAAGGGGAGGAGTGCCCACTCCTTCTTATTTATAACTCTATGACTTTATACCATAGCATGATCTGGAGTTTTGTGCAATTTGGAGAAAAAAAATTTAACCAATTAATGATAAATGTACTGAACTATACTCGCGGCAATTTTATCCTTGAAGCATAGCCAAGACTGAAACTACCATTATATAAATCATTTTCAAGTAGTTTCACCAAATGACTCTTTTCATCACTAAATTTGGCGAACTTTTAAAATTGAAAATGCTTCATGTCTAATAAATAATTACAGTTAGTTTGCTTAATAACAGGGAAATATAAATCACTATATTTTCTACTTCGACTTATTCTGATTGTCTTGAAAACATCGATTGTAATATGGATTATTTTTCAACAGTTTCTACCTTACAATTGTCAAATTCTCTCATTCTTTCTTCTCTTGATTACATGTCGTATTGAATTATTGCAACTTTCAACTGTCAAGCACACTAATGTCTCTTTCATTAGGAATTCGATTTTTAATGGTTAGAAGGCAGAAAAAAAAATCCTATGATCAGCACTTAAACCAGAAGAATGAAAATTAAAACATTGGTCGATTATAAAAACTTAAAATATTTAAGTTCGTTTAAAATAACTATTGCATAATTTTGAATGAGGTATTAAACTATGATAAAATTTTCCGCAGTTTTTAAATATATAATTCTGTTTACTCTATATCTGTAATGAATAAAAAAATAAAAATGTAGACTGGGCTAAAAAAATAATAAAGGAAAAGAAATTTCAGGAAAGGTTGCTGCACACATTTTAAAGCTATTTCCTAATATGAATTTTGAAGAATTATATTCCCTGTGATTAAATTCTTCGTAATCCTAAATTTTAATATCAATATAATCTATATTTATGTTTTATTCTTTTTAACAAGATTTATAAATAATATTATTTCGAATTATTTTATTGCAGGCGTAACACTACTATAAACAATGCTTAAATGCTAGAGTTGGCGAAGAGAAATAAACATAGTGCAGTAAAACAGAGCTTTTAAACTTAGGGCAAAAATTTATTTAGTTATTTATTTGCAGTACACAAATTGAGAGCATCTGTTCACAATTCGTATTACAAATAGAAATATTTTAAGAATAAAATAATAATAATATAGAATATTGCTTACATACTAAATCTAAACTTTAATATGCTAAAACCAAACTAATATATGTAAATAAACTAATTAACTCAATCATTATGACCTGGGGCGGATTAAGCGTACGCAGGCCCTAGGCCATTCAAGTATTTGGGGCCCTTGGATTAAATTTTTTTCACGTATATTTTTTTTATTCAAATATTTATGTATGAATATGAATATATTGAAATGAAATATTAAATTTCAAGTATTTATGTATCTTTTCATTTAAGAAAGCATATTTAAAAAAATAAATAATATTAAATTAAATTTTACTTTATTTTGTTAAATTAGAGCTAAAAAAAATATCTTATTTTATTAATATATATTTAAAACTGATTTTTTTTAAAAAATCATTGTTCTTCTTAATTTTTTTGAATTTATTTTCAAAAAAATTTTTTTTAAGGGGGTCCCTTATAATTGGGGGCCCCAGGCCATGGCCTAGTCTGGCCTAATGGGTAATCCGCCACTGATTATGACCATCTCTAGGTTGAAAAAATATGTTGCACACTTAATTGATCTGGATATTATTCGATGACGTATAAGTAAAGAATATTGGGGGAAGGAAAAGCTTAGAGCTAAAAAATATGCTTTTGTTTATTTATAATTTCTAACAATTTAGTTTTCGTTTTGTTCAAAATAAATTGACTTTTGTTGTTACCCCTGGCATTGAAAATTTTTAATTTTTCAGTATAAGTTTACTATTTGTAATTCTGAAATTTTAAAATTATTTAAACTGGACTCAGTTATCCTACTAGTAAAAGTTAATATGGATTATTTAAATATGGATATAAATAAGACTTACTCTGACTTAAAATGTATGAATGAACTTCAAACATCTAAAAGAAAAAGCACTTAAAGTGCTCATTTCAGAATCTCTCATTAAAATATAAATCTATATATAAACAATCGCTAAAAAGAGGATTTATTTGAACAAAAATTGTTTTTGTTGAATAAAGCAACAAAAAAAAAAAGGAAAAAAAAAGAAGTATCAAAATTCAAGCAAATAAAAGTTAAAAAACTAAATAAAGAAAATATAACCTATATTTATTAAATTATCACTTATTCGAAACGAGGAATAGGCTTTGTGGTATCTACGACCCACCCCATCCCAGTTTGCTTTAATCTACTTTTTAAAAATCTGATATACCCTATATATTTGATTTTGGATGAGAAAAAAATTGCAGCTATCTGCAGATCGATAAAGATCATATCAATCACATCTCAAGACAAATAGTCAAACCAATGCGTCATTTTTTTTTTATTTATACGAAAATAAATTTATTATAATATTATTTATTCAATTTGTTTATTTATTCAGTCACATATTATCGAAATAATGTGATAATGCATTGTTTTGTAAACAAGTTATATAACAAAGATACTTACAAGAAACAATATATATAACAAAGAATATAACAAAAACAATCTACATTTCCAAAAAATTTAGTTGCGAAATATTTATTTGAAACTATATGAAATACGTAATTTTATATAAAACTCCTTTTTTCTGAAGTTTAAGACCATAAAATAAACTTAAAAGCTTATCGTTTTGGAAAAAGTACAGTTTACTTTCAAAAATTTTAACTCAAAAACCTTTTTTGACTTTTTTTCTGTCATGCAACTCTTCACGTGTTTTGAAAATTTGTATAATAACCAGAAGGAAAATAGAAAAGCAAGTTATCATATTACTCGTTATAAAACAATTTCCTCAACAATTTTCTTCAGAAACTTTGCGTTGGAAGTTGTCAATTTAAGTGCCTTTTACTTATTCGTAGGATAAAAAATTTAATCAAATAACATTAGCATAATTACATTCACTTTAAAAAAAATGCTTATCTCATTCTGATTTTCATTGCTTTGTTACATAAACATATGCTCTTTGTTACATAACCATATGTTACATTCTGCTGGTGTTTCAAGTAAAAAATGCATCATTGTCAATAATTACCTTAAAACATAACTTTTTGTGAACATAGCAGGATGTAGATGCATGTTTACACTTTTTTTTTCACCCAACTTTAATTTTAATCATATTAATAGAACAATTGATTAATCATCCTACTATTAATTCGAAAATACATCCTAATGATATTAACGTTAAAAAAAATATAATTAACTCGCTAACTTAGTACATCCGAATATGCAGTGTGCAAATACAAAATAAAAAAGAAACACCTCTTAAAACTAAATTAAATATCGAAAAATGTGTTATAATGTAGAATCGAAAAAATAGAGCATTCGCCTCTGAATGAAATGACCTAGGTAAGAATTATAGTGGTGGCAGGTTGGTACGAATTCCGCACCCGGTTCACACCGACCACAGAGCGGACGTAAAATATCATCAGTGGTAGACGGATCATGGGTTAGAGTCCTCTTGCCGTCTAACTAACCGCAGGAGGTTTTCGCGGTTTAACTCTCCATAGAAAAAGGGTTAGTTCCATTAAAAAGTCCTCTACGAATGCTTGATTGTCCCTATGATTGAACTAAGAGTTCCGTTGTCTTCTGGGTTGGGTTTAAAATTGCAAGAATATGGAGTTGAACGTTGACAGTCGTAAACTCGGGTCAGCTGTTGAACGTCAGTTATAAAATAAAATATCTCGGTAAAGTGTTAAAATGATAATTCCCATTTTGCAAACATGTTTTATCTTTCTCCAAAAGTAGTTTTCAGGGGGAGGGGAAAATGATTTTATTTAGAAGAAAAAGTGACGGAAATTTTAATTTAAATGACAGAAATAAAATTTATTTCACAAATTTTCAACACGAAAATTTTAAAATTATGAATTAAATAATTTTTTACTTTTTTTTTAAAACAGATTTCATACGGGTTTCAAAATTTTTTAAAAAATAAGTTACAAAAATGAAACATATCGATTTTTTTCTGCATTTTGGACTCATCATTTTTTAAAAAAAATATGTCCGTATAAAAAATTTTAAGCTGTCAAATCTCTAAGCGTAATATTGTTATCTTAATGAGAAATTTCTTAATTAGTATTAACGCAAATATATACTACTACTAATATAAATATCTAAGGATTCTCTTGAACTCCGTTTTAAACTCTTATTAATTAAAATTTAATTGGAGATATTATTCATGCTTCGATTCATATTATTGCGTAGTAAAATTGCAAAAATTTTCACTACGAGTATCCTTTTCTTTATATAAATACTACTTCGTTTCAATCTTGCATAACAAAATTGGCATTAAAAAACAGTATTTCCCGCTCAATATTTACACAAATGAATTCTGTTTTTAATGATTCTCTATTTATTGTTTTTTTTTTTTTTTTTTTTTTTTTTTTTTTTTTTTTTTTTTTTTTTTGTATTTCATAATTTTTTCCGTGAAATATTTATACAAATAAATTCTGCTTTTGATGATTCTTTTTCTTTATTGATTTTTCATTTCATAATTTTTACCTCCCATAATTTTTTTTACAAGTTATCCCTTCATAGCAAAAGAGTTTTTTTAATTCTTTTTAGTTTGTGGATAATTGCTTTTATTTTGTGGACAAGATTTATTCTTTGGTTTTTTTTTTTTTTTTAATTTACGTGTCAATGCTGTACTGCGTTTCTCTTTATTCCTTTTTCATATGGGGTTTTCTTACTTTATGTGGGTGACAAAGAAAATATTTTTTTATAATTCAAAACCATTGTTTGAAGTTTGGTTACCGGAGTTTGGTTTGGTTGGTTATCGAAGATATAAGCGGAAAATCTTTTGTTTTTAACTTTTTAATGTTGTAACTTTTAGTTAAATAATTTTAGAACAGAATGGGAATCGTATAATTATGGGGAGATTAAATATGAATAAAAAACTGGAATATAAGTGAATTAAATTTAAAAAAACAAAAACAATGAAATGGAAAATCAACAATCGAATGGTTCTTTTTTGTCCCAAAATAAACGAAAAAAAGCAATTCAGAAATAATAAGCACGCAATAGGAAAATAAACTATATATTTTTGTTTCTTATTTTCATACAGGGTGCTCCGTATAACTTTAGATGTTAATTTTTGAAAAATTCTTATGAAAAAGAAAATAATGATTTGATCAAACGTCTTAAACTTTCACTTTAGAAAAGAATAAAGAAATACGCTAAGGAGTTGTTATGAATCACTGTTGAAGAAGGCGAGAATAAAATAAATAAACTTGTTAAATTGTCAAGCCGGCCAGGTGGCCGAGCGGTTCGCGTGCCTGACTGCGAAGCCAATGGCTGCGGGTTCGAATCCCGCTCTGGGCGTGGATGTAACTTTCTCTCTCTGTGTGTGATTGTGTGAATGTAACCCGCCCTATAAACGGGTTTGTGGTTGTATAACGGGTTGGGCGACACCCGCCGTGGTTTAACCAAAGGTGCTCACTGGGTAACGATAAGAGAGTAGCAATTCTGAGGTCAATGGAAAATAGCCACAAGTGCCCGCCATTAGTAAAAAAAAATTTTAATTGTCAAGTCAGACAGAGAACAACTTTCTTCCTGTAATGGAAAGTGTTCTTGACTTTTTTAATCCGATCTTCCTCTATGTTGGTTATTTCAACTTTAGTAGCTCTTTTTTTTATTTTACCTCGTTTTAATGTTAATTTGCTAATCCCAGCGGGTGCTGTGCAGAGCGTGGAGGTAGCGGGTGCGAATCCCGCTGTTACCCTGGATGTATCTTCCTGTTGTCTTTCTCTGCATTGTGCTATCTGTCCTTCTACTTGACAAAAATGTATAAGTCTTAATTGGGCTAAGACGCCTGCAAATGCATGTTGTACCAGGATAGCCAGGTTAGTAGGGCGTTGGGCCCGCGTCAGAAAGATCGTGAGTTCCATCCCTACCGGCTGAAGACTCTCCCGTGTACAAAATGGTGAGTTATGCAAGCTAAATCTGTCGGTGTCACAAAGTCCTCCAAGTTCCTATAACAAATTAATACCTCTTGGACGTACGCATGTTGTTTCCGGATCATCCTCAGGAATGTTTCCCAGACCATCGCCAATAACCCATTGTGCAGCTCTAGTGCGACCTAAATTAATGCACTTGTACCTACCTATGTTGTACCAAGTAATAAATAACTCCAACGCGTTTGCTTTTCTAGCTTCATTTTTACAAGGATTCTAATTGTAAACATTACGCCCGTTTGATAGAATTTTTCTTTGTGTAATACAAATGTTATAATACTTATAAGTAGAAATATTTTACTTTCCTCTCTTACTTAAAATTTATTCGATAGAATATCAGAAAATCAGTTCATTCAAAATTTGTTAGACTTGAGCACATAAAAGCTTGAAAATCCATAAATTTATTTCTTTTTCATTATTATTATTCTTTTGCAACATTAGAGCTAAAACTGGCGTTTCACAAGAGAAAATAAACATCACTTCCTCTTCGAAAACAATTGCTAGCATTTTTTCTCATAAATAAATAAAAAATATATATATGTCCTCCAAAAGGTATTAAAAAATAATAAGCTATTATATTAAAGGAGAAAACAGCTAAAGATTTATAGCAGTACTGAGTTTTTGTGTTTTATTCATTGTTCTTGGTATATCCTTCCGCAGAAATTCAATCAATATCTAATATATTTCTTAATATATTCCGTAAGGTTCAACTAGGTCAACTTTTATTCATACTTGGTCATAAAAACCACTTCATTAACTATAAGCTAACCCTCTATTTTAATTAAATTTTCCGCGCATAATTTACTTTTTTCTTTGGGAGCTTGATTTGATGTATGTGAACAGTTCGAATTGGGAAATGAAAGGAAAGAATGAAAGATTGCAGCAAAAAATAAGGACAAGAATTGAAAATTTTAATTTTGTACCGTATTAAAAAAAAAATAATACAAACGAAAATTATGTTTTTTGCGTGTATTTAATAAAAAATACATGTAAGAAAATCAAATCGAAATTTTAAACACAAAATGTTTTTAATGGGTTAAAAAATTTTTTAGTGTTACGCTGGTGGATACAAATTCTTCACCCGGCTTGCACCGACCACAGTGCTGACGTAAAACATCCTCAATGGTAGACGGATCATGGGTTAGAATCCCCTTGCCGTCAGGCAAACCGTGGAAGGTTTTGTGGTTTTCCTCTCCACATAACGCAAATGTGGGTTAGTTCCATCAAGAAGTCCACCACGAAGGCAAATTTCTTCCAATACTTTATTCATGAGTTCTTTTGTCTTCTGGATTAGGTTCAAAATTACAAGGCTATGGAATTGAACATAAGTAGCCATAAACCCAAAATTGTGTCTGCTGTTTAACGACGGTTATAAAATAAAAATAAAATATCCTCAGTCGTTGACGGATCATAAGTTAGAATCCCCTTGAAGTCGGGCTAAGCATGGAGGTTTTTCTTGGTTTTCCCATGTAATACAAATGATGGTTGGTTCTATAAGATTGTCCTATGTGAAGGTTACTTTTTCCCAATATTTGATCCAGGAGTTCTCTTGTCTTCTGTGTTGGGTTCAAAATTAGAAACCTACGAAGTTGATCATTATTAATTGTTAACTAAGAATTGGGTCGGCTTTTCAACGCCGGTTATGAAATAAAATGAATTAAAATATTACTACTGCATAAAATGACCAGGAAACGATTAAATCTTGCATTGCCATCCGACACGAAGCTTCCGTAAATATTTGAAAATATTGAAGTTTCAAAGTGGTTGAAATTTTCGGTTAAGATTCCATTAACACAAACATGAAAGCAAGATTATTAAGACGTAGAAATAAATAATAAAAAAATAATAAGCTTGACATTATATCTTGACCGTGAGAAATTTCATTAATTACCTAATGCCATATCAATTACAAGGGACTCTTTATGTTGTGTAGAGATTATTCAAAATGTCAAGAACCCTTAAGTTTAAAGAACTAGTCCAACTTAAGTAAATAACTTAGCTATTTATGTCTACTTTTGCAGTTCTTTTTCTTCCCAAGACTACTTTTTGTAATTCTCAATAAGCCCATATACTCTCAAATTAGGACAAAACTTTCTTTGATAAAATGACATTATTATTATTAAACTCAAGTGCTCGTTCTTTCGATGGGATTAAACAAAAGATTTCGTTCTATTTTTAAGGAACTTAGCTAGGGGAGAGAGGGGGGTAGTGTGGAGATTTTTTACATATTTACTAAGAAACCTTCTTAAATATTCTCGTGAAGTACATTTTTAACAATAGTTTAGACGTTTTACTGCGTTTCGGTTTAAATCTGGACTTGAAAAGTTGTTTATCTTGTCATAATTTTTTTAAAAAGTTTATTGAAGAATAAATATTGACATATATTAATTAAAATACTAATTTATAAAAGAGTTTTTCATTCTAAAAAATACATAGTGAACGCAAATCGATACATTTGAAAATCGTTATTCAATTTGCTTCATTTGATAAATATTTAATTTTTTTTTAAATTTTTTTTTATTTTATTTCATTAAAACAATTTAAATGTCAACTTTAAATGTGTATTGAAATACTGTCTTGTTAGCTCTATATCAGTCACTGCAAACCAAAGTTTGTAAACTATTTTGTTTTCGTTGAAATTTGAGAAAAAAAAATTTTTTTTTTTTGGAAAACTGAAATATTTATGATTAGAATAAAAAATATACATCTTTCTTTCTTATGAATTGAACGTCATAATCATCAAAATAAACAACTTTCTTTCTACCAACATAATGCACCAGTTTTTTTTTAATTAAAAGTACTTGACTAGCAAAAAGTTGATAACTATTATTGTAACATTGTCCTCAAGTAGATTAGATCTATTTATATTGATCTGATGTCATTGCGATTTATAAATGAAAAAAAAAAGTTGCTAACGTATAAATGAAAAAAATCCACCTAAAGCATGTCCAGACTAGCCTTTGCCAACGTGCGTCTACACTAGCCCCACGAAGACATATAATACAGGACATAATAGTTATTATTGAAATAGGTAAAAACAGTAATTATTATAACATATTATCTCCTTCAGTTGAAATTCTGAAAATAAAATGTGTTAATAAAAAAGTCAGGAGACAGTTTGAAAGTTACTTTTGCATCCTAAACACCTTCTTTTACTAATTTCTACTCCAGTACTCCAGTGTGCTTATGCAACTACGTATGGAAGTATACAGCAGTGTTGCCAATTTTCGGTATCTCACAGAGAAGATTTTATCAATAAATAAAAAAGTTACTCAAGATATCCACTTTAGATCCATTTCTACACCAGTCTCTTCTCCTTTATATTAGGAAAAACGCTAATGAATAAGCCATACATACATTGTATACATAATTCATAGCCCATACATACATACATACATATGTACATGTTTGAACATACATTTATTGTACACACACACACATATATATATATATATATATATATATATATATA
Organism: Parasteatoda lunata; assembly: GCA_949128135.1. Classification (NCBI taxonomy): domain Eukaryota; kingdom Metazoa; phylum Arthropoda; class Arachnida; order Araneae; family Theridiidae; genus Parasteatoda; species Parasteatoda lunata. Next base: position 67,896,127 of record OX421970.1, read on the forward strand.
TATATATATATATATATATATATTTTAATTAGGCAAATATATACAAGGTCTGTACTAATATTAATATCTGTACATGTATGCGTATGAAATTACAATGTATGTGCGTAATTATGTACACACAATGTAAAAGAGTATTTACTTAGACTGATCATACGATTCATGATTACAACTTAGCATATTACACTTAAATTATTTTAAAAAGTTGTCTATTTGAAATTCGATTTCTCGGGAACTATTCGACCGATTTAGCTCAAATTTGGCAGATTGCCATGTAAAATTACATTCTTTAAAGTTATATTGTACATATTTATCTTTGCATCTACGTATGTATATACACCCATATATTATATGTACATACATTTTATGTCTACACATTCATTTATACATTGTATGTACATGCATATAATGGATAGGAAAAAGGTTGTAAATCTTACCTTTTCAAGGCGATGAGTTTGATCATTGGCTGAAAATAAGTTGTTTGATATTGATTAATTTATGAATGAGTTAAACTAGCATCATTAAAGAAGCATCTGTTTAAGCAATATAGAAATTTAATGATTTTACAAGCAGCGTGGAAGGATAAGACTTCTTCCTCAGTCGAGGATACACAAAGCGAAGAGTAATTAAACATAAAATATAACATTTATATTCAATTAATATTTAGACCTTGAAAAGGTACATGCGATGAGAGTCACATGCCATGCGTTCTCAAAAACCACACTTCCTGGTTGTAAAATAGAATTCCAGAGATCATTTTATCCAACAATATTGTACATAGGTACATACAAACATAAATTGTACATTTGCACTTAAACATTGGACATACATATATTGCGCATACATGCATAGGACAAACATACAATGTACAGTACGCGAAAAAAAAAAAAAACTTTGAATAACTTTTGTTCTAATAAACGGGGTTTCGTGTACTATAGGACTCAAACTGAATGAATCTAAAGAAAAATTATATCAATATCAAGAAATCGCATCTTTACAGATTCTTGGTATAATTATTCGGTGTCATGGTCGTGAGAAAAATATTCGCTGTATTATAGATTCTTAATCTCAAAGTAGTTACGTCAGCGAAAATATTATGAATCAAATTGGCGCCTCGTCACTTAAAAATGAAACCGAGTTATCCCACGTGCTTGGAGGGAGTGGAATAAGACCAAAACAACATGATATATCCGCAAACGAAGTCATTAATATAAGACGAACGTTCTCTTGTGCTTTCAAGGTTCTCTATGAAGTAATAATTTACGGTTTTATTTCTAAAATTAAGGATAAAAAGATTTGAAATGAATTAAAATAAAATAAAACTTATTTTATTGATTCTCTTAGAAAGTAAAGTTGATTTCTTGATCGGTGAAAATATTGTAGGAAAATTATTAACAGGAACTTCTATTCAATTACTGTCAGGTATAACGGCCATTGAAATGAAATGGCGTGTACTGTTTTTGAGAAAGAAAATTCGTGCAAAAAAGATAATATTGTTAGAACCTTGAACATGCATTCTATGAATATGAGTAAACTGTGGGAACTTGAAATTTTAGAAATATATGATCCAACCCAAAAAGGAAAGAAGAACACTAATCTTGATTTAGATGTTGGAGATAATAAAACCGAAGATTCTTTCCGTAGTACTTAAATGGAAGTATAACTTGAAGAATTTACCAACTAATAGAGACATAGTTAGGAAGAGATATGAGAAAACGATTATAATAGATAGAATGTGGGGAATTTTTGGTACATTATCAGAAGGTATTTAAGGATTGGGGAAATTTAAATATTATTGAACTTGTTCCAGGTTTCGAATTGGAAAAAGAATGTCATAATTTATTACATTGAACAGTAATTAAATTTAGAAAGCCTTACTAGTAGAATTCGTCTCGTTTTTGACGCTTCGGTCTCTGGGAAAGAGAATGGGAAATCTTCTTTAAATGAGTGTCTATTAAAGGGAATTAATCTCATTAAGTTAATACCTGATATTCAAGATCGGTTTAGAATGTATCCTATCGGAATGTATCCTATAAGCAGATGCACCTCAAACTTATAATTTTGGAAAGGGGAAATTCCAATTTTGCTGAATGAAACTCCCAATTTTACCAAGTTATAAATGAGCGTCAACAATTATTCTGACATATGACTAAAAAAAAAAGGCATCAAGAACAATTCTAAAGAAGTATATATTATAAATAACAAGATTGCAACTTTTCTTATTTTTCCCAGGACATTTTATTTTTATTTATACAGTGGTAGCAAGACTTATACTTTGTTATTTTATGTTCTAGATCAGTGATTCTCAACCCTTTTTTGGGGGCGGCACACTTTTAACGATTTCGAAATTTGACGGCACACAATGAAAAAAATTTGTTTAAAAGTTGCTTACTTACCTATAATACACTGTGTTAAATAGTTTGTAATAATAATTTTGAATGTGAAATAAAATAATATGTACTATGAAAGCACGTTTATTAAGGGATTAATTATTTCTTTCGACTAATTTTTATTAGTTAGTAACAGTTTTTTTTGTTGCTAGTTATTAATTGTTAGCTTGTTTTCTATATAGCTATTAACTGTTATTTTTTTGTCATTTCTTGTTAACTAGTTTTTTTGCTGATTATTAATTGTTAGCTTTTTTTTTGTCAGTTATCCTTTGTTAATTTGTTTTTATAACTATTAATTGCATAGCTTACTTTAATGAATAGCTTTTATTCCCGTTTGAAAGTTAATATTTAGCTTGCTTTCCTTTGTTAATTAATGATTTTAATAGTGATATAATTTCCTACTTATTTCAACATTTTTTAAAATTGTCAAAGACAATTTAAACACTTCCTTCTTATTTTAACTTACTTTAAGATTGTCAGAGACAAGACAATCACCGACAATGATGTTCACTCGGTTAAAACGTGGAAAAATTATAAAATGTATCTATCTATATATATATATATAATATTATATATAAGTACTTTTCTTTAATTTAAACTTTACTCGTAATAAAAAAGCATCATAATTTTTATTATATCATTTCTAATATTTGGCGCACATTTTAAGAATTTGGCGGCACACAAAAGTGCCGCGGCACAGTGGTTGAGAATCACTGTTCTAGATCATCCATATACCTAATTAATTTAAACGTATACAAACTTTCTAATTATCGTTGATGTGGTTTTATGGTGCTGAAAAAATTTATGAAATTTCTGCTTGCTGTTATTGTTGCAATTGTTATGTCACTACCAGCAGAAATAAACTTCTAAAATAAGTGCAAGTGTTGGCAGGAAAGAAATAAGTGTGATTTGGCATATATCGTCATCGATGTTAACAATATCGGTGACATCGTATCGGTAATGACAATAAATTGTCAACATCGTATTAACATCGTATCGGTATTGACAATATATAGTCAACATCAATCATATTTTTAAAAGTCTAATTTATAACATAATCAAATTTACTAAGAGCTAAGGAAATAAATTTACAATTAAACCAGTTTTAAGAGATTCGCTCTTTCACAAAAAATCAAAAATTGTCCACTCTGTGGTTTCTTTAAGAGGAAAGTGAAAACATCATGTTTTGGTCAACAAAAAAAAAAATAATTTAAAGACACTCTTTGTGCTCCTTTGGAGGAATATGAACATTTTCAAAAAATTTGACGTACACATTTTAACATGGGACCAATTTTATCAAATTCTCTCTTTTCGCAATTTCACTCTTTTCGAAAATTTGATGCAGATACTTTATAATGAAATTAGTTTTAGAAGATACGCTCTTTTCAAAATTTTTTTTAAAAAAAATCATAAATTGTCCGCTTTATTGATTCTTTAATATGGACTGTGGAAATATCATGTTTTGGTAATAAAAAAAAATCTCGTTTAAAGATATTCTTTGGCAAATATGGGCATTTTCGGAAAATTTGGCGCGCACATTTTAACATGAAACCAGTGTTAATAAAGAGGCTGATTTCGAAAAATTTTAAAAATTTCCCAAAGAGTCCGGTCCATTGTTTCTTTAAAATAGACTGTGGAAATATCATGTTTTGGTTTTAAAAGAAATAGCTTTTAACGACAATCTTTAAGCACTTTTGGACAAATATGGGCATTTTCGGAAAATCCGATTTTCATATTTTAACATGAAACCAGTTTTAAGAAGTTTTCTCATTTAAAAAATTTTTAAAAGATTTACAAATTGTCCGTTATATTGTTTCCTCAATGTTGACTGTGGAAATATCATGTTTCGGTAAAAAAAAAAAAAATTTAATTAAAAACATTCTTTTGCACTTTTGGACAAATATGGGCATTTTCAGAAAATTTGACGCATTTAATTTAACCAGTTTTAAAAGATTCGCTAGTTTCAAAAAATTAAAAAAAAATTCACAAAGTGTCGCTGTCTTGCTTCTTTAATATAGACTGTGGAAATATCATGCTCTGATAAAAAGAAAATCTCATTTAAAAATAATTTTTGGGGCTCTTTTAGACAAATATCAACATTTTCCGAAAATTTTACGCAGATATTTTATAATGAAATTAGTTTTAGAAGATTCGCTCTTTTCAAAAAATTTTTTAAAAAATCACAAATTATCCGCTCTATTGCTTTTTTTGGACTGTGGAAATATCGTGTTTTGGTAAAAAAATAATCGCATTTAACGACAATCTTTAAGCACTTTTAGACAAATGTGGGTATTTTCTGAAAATTTGACGCACGTATTTTAACATGAAGCCAGTTTTAAGAAATAGGTTGTTTTCGAAAAATTTAAAAAAATTCACAAAGTGTCTGATTTATTAATTCTTCAATATGAACTGTGGAAATATCATGTTTTGGTTTTTAAAAAAATCGCATTTAACGGCAATCTTTAAGCGCTTTTAGACAAATGTGGGTATTTTCCGAAAATTTGACGCAGTTACTTTATAATGAAATTAGTTTTAAAAGATTCGCTTTTTTCAAAAATTTTTTTAAAAAATCACCAATTGTCATCTATTGATTCTTTAATATGGACTGTGGAAATATTATGTTTTGGTAAAAAAAAAATCTCATTTAAAGAGACTCTTTAAGCACTTTTGGACAAATACGGGCATTTTAAGAAAATTTGACGCTCATATTCCAACATGGAACCAGTTTACAGAAGTTCGCTCTTTTCATAAAATGTTAAAAAAAAATCGCAAATTGTCCGCTCTATTACTTCTTTATTATGGACTGTTGCAATATCATGTTTTGGTGGTTCTTTTGGACAGATATGGGCATTTACAGAAAATTTGACGCACGCATTTTAACATGAGACCAGTTTTATCAAATTTGCTCTTATCAAAAAATTTATAAAAATTCATAAAGTGTCCGGTCTAATGCTTCTATAATTTCGACCGTGGGAATATCATGTTTTGGTAAAAAAAAAAATCGCATTTAAAGACAATCTTTAAGCTCTTTTGGACATATATGGGCATTTTCTGAAAATTTGACGCTCATATTTTAACATGAAACCAGTTTTAAGAAATAGGCTGTGTTCGGAAAATTTATAAAAGGTCACAAAGTCAAAAGTGTCCGGTCTATTAATTCTTCAATATGAACTGTGAAAATATGATTTGGTAAAAAAACCCGCATTTAACGACAATCTTTGAGCACTTTTAAACAAATGTGGGTATTTTCCGAAAATTTGATGCAGATACTTAATAATGAAATTAGTTTTAAAAGATTCGCTCTTTTCAAAATATTTTTTAAAAATCACAAATTGTCCGCTTTAATGCTTCTTTAATATGGACTGTGGAAATATCATGTTTTGGTGAAAAAAAATCTCATTTAAAGACAATTTTTAAGTTCTTTTGGAAAGATATGGACATTTACAGAAAATTTGACGCACGCATTTTACCATGAGTCCAGTATTGTCAAATTCACTCCCTTCTAAAACTTTATAAAAATTCATAAGGTGTCCGGTCTATTGCTTCTATAATTTTTACTGTGGAAATACCATATTTTGGTAAAAAAAAAAATCGCATTCAACGACAATCTTTGAGCACTTTTAGACAAATGTGGGTATTTTCCGAAAATTTAACGCAGATCCTTTATAATGAAATTAGTTTTAAGAGATTCACTCATTTCAAAAAGTTTTCAAAAATTCACAAATTGTCCGATCTATTGCTTCTTTTGGAATGTGGAAATATCGTGTTTTGGTAAAAAAATAATCGCATTTAACGACAATCTTTAAGTACTTTTAGACAAATGTGGGCATTTTCCAAAATTTTGTAGCACGCATTTTAACATGAGACCAGTTTTATCAAATTCACTCTTTTCAAAAAATTTATAAAAATTCATAAAGGGTCCGGTCTAATGCTTCCATAATTTCAACTGTGGAAATATCATGTTTTGGTAAAAAAAAAATCTCATTTAAAGACAATCTTTAAGCTCTTTTGGAGAGATATGGGCATCTTCTGAAAGTTTGACGCTCATATTTTAACATGAAACCAGTTTTAAGAAATAGGCTGTTTTCGGAAAATTTAAAAAAAGTCACAAAGTGTCCGGTCTCATTTAAAGACAATATTTAAGCACTTTTGAACAAATATGGGCATTTCCAGAAAATTTGACCCAGGTACTTTATAATGAAATTAGTTTTAAAAGACCTGCTCTTTTCAAAATATTTAAAAAAATTCACAAATTGTCCGCTTTATTGCTTCTTTAATATGGACTGTGGTAATATCATGTTTTGGTAAAAAAAAATTCTCATTTAAAGACAATCTTTAAGCACTATTGAACAAATATGGGCATTTCCAGAAAATTTGACCCTCACAATTTATCATGAAGCCAGTTTTAAGCAATAGGCTGTTTTCGGAAAATATTAAAAAATTCACTAATTGTCCGGTCTATTAATTCTTCAATATGAACTGTGGAAATATCATGTTTAGGTTAAAAAAAAATCTCATTTAAAGACAATATTTAAGCTTTTTTAGACCAATCTATTGCTTCTTTTGGAATGTGGAAATATCGTGTTTTGATAAAAAAATAATCGCATTTAACGACAATCTTTAAGCACTTTTAGACAAATGTGGGTATTTTCCGAAACTGACGCAGATACTTTATAATAAAATTAGTTTTAAAAGATTCACACTTTTTAAAAAATTTTAAAAAATTCACAAATTTTCCGATCTATTGCTTCTTTTGGACTGTGGAAATATCGTGTTTTGGTAAAAAAATAATCGCATTTAACGACAAACTTTAAGTACTTTTAGACAAATCTGGGTATTTTCCGAAAATTTGACGCAGATACTTTATAATGAAATTAGTTTTAAGAGATTCACTCATTTCACAAAGTTTTCAAAAATTCACAAATTGTCCGATCTATTGCTTCTTTTGGAATGTGGAAATATCGTGTTTTGGTAAAAAAATAATCGCATTTAACGACAATCTTTAAGTACTTTTAGACCAATGTGAGCATTTTCCAAAATTTTGTAGCACGCATTTTAACATGAGACTAGTTTTATCAAATTCACTCTTTTCAAAAAATTTATAAAAATTCATAAAGGGCCCGGTCTAATGCTTCCATAATTTCAACTGTGGAAATATCAGGTTTTGGTAAAAAAAAAAAAATCTCATTTACAGACAATCTTTAAGCTCTTTTGGACAGATATGGGCATCTTCTGAAAGTTTGACGCTCATATTTTAACATGAAACCAGTTTTAAGAAATAGGCTGTTTTCGGAAAATTTAAAAAAAAGTCACAAAGTGCCCGGTCTATTAATTCTTTAATATGAACTGTGAAAATATCTTGATTTGGTAAAAAAATCGCATTTAACCACAATCTTTGAGCACGTTTGAACAAATGTGGGTATTTTCCGAAAATTTGACTCAGATACTTTATAATGAAATTAGTTTTAAAAGATTCGCTCTTTTCAAAATATTTAAAAAAATTCACAAATTGTCCGCTCTGTTGCTTCTTTTTAATATGGACTATGTAAATATCATGTTTTGATGAAAAAAATCTCATTTAAAGACAATCTTTAAGCTCTTTTGGACAGATAAGGGCATTTACAGAAAATTTGACGCACGCATTTTAACACGAGACCAGTTTTATCAAATTCACTCGTTTCAAGAAATTTATAAAAATTCATAAAGTGTCCGGTCTAATGCTTCTATAATTTCGACTGTGGAAATATCATGTTTTGGTAAAAAAAAAAAAAAATCGCATTCAACGACAATCTTTGAGCACTTTTTGACAAATATGGGCTTGCAACAAGAACAAACAGTAATAAACAAATGGAAAAGGCCAAATCAGGACTGCCAAAAAGCGAGGTATTCAGAATTGGCGATCGAAATGGGCTGCAGGTGGCGTAGAGCAGAACTCCCTACCTATGGCAACACTTCACATGCTTTCCCCATTAGCGTGTGGAAAGTCATAGAGGAAGGAAGTACGTTAGTTTCTCTCTTGATTTTCATATAAATTAAAATCTTTTAAGTTGGAAAACTATATGGATCTGAAAACTACATTAAACATAGTTCTAATGAAAAGTATCGCGGAAATTTTAAAAAATATTTTTATTAGATAAAAAGGAAAAATATTAAGAAAAGGGAAAATATCGTAGTACATTCCTATACAACTGAAAAGAGGAGGAGAGGGATGGGAGAAGGGCTAAAGGCATGAAACCGGTCTCTCCCCAGATGGCGTATTCGAGTGTTGCGATCGCCAATCTAGCAACCATATCACCTTTTTTGACAATATATCTATAAGTAACTAAAACAAATTTCACTTTAAACTCACCAGAAATACTTATTAACATTAATATCTTATGAAATACGGCAGATTTAAGCTCAGAAATTGTCTAATTTACTTCTTTTGATGAAAACAAAATTATCTGTTTGAAAATATCGCCTCGCAGAATAACATGTAGTAAGCAGCTGCAAATTTTTTAACCGGAACTAAAGCAGGTATCGAGCTCGAGATTGTTATATTTTACATTTACCATCCATACTGGTCCTGCAGTGGACTGATCGTTAAGACACGGTTCCCAGCAGATCACCGAAGTCAAGCATCACTGGCTGTGGTCAGTGTGCGGGTGGGTGACCACTTGGATCAGTCTGCGTAGGGACCGAGGGTGTGCGGTATTGGTCCTCGTTAAACTGTTCTACCGTAAAGTGCTTTACTTCGCGTGCAGGTCGTTGGGCTACCGAAGCAGGGGTGCCATCCCCTCTGCAGTGGATCAAAATTGTGATGGCATGTCTTCGGATCATCCTCAGGGATGTTTCCCAGACCGTCGCCAATAGCCCATTGTGCAGCTCTAGTGCGACGTAAATTAACTACATCTACATCTACCATCCATACAAACAAACACCATCCATAGGCCATTGTGCAGCTCTAGTATGATGTAAATGAACTATAATTACAATAGAGGAAGAATGTTCCCTAAGCAAAACCAACCAAGCGAAAAGATGAAGGTTTTGACGTTTTATTATTGGCAACAACTATTTTAATCTTGACAGGAAACTAGCTGCCGCTAGCCGGTGAACTGTGGAGGATGTGTATTTAAATTTTTTTAAGCTTTAATTTAGAGCATTATTTTTTTAAAAAAAAACTTCGAACTAAATAATTCTTATGAAGATCGAAACGAAAGATGACGAATCTATTACAGGCTTCATGTTCGGACTAATATTATTGGGGCCAGCTGTCGGAAAAGTGAGACCGGTGTTTTATACACACCTGCTTTATTTCATTGTTTACTAAGTACCGTGATATAATATTTTTATTAAAGAAGAACAATGTTTTTAAAAAAAAATTAATTTATAGCTCGAACTTTTAAAAAAATTTTAATTTTAAGAATTTTCTATTTTATTATCAGGATGAAAATATATCAGTTTCAATATAGATTTTACACTTAATACGGTTTATTAGCATTTTCATTGCTGTTTTGGTTTCTATTTGAGAGAATTGATCTAACTAATTAAATATGTATCGTTTAAGAAACTTTACTATTGGACTTTATGCAGTTATTTAGACATTTTAAGTATTCTCTGTTTTATCATAATGAAGGATAATCAGTTATATCTTTATCAATATATTTATTTTCTCTTTATGTTGCTCATTTTTGTTTTAATTATTGTTCTGAGTTCTTTTTGTAAGAGATTTTTGAATAAATATCGTATCGAGTAATTATCTGAATGTTTAAATATGTATTCTTATAAACCTGAAACCTAATAGATCTTTCATATATATTGCTATTTTTCTCACTCTTAATTAAGTTAGTATTACAACTGCTTGAAAATCTCTGCAACTTTTAGTTTTGCATAAGACACACTGGCATGTTTTCCTATGGAGCATGTTATTAAAAGTGTTAGTTTAAAAATGTGCTTTTAATCTGAAAAAGTATTTCTTTTTATAAAACCCATTTAGCACAAAGCTATTCATGCATATCAACCATTTTATTTAGCTATTTTATTTTGCTCTTTTAATGCACAGTACCTGCTGCATATTAAATCATGTTTGTTCCAAGAACATTTGATTTTATAAAGAGCTAATTTTGTAAGTCAGAGTAATAAAGCTGTGGGAAATCAAAATCTTCATTTATTGTGACCTGAATAAAGAGGTCTACTATTAGATCACAAAAATAATTTCTGATTGATATTTAATATTTATTAAAAATTCTGAACTTCATAAGACAAAACTTTATTTAGCTATACCTATGGCAACACTTTGCACGTTTTCACTATTAGTGCGTGAAGAGTCATAAGAGAAGTATGTTAGTTTCTGTCTTGATTGTCAAATAAATCAGAAACTTTTATATTAGAAAACTGTATGGAACTGAAAACTACATTATTAAAAGCCCTTAAAGGTGCTTTTTTCATTAAGTGTTTATAAAAAGTGCTTAAATTTCGAAATTGAGATTTTTCCTTTACCATGTGCTTAAATTTCGAAAAAAGTGCTTAAAAATATTATTAGAGTGCTTAAAAGTTGCTTATTTTTTGTTGAATAATTTGGCTACGCACCCTGATTGAATATTAGTTTTAAAAGAAAGCATAGTGAAAATTTAGAAAAATATTTTCTACAATTAAATGCGAAAAAAAATTAAGAAAGCGGAAAATATCATAGTCCATTCCTATACAATTGAGAAGAGGAGGAAGGTCAAGATATGGAACCATGTCTTCTCTACTGATATTCAGAGAAACTGTCTGGCAAAGACATTTTTTAAACATCAATTAAAATTTTAATGTTTGATATAATTTAATCAAAAATATTAGAATCATGAATATTATTATTAAGGTGTAATTTTGTAATAGTGTGAACTTTAATTGAAATGTGTTTATTATTGAATTAATATTATATAGTATTCAATATTTTATTCCAGCTTAAATATACTTTGATGGATAAGCAAGATATTACACTTCTCCAAAATCACCAGTTTGAGGTATAAATAAAAATATTCTTTTAACAGCATTAGTTTTATTTCAAATAATTTTTATTATCTCTATTCTGCAATAACTGTTATAATTTTTGTTTTATTTATTATTGCATCATTATTTATAATTTTTTGCTAAATAAACTAATTATTAACCTCTTAATGGTTGTAGAAATTTGAAGAAAATAGTCTTTAAATTAACTTTTTTTTTTATTCAAGAAAATTATATAAAACTAAGTGCTTATACTCTATATGCATTCATTTTTAATATTGAGGAAAATTTTTATCTTTCATGCTTGAAGAGTGCTGATATCTGTACTCCGTTTCACCTTAAATCAGCACTAGCCAGAAGAGCAGGTGAAGCGGATTGCAGCCGTTGTCATGGAAACTGGGTTACTCTTTAAGTTAGTTGGGGGTATAAGGTAGCAAAAAGGGGATTGGTGTTAAAGAAACAAAGTGTTGATTTTTTTAAAACCAAGAATCTTAATAAAATTTTGAACAAAATGCAGATAAAAAGATTTTTTTAGAGCATTTCTAATAATAATTGATTTGAGATACTAATTGTAAGCTGATTTCTTATGATTTTTAAAAAACAGACATTCTAATTAATATTTTTTTAACTAAATGAAACTAATTATTTTTATTTTATTAAATCTAAGTAAAAAAAAATACTCAAATGCTCTCAAATACTTTACTTTAGATACTTATTTTTGTATGCAACCTTTTTTTTTTTTTTATAGATTTATGTATAGTAATTTATCACACATTGGTGTTTAGTAGGGGAAGGAAAAGTCAACATAGACATGAAATCATTGATCATAAAAAAGATTATACGTATGTTTTATAATATTTACTGATCATTTTTTTAAATAAAAAGAATCACATTCTTTTCTGAAAAGTTTTTCTTTTCTATGAATCAAAAGAACTTACCTAAAAAACCTCTCTATAAGAGAAGATTCCGATTTTTTTTCTCGAACGAAAATTCTGAATCTTAATATAAAGCTTAATTAATGGCTACAAAAACAAACTAACAACGGATAACTAACAAAAAAACTAACGGCAGATAACTAGCAAAATAACAAGCTAAAATTTAGTAATTAGCAATAAATAAATAATACAATCCAACAAGGAATCACAAAAAAATTAAAAATTAATGTAGAAAAAAAACCAACTATAAAAGACAAGACAACAATAAATAACTATCAAAAAGCAAATTAGCAGTTAATAACTAATGAAAGCAACAAAAAAAAAATGTGGGAAAAAGAAGACAATTAAGCGACGCAAGCTGGCTGACCAGTGCAAAAACATAGCTAACGTGCCAATTCCTCATCCTTGAAAACTAATTCATCGCCAAACTTAAACACCTCCGACTTGGTACATTCGCTTTCCTGAGAAGGTATTTATAAGAAGTTAAATACATTTAGACATGATAAAACTTCTAATACATGTTTATTATACAACATTTATTAATATTTGTATGCACATTTAAACTAATTAATTCCGAAATAGCGAAGAACTACTTTTCAAAAGCTTCGTATTACATTTCCTACCATTCCCTGTAGTGCCAACTTGAAACGAAGTATAGTTTAAAATTAATAATCTCCTAAACACATTAAACATAGTCTGGTACCACCACCTGGTGTATAAGTTGAGAAATAAGCATGATTCCAGGCATAAGAAATATATTCTTATAATTTTTTTTGGTTCGTTATTTTCGAACTTTCCGGAACATAAATATCACAGGCACAAGAAATAGAGAGTGAAGCATCACCCTCTCAATTTGACTTGATGCTCTTTTCAATAATTCTAATAATTTTCTCAAAGTTCGAATGTTATAATGAACACTGTCTTTAGAATTTGATCAGAAAAAGTTAACATATTTAAAGATATTCATTTCTCTTTTAGCATATTGTATGTAAAAGAAATTTATTCTATCATAATTTTAGAATTGAATAAAGAGGAATTTTTAACTGAATAGAGGAATTTTTTAATAAAACTTTAAGCATTTCTTTTAGATCATGTTGAAAAATTTATATTAATTTCAGAAAGAAATCTTTTTATTTTTTTAAAAAATATATTTGAACTGTGTGTTTATTACATTATTTGGGTTGAAAAATTTGTGCAAAATGTAAGAAGACTGTGTTTTGGATAATTAATAATGAATGCAATAATGACAAAATATTTTTATAAAAGTAATGTGTTATAAATCATATTGGAATCTTAAGACTTGAGGCTTTTAAATTACATTTGTAATAATCATTCTGTATAAGATTGACCAAAGAGTTCATTTTCTTAAATCCTACTTTGGAAAGTGTATTTTTTCCCCTAAAAAGCATTTATTAATTTTGATCTTGAGATATTTTTATGGAGTATGAAAATTTAAAAATTTTTAGTACATCCTAAAGAAAATACCAAAGATTATTGTTATATTTTGTTGGGAATATAATTTTAAAATTAATAAATAATAATGCGAATTTTGTTTTCAATAATTTTTATTTAATGGAACTAGTTCATGTATGTTTTTATACAATGTTTTTCATTCAAGTAATTTCATTCTAAACTCTGTTCAATACATTTTCCTTCATATAATTTTTATTGGTTTTTGTCTTCATGTTTTTTTAGGCATTTGTTGATATCGATAGAAATGGGCAAGGTGCCCATGTATATGCTTTCGCCTTTGATGTGAGCAAAGGAAAAAAGTTTGGACGCTTTGTACAAGATATACTCTGGTGACTATAAAATTTTTTTTACAATAATTAAAGATTTATCGCTGAGTTAGAACTGACTTTTTAATTATGTCATCCAAATGTTTTAATAGTCATAATCATGCGGAACTGAAGTTATAAAACCTAGCTCAATTATGAAATTCGTGTATTTGTTACTTCAAAATTATTTTTATTTTTTGATGTCTATTAATACTACATTAATATTGTCTAAATAAAGATTTTTAGAAGAATTATTAATGATTTAGAAGAAATCAGCTTTAAGCTGTTTTTAAAAAACTTATTTTCATTGTTTTATTAAAAAACATTGAAAACAAATTATCTAATTTGCGGCTAACTATAGCATTTTCTTGAAATCTAAATGTTTTTATACCATTTTACCTTGTTTTTTTATGCATTTTCTTGAAATCTAAATATTTTTATAATACCATTTTTTTAAAGCTTTTTAACTATTTTTATTATTTAGGTATAATTAATTTTTAAAAAAATGTTTGGCATTTTATATTTATGTCAGACTTCAATAGATTCTTTTTTATAATTAATTTTTGTCATGATAAAATTTTAAAGTTTATTTTCTCCACAAAATTTTTGGCTTTTAATTATTATTTTGATTTATGCATTCATTATTTTGATCAGTAAGTTTGAAATATATGGAATATTTATGATTGTAATATTATCAGATAAAATATTTAAAATTAATAAAAAATATTATTTTTTTAAAATAAAGCAGTTTTTTTGATATCTTAATCTGGAACTGATTTCTTACATTACTAGTTCTATTTTTTCCCCTTTTTTTTAACACATTTTAGTTTGTAATAATTGGAAGTTGATCAATAAACAGTATGCTTTATTATATTGCACGTCGTTTAATTTATGCTTGAAAGATTTTAAAATTGTTTATACTGTATGATTTTTTATAGCTTTAAAAGTAATGTATTTTATCACTTGTCTATCATTAATTGTAAGAAATAAGTTAGTATTTCATTTAAAAAAAAAATTTTTTTGTTGCTAAATTTCAAATTTTTTGTGTAGGGAAATCCATTTTGGTGGCATTGCTCCAGGCTACAAAGTAGTTCATAGAAATGGGATCTCAGTTGACAACAGATTGGAAAATCTATCCCTTAGCCCTATGGGGAATAGTCAAAATCAGTTCATCAGTCAGAAATGTAATGAACCTTCTCTGTATTGGGCTGCAGTGGAAAAAATGCCTCATGAGGTAAAATAGAACTTTCACTATTTGTAACAATTCTAACCATATAATCCATGTTCAAATATCATTTTTATACAACATTTGTACTCAATGTACTACAATGTGCAACTATTGAAACTTATTCTTTACAATGATTATTGCACAAATTATTTTTTAGTTTAGTCAAGTTCTATAAATGATAATAAATTAACTCTTTCATTGCAATGGACAAGATGACTTGTCTTCCAGGAATATTCGCTGTGCTCTATTGCTGTATTAATGAATATGGTTATTGATGATTATTTTTTAAAGCAAAATGAACAAGTTAAAAGGAATTTGCATTTTGTTTCAATTTTAGTGCTGTTGGGGAACTCTTAAATGCAGAGGGTGAAATAAAGGCTCGTCATTGCCATGATGAATGTGTTAAAAGATAAATTACTTGTTATTCCTCTTGTTTTCATAAATTTTTATTTAATTTTCTATTCATAATACTAAATACATGCCATTGCTGAAATAGTTTATATCAACATGAATTCTATAAATTTTACTTTTCTCCTCCTGTATCATTGCAATGAAATATCTAATTTTTATTATTATGGTTTGCTTCTTCAATTGTTTTTATTTTTACTGTTACAATTTAATTTTTTGTTTAAAAGAACATTGTAGAAACAATTCATTCTTTTTCGTTTTCTTATTTGTACTTTCAACTCTTTTGTATTAAGTCTCTTAAAGTTCTTAAAATGTCTTTAATTTCATAAACCTCTTAAGACCAATAAAGAGCGTTTATTAAATCCTTTTTCAGATTTACTAAACAAGTCAATTTGTTTCTACTAAGTACAAGTCTGTTAAAAACGTAAGAACATGTAACATAATGACTGAAAAGTAAAATTAAACTCCAATCTAAGAAAGTGCTAAAGCAGTTTATACCTAAAATTTGCCTTCAAATAGATTTTATTAATTAAATATTTAAAAATTAGAAAACTAAACTTAAATTAAAATATCAAAATCTTTAAAATGAAATTAAAAAAACATCAAAATAATGAGAATGCAATGCTTAATGCAGGACTTCTTTAAAGGGCACCTTTTTCTTTCCTTATAAAAATTAATAAATTTTTCTTTAATATTTTGTCGCATAAATCTCACTCTTTGCAATTACATAATAATATAAAAAGTTTACATTTAATGATTGAAGGGCAAAACAATTTGTAAACTGAATTTGAACCAAGTATACAAGTAAAAATTAATCAGAAAACTAAATATATCAGATTATTAAGATTGAAATAGAAAATTTGTCAAATTAGAATTTGAAAATTAACTTGAAAGTTCATTTTTAAGCTTGTTAATTATTTCTTTTTTTGCAATTCAGGTTCTACTAGGTTCTTAAAATAAAATAAGTTTCAAAGAAGGTGTTGAAGTTCATAACACGAATCTATTTTCTTTTTTTTTTCCAATTTACCAATTATTGTATCTTATTTAGCATTAGCCCTTTTCTTTTTAGGCAGAAGTATTGTACATCAATCTATTTAGTCCTCAAGAAGAAATATTTTTACAAAGTAAGATTTGTTTAGAAATAAATAATGACAATATTTTAATTTCTTAAAGTTTGAATCCTTTACATTCAGTGAATCCTTTGTAATGTGTTATGTAAGAATAAGATTAGTGCTCAATTTATGAAGATTTATGTAGCTTTTAAAGATACCTCATGAAGGGGTTAGAACATAAGGTTGGTTATAAAAAATATGAAAATCCAATTAATTTGATACTAATTAGATATTTTTTAAAAAGATACTTTAAGGTTTATTATTCATTTAATTTCATAAATATAATTATAATTGAAATATTGTTAAAATAAATAATTAAAATGCATTGAAAATTATTTTATGTAATGCATCATTAAAATTTTGTATTGTCTCTTCAAAGCTGTAAATAATTGATCATTAGTCATAATTTGCCCCTAAAAATTTTAATTTGTAGCCTAGAAAATTACACATGGTCGTTATCCTTGACGAGTGTGACACACACTCTCTGGGTATTGGTTAGTGTCCAGATTAAAAGTTACAACATTAAATTTGAGTTATCATTTTTGACACGTTTGATTTGTCATGATACATTGTAATTTCCAGTCGTTTTATGATTTTCTTTCTTTCCAAAAGTTATTTATCATTTTTTTTATGGCTTTCAAATGGTTGTTTTTTATATGAAGTTATTATGACAATCAAATTTGATTTTTCAATTTTTAACGCTTTCTATTCATGAAGACTTCATTGTAGTTTCACATTTTTGGATAATAGCATATCAGTTATTTATAATTTTTTTCGGCCTTTTTCACATTAAGACTCAAATTCTGATATTTTTAATACATTGAAATGTTCGAATTTGTCGCTTTTTGACTTGTTAAATTAGTGACTATTTCATCGTAAGTTTACTTCCTTACATTTTTTAAAATTATTATTATTATTTTTTTTTAGCCTCTTCCGCTTGGTTTTTCAAAATCTGATAATTTTAAATTATTACGACACACAAATTTCAAATTTGATCTATCTCTTTTTGACGCTTTCATCACTCAACCATTACAATGTAAATCCACGTCATTTTCTAATCTTTTTTTTACCATTTCCACATGCTTTTTTCTTACACTGATAGTTTTCATACAATGTTATTACGACAAGCCTGTCTTTCTAATTTAAAGAGTCACTTTTTAATGCGCCCAACTTGCAACGATTCCATCCTAAAGCAACATCAATTATTGATAGTTTTTCTGGCAAGTATTTGTACTTTTTCGGCTATTTCTGTGTAGTTTTTTTTTTGCATTCTGATACTTTTAGTATAGTGTTATGGCTAGCAAATTTCATAATCACTTTTTTCCACGCTCAATTTGCGGGGATTGCATCGTAAATCCGCATTCATTTCCCATAATTTATTCAGCAGTTATTAAAGTTACCTTTTTGTTTTTTGAGACATTTTGACAGCGTTTTTTAAATATTGATATTTTTTAATAATTATCAGGACGCATAAGATTATAAAATTTGAAAATTACGTGAATTTTGAAACCAATTTTTAAATCGAGCAAATTTAATGGAGGGGATATAAAGCCCTTTTCAGTTTCTAATGCCTTGGCTATTTTAGGACTAGATTAGGGGTAAAATTTTTGTCATCATGTTTGCAAAACAATTCATATTCAAAAAGTATTTTTCACTGGTGAATAAATGATTTTTACACAATGAATAAATATATATTAAAAAAACTGTTAAATTTTTGCTTTATTAATTTGCATTTTGAAAAAGTCCGAAAGAATTTTTAAAATGTCATAAATGCTGTAATTTATAACACTATGTTCTACAGTAATTTTGCTACTTGAAAATTATTAATACAACATTAAATTTTAAAACTTTGTAAATGAATATAAATTTTAAAAAATCTTATATTGAGGTGCTTTATAAATTTAAATTGAATAATTGATGATTTCTTTAAAAGAATCATTTTGATTTAAATTAATGAAATTTCTTATCACTTGATTTAACAACTCCTGACACCTTGTTTTATTCGATACATTATTATTATTTTTTTCTCTGGGGTATTTACAGTTAAAGTGTTGTAAGTATTTTTAGCAACCTAGTTCTTATAATAATTGTTATAGATATTTTAAAAACCAAGTTTCCATCATTATCA
Source organism: Parasteatoda lunata (assembly GCA_949128135.1). Lineage (NCBI taxonomy): Eukaryota > Metazoa > Arthropoda > Arachnida > Araneae > Theridiidae > Parasteatoda > Parasteatoda lunata. The sequence goes on from OX421970.1 coordinate 67,915,073, forward strand.
AATTTAACATTTTTATGTTTAAATGTAAATTATATTGTATTCTTCTGTAGAGTTTTTTTTTAAAAAAACAATTTCTCTTAACCCACTGATAGTTCTGCACGTAAAAAGTCGTATTTTAACCTGCAGTCTTCTCCGCACAGCAAAACCAGTTTTCCCAGGTTATTAGATAGAAAAGTGGTGTATTGGGGAGAAACATTTTCCCAGTTTTGCCCATTGTCTAAACCGCCAGTGGGTTAAATATCATTTTTATGCTTTAATGCCAGTATGATTGCTATTTTTTTATCCGATGCAATGAAAAAAAAAAAAATGCTAAGTTCTTAAAACAAATGTCTTGAATATTAAAAAACATTAATTTGCCATTACTATCTTTTTTCATTGCCAAATTTAACATTTTATTCTTAAAAGTAAATTAAAATGTTCTTTTCTGTGAGTTTCAAAAAAAGGAAACAAAAATTACATTCCTCTCTTAAACATATTGAATAAAAAAAATATTATTATTTTTTTTTTTCAGAGTGAGTTTATTTGTTCATTTTTTTTAAATAGTTGTTTCCTCTAAAAATCAGGATTCTTCATTTGAAATGTGGTTTGTAAACTTTCACAGTTATAAGTTTTATTTTTTTTGAAATAATAATCCTAAACTTTGAAAGATGATTATTATTTACTTGAGAAATTTTACCAGTAAATATTAGTATTGTTGTCAAGAAAAAGGGGTTGACTCAGCTAATAACTTCGCTCAAACAAGTAGAAATGGTTTTTCTACCTGTTTTTTTTTTCTATGCTAATCCCCTGTAATTATTTCCCCGCATTCCCTTTTTGATGTGTAATAATTCAACAAGATTTGATAATTATATAATAGAAATAAAATTTCTGTCTCAATTTTAACTAATGTCAATTTCAAACTATTTAAGTAACATTCTTTTATTTCAGAAAATGAACGTTATTATGAGTGTCACTATCCCCCATGTTCAAAGATTGAAGCTAGACCTCAAGAGTTCAGTATTTGTAGTTTGTGTCGAGTAACTAGATATTGCAGTTCATTTTGTCAAGCTAAAGATTGGAGGTGGCACAAACCTACGTGTATCACAAGACCACGTCCCATTTTGAAAGATGAACCTGATCGGTGATTTCTTATCAAATTAGAATTTATAATTTACCCCCATTGGTTCAACTTTTTCTATGCAAACAAATTTTTAGGAGTCATTTTATTGTTCAATTTTTGTGTTGGTATTTAAATTTAACTAAATAACCTTTTAACAAACGTATTTTACATGTGCTGTCTTTTTTTTTTTTAAATGTAACTTTTCAGTATTAATGGAGGATCTTAGCAATGTTATAGCCTTTATTACACGTATAGTACTTTTATACATGTGTTCCTATGTTTCTTACCAAAGTTTGCCACATGTGTTTTAACATTTTTCCAATGCTTTTAACGTAAACCTTATGTTCTTATTTATTGCATATGCAAGCAAGTAAGGTGTACAAAATAATGTGTTCATTGCTTTCCATTGTAAAAATATCATTTTATGTATGGTATAACTATTTACATGATTTATACAAATTTATACCACAAGATTTATATTTTTTCAGATCAATTTGTATTGATTAAATAAAGTATTAATATATTAAAATGTCTGTTTTTTGTTGTTTAATCTATAATTTTTGTTCAAAAATAATTTAGAGGATGATCCGTCAATTCACCATTTAAAAATGTTTGATAAGATATACTGTATTGTTGATTTGAATAAATTAGTTTTAAAATCAGAAGAAAGAGACAAATCCATAACTGTGAAACTACATAATTCCACCTTAGAAATTTTATTACTGCATTTGCTTAAAATAAAAGAATATGACCCCTAGATTCATCACTATAAAATTTTGTTGATGTAAAGTTTTTTTTTTTCCTCCATAAAATGACTGAATTCCTGAGAAGTTTAAAACAATGCTAATTAGGCCATAAACCTGGATCATTTATGTAAGTATACAAAATTAAAGTCACAAACATAAAATTTGTCATAACTGATGAACTATTCACTGTGTTGGTAAAAAATTTGGCACAGAGATGTACATTGAAAGAAAGAATAAAAGGAAATATTTTAATTATGGAACAGGGTATATAAAAAATATTAAATTGTGAATCAGAAAAAGCCTTTATCTTTAGAAAAAGTATAGTATGAAGTGTGGCCGCCATGCAAACCTTACACCCACTTCTCATACTCTTTGAGGTTGTCAAGAAATTCTTGTGGCAACAACTCATTCCTCCACTAGCACGCCTTTTGACTTTTCCTTAGACCATCCCAAACATGTCCATTACGAGAGATCTGGAGATCTAACTGATACGGCAAATATCCTTTTCAAGAAAATTGTCAACTTACAGAGCTGTGTGTGGCCACGCATTATCAACCCTAAAAAAAGTGGATCAATAGCGCCACAAAACAGCTTTACTTAGGCTTCCAGGGACCTTTAGCTATTTGCTGTGGCAGGACCTGCACAGGGTGCTTATTTTCGATTTTTAAAGGTGCTTTTTTCTTTGGGTGTTTTTAAAAAGTGCTTAATTTTCCGTTTTTCAAAATTACATTTTTCCTTTACCATGTTGATTTTCGCTACGAATTATGCAAAAAGACACTTCACATTGTTCTATTCAACGTTTACACAATTAATTCAACCCCAATATATTTCGGCGTACTGTCAGACCGTAGCGTATGAAAACGCCATTCGTTTTACATGATTTAAAATGTCATGGTATTTGACAATTGTCAAAAACAATCCCAAAAGGCTTTTTTTTTTTTTGACATGACAGTTAAAACAAAATAAAACCGTCAATTATCAAAAATTTTCCAACTCTGCCTAGTAATATTTTTTAAAAGTGCTTAAAAATATTTTTTAAATGCTTATTTTTTGTTGAATAATTTGGCTACGCACCCTGCTGCATCGAAGACTTGCAGAAGTGTACAACTGCCCAATAGACAAGGATTTCATTATTACCAAATCTATTTCTTATACCTAGGAGGGATGATGTGAGTTCCATGTTCTCTCCAGAGCATATTCAATGAGAATCACTATCGTGAATCTAAATTCATCAGTAAAAAAAAATACGCTCCCATTTTTGTTACGTCCAAGACTGGTGTGTTTAGCTCCACAACAACTAGGCTTTCCTGATAGATGCAGTCAAAGGGGCACGCAGGGGGTAAAGCCCCCCCCCTCTGTAGTATAGATGCTTATATTCTGTTTGCCTCGAAATTCTTATTCCAGACATAGCAGCTAGGTCATGAGTAAGCTGAGAAGCCTTCGTCAGTCTATGGCGTAATGCTAAATAGTGATCTTGTGCAGGAGGCCTTCCTTATGACAGTACCACTTGTTTGGAATTTATTCTATAATATGAATACTGCTTTCGGTGCCTCTTCGCGTTTGTGACCTTAATTTTGGACATCAGTGTACATTAGGATGTAGTAAGAAATTTCTTATTTAGTAGCTACAAAAGCTGGACCCATTCTGACAAAAAGTAAATTCTAAAATGTTTTTAAACTTAAGAATTGATTACATTTGATTTGAATATTAAAAAATTACAATTTGTTTTTTAAAAAATATTGTTTACTTAACAAAAACATGAAAACAATTGCTATGTAGCAATTAAAATGGATACTATCCCTATAATTTTAAAGAAAAAGGTTGTTTTTATAAATATCCGTTTAAGCACTAGAAATTTTTTTTATTTAAAACTAGGGGGCTAAGCCCCCTGTTCGCTGCCGCTAACCAACCCCGATGATTGCTTCGCAATAATTGTCTTTTCTTGGCAGAAAACAGTTTTTTTTACATAAGTTAAAATAATTCACTTAACATATATGTACTAAAAGGAATTCTGTTTGCTTACTTTTATGCCTCTACTTCCCACGTCCAAATATTACTATTTATTAGTATTATAAACATTTGGATCTCTAGGTGAACGGAAGTGATTTTTCGAAGTAATCATTTTTTAAAATAACATTTATGTTATAACATTATATTGTTCAAACAAATTTGATGAGTTCACAACCATAATTTAATATTCTCGCTAATAATAGCAGTACTGGAAAATAAGTTTAAATTAGGGATACAAAAATTTCTAAAGAAAAACAATATCTTTAAGACTATTGTTAATTTTATGCTGATGACAACCAAAGCAATATGGAAATGAATGAGGGTAAACTGGATCCTACCACGTGATTTTCCGGCCAATAAAAATGCGCGACAACAATGGAAAACTGCGACACCATCAATTGATTTTTATATATAGTAAGATATTCGTAAAAAAGTAAAATAGGGATAAAAGCTTAGATTTGTTTTATTTTAATAAATTTTAAAATGAAAGATTATATTACAAACCTGAATGGATGTAATGAAATTTTATAATTTGGTATGGATTTCGGCTCAAGCTCAAAACGGGTACTCTGGAAGAGTGATAGAGTCGCTGCATCAATCTTGTTAGTTCTTCATAACATGAAGTCATACTTTGAAATAAACTAATTTGCATCATGATAGAGCAGATGAATCAAGTTCTTGGTATTTTGTTTTTTAGTTAGATGGGGAAAAAAGGACAAGGTTTTGAAAACAAACAAATTAACAGTTGTTGAATGCAATTGAGCAATAATAAATATAGGAAATGTGATGCCACAATAGGCATTACATATTGCCTAGCCTTTTAAAATTTCTTAAATTTATTTCTTTTAAGCTTTCTAAACCGAATTTTAATTAAACCAATTATTAAATTTTATAAAAAGCGAATATAAAATATTTTATTCTTTTCTTAACAATCACTGTAACAGCCATCTTTTTATTTCAATGCTAATGTAAGGCTCCTAACTGTCCATTGGGAACAATTCCTTTACTTTCAATGTGGAATTATTGGCGATTGAACTAGAGGGCCTTTGGGCCTCACAGTCCCAACCGTTGAATAATTAATCTTTACAAAATATTCTGGATGGAAAAGAATAATTTTCTTGTCCCATTGAAGAATTTTTCTTTATTTTTGAATGTGGCCATATTTACTTAAGCAATCAATTTTATTCATTTTTTTGGGATAATATCCCTACATCATATATCATAAGATGTATCTGAAACAGCCAAAAATACACTAAATAGAACTGATCACCTCCAACACAGGGAAAAAGGGTAGTTTTTAAACAGCTGTTAGAAATACATTCAAACCAGCATTTATGTCTTTAGCACATAAATGAATTACACTTATACAATTTCTATATGGAACAACTCCAAGACTTGTGGTTAATTTTGAAACATTAATGAATTGATAGAAAAATTTGAAAAAAGTATATTTTTAGTGTATTATGGGATATAGTGCGGTATCATTGATGACTAGTTCTGAGGAACTCCTAAAAAAAGTTGTGGCATTAAAAAGAGTTGTAATAAAATTCCAAAAAAAGGTCTTACAAAGTAAATAAATAGTCTTAAAGCTTAAAAATTGTATAGTTTTTCCTTTGATAGACTATGACAGAAAAATAATAAATGTAATTCAAAATTAAAAAAAAAAGAGATGGATTGCACATCTCAATAGTTTTCTTCTAATGTAAAAAAATGTGTTGTATATCATTTGGTTTCAAATCAGGAACTTACGTAATCACTACATCAACCAATGGAAAAAAATGTTATATTTTACAGTCCGAGACACATATTTGAAAACACATATTGTCAAAAAACATATTTGAAATATCTAAATATAAATCTTTATTTATTTACATAATATGCTTACACCATCTAAATATACATATATTAAAAATTCAAAACAATAACAAATTTAGACAAGGTTTATTTAACATATGGCAGCCAAACACTTTATTATGCAAGTCAATAAATCAAACAATTATTACGTACATAGGTGTTGAAATGAAGAAAAAAATCTTCGCACAAATATTTTTTTGTTTAACGTTTTAGAAGTAATAAAAACCAATTGAATCCCTTTTTATTGAAAGTGAATGGTTAATGGAAGCCAGTTCTTAATTTTTTTTAAAAAAAATTTAATCGGATAAAGTCCTTTAAAACATGCAATAACTTATTTCACACGAGAGTTCAAGATACAAATGCGTTACAAAAGTAGTACAAGAAAAATATCACAATAGAAGGCCCCTATTTCACCATATTCCTCTTAATAAACAGATTAGAAATAGGATATTTAGTTCACAGTTGCATTATGTCATCAAAAAGCTGATTTAAAGATATTAATGTAATTTTTGCAATTAAATTATGTAGTTAGTTAAAATGAACTTAAATTTTCTCAAGTCTGATATGGTGATTATTGTAGAGAAGAGATCAAAGTTTTGAAGAAAAAAAAATGTCTAATGTGCATTAGTGAAAACTGAGTCCCAATAATCCAAATCTCAAATAACAGAGCCCTTAGTCAGAAGAGCAACACAATAAATAGTGAAAAGTAAATAGCCTAGGAAAGACCATCTTTTGCAAATTAAAAAAAAATCTGAGTGTTTTTGTAAATTATGTAATTTTTTTTATAGATTTCATATCTACAAACATCACATGGTATTACAGCATTAGCTATGATATCTAGTATTAAAAAAAATGTTTCAGGCAATGTAATAGGACTGGAATAATTCAATTAAACCCAAATACTTAGGAATATGTAATTAATGGATGATTCTAAAATTATAAAAAAAAATACTTAAAATCATTCAATATTAGCTATTTTGCTAAAAATAAATGGATAGGCTTTACTCAGCTAAGATACATACACCAAGATATGTGCATAGCAAAACTAAATGAATAGGAGGAGGCAAGAGGATGGGCTCAGGACAGAGGTGCATGGAAAAAGAGATTTGAGGCCTTATATGCCAGCTGGTGCAAAGAGGTTCGATAAAAAGGTAACTTTTCCAATTAAAATGTTTTACATGTTAGATTCTTATCCAAATATAATTTATTCCCTTTTTAACAAATTTCATAAGAATCCACTAAATGTAATGCAATTCAGTAGATCTTCATCAATAAGTTTATTTAATAGCTAGTAATTGACTAGGATTAAAGGGACTGCAGTGCAATTCAATAGATGCTTGTATCCGTTATGCAGAAACTAAATCAATAATTGCACTTTAACCTACTGGCCTAATATAATAAGTGACATATTTAATATTCAGTAAAATCAATTTCACAAAGATTAAATAAAAATAACTTAAGAGCACTTTTTTTTTTAAAAAAAAAGTGGAATGTTTTTAAATATGAGGGAAATAAAATTTATTTCAATCAAAATGATGGCAGAAATATTTAAGAGACTTTTTGATCTTCAATATTCCTTTCTTTTGTCTAAAATAAATGAAAAAAAAAAAAAAAATTGAGGAACTAACAAGTATAATGAATAATGCAGCATTTTTATATGGGCATATAGCTGAAAAAGTTTAATTTTAGTGCAACTATAATAAAATGCATATCCTATTTTCACACTGTTATTAGTCTGCCTGAACATACGGGACAGGGATGAAAACTGTCCAAAACAGGTTTCTCTACTAAATTTGTGGTCTCTATGTCCGAAAGCAGTTTTATTATTTTTTTAGCTGTGGCATCAGGCTTGGACGTGTCCGAGTCAGAGGAATCATCATCTTCAATGTCACCATTTAAATGTTTTTCACAAATGTGATCATGTGAGTCATGCACTGAAACAAACAAAAATTAAAAGAGAATAGTATATCCAGCACTTAAAAAAAAAAAATTATAAGATATTAGTCAATAATATATTGGGACATTATAATCCATTTTAGAATGAATAATCCAATTTTCAAAGAGAATATTTTAACGCTCTAATGATATTGCATCATAAATCACACTTCAAACTTGCATACCAATATTTTTCTGCATGACAAACTAGTAGAATGTTTAAATTATGCAAAAGTCCTCAAGTATTAAAAAAAAAATTTTTTTTTTTTAAATTCAGTTTTTGTGTGAAATTAATCATTCTTTATTCTTTCCTTCGCTTAAAATAAAATAAAAAACGATTAACCAACTTTGAGAAAGTTTGCTACAGTTTGCATGGTAACAAAAAGCTACACATTATTCATAGGTTTATATTAATACAAAATGTTATGCTGAGTTATGAAATAAAAATGCGGGGTTGAAGAGAAAGCAGATTTGTAAAATTATAAAATTTGAAAAGTTATAGATTTCATTTTTCAGAAATTTTCTTTTTTCGTTACAAATACCTGGTAACAGTTTTTTGCAAGCTTAAGCCATGAATCCATAATTATGTATTAAACACAAGACTATTCAATATAAAATAAAAGTAAATAATAGCATAATTTTTTCTAAAGTAACTTGTAATTTATAAATCACTATCTAAAGAATTTATTTATTAATAATATTCAAAATAATGTCATTGACACTATTTATTTATAGTAATCGGACAGTTGGCAATTTTTTTATTTTCCCATTGAAACAATTTCAGCTTATGTTCAGATATTTAAGAAACTTAAAAAACAGTTCTCTGTATAGATACTTAAGAAAATTTAAAAAACAGTTCTCTGTACAGATATTTAAGAAAACTTAAAAATAAATAAACAAACAAACAAATAAAAAAATGAAGTAGATTGTTTTGATTATTTAGCTTATTTATGTTTATATCTAAAGAGACCTCGCTATTTTGGATTTTTGGTAAAATTTTTGTCTTCTTAATATTTTTTCTTTACTTAACTTTTGAAGACATTTGAAAGCACAATACCTTAGAAAAATGGCGAAAATTAAGAGGTCGTTATATTAAATAAAATAAAAAAATAATGCTAGATAATTGTTAGAACTTTAAAGCGATCAAGTTATGCGGTTACAAGTACTGAGTCAGTCATTTAAACATTGAGTCAGTCATTGGTTGGTTTTTAAAATTTCATTTTATTTATTTTAAACTGATGAAACCAAAATTAGGATGATGCTAAAAAATTCTTTTAGCGTAAATTTCACAACAATAAAGATACTTATTAAAAATTTAAAAACAGACAACTGTATACTGTTCAGCAGCTTTTCAAAAACTGTTGATTGTGCAATTGCAATGGTATAACTTTGTCAGAAAAAAATTAACAGAACATGTAAAATATTGCATACTTAGGCTCAAATTCTGATTGCCTTGTATTTTACATGTTATGAAAGATACTGTCCAATGGAGTAAATATGAAACAGTTTATTTAAGAAAATTAAATAAATGCGTGTTTAGTTAAGTTTGATTGGGAGGAGCAAGACCTCTTTATTTATTTATTCTTTTAGTTTTATCTAGTTTGAACTAAAAAATTAGTTTTATAGTAATTAGTTTTTGTCTTTAAAAGCTTGAATGCAACTTTTTAAATACATACAGGTTATAAGCATAATACAAATGAACCAAATAGAAAAACTAGTAGTTTGTAAATATTTTTTTTAAAACTTCCATTTAGATTAACAAAATTATTTAGAAGATATACTTAATACTTACACAAAGCTTCATGGCTATCAGAGATATGTGGCATATTGATAAATCCTAAATTATCATTTAATAAATGTGGGTTAGACTGGAGGTGCTTCCTTTCTTCTAATAAACGCATAACAAGGTTTTGCAATTCGCCCAGTTTGGCCTGTAAAACATATCAAATGTTTAATAACATATTCAGAAAAACTCATTTAAATCATAGTAAAATAAATTGAATCACTATTTGTTTTTAATTACATTTATAATTCTTGATTTTTTAAACTTTTTATAAATATTAATGCTTTGAAATTCCAACACATCTTAATTGTAATAGAACATAATATATAAATTTTTATTTTTATAAATGGTGATGTATGATCAAATAACAATTAGTGAATAATTGTATTTCAGCATGCTTTTTGTGATCAAGTTCTGATTTTTGAGAAAAACTAAATAAAAAATAATATAAAATTAAGGAAATAAGAGTAAATAAAATTTTAACCATAAAAAATAGGATATATTTTGAACTAAATATTAATAAAACTAAATAATATATGCAATATATTTCCCACAGAGAAAGGTTTTTGTTCATAGAACAGAAATTATAGTTATGTTTTTTTAAATTTATTTTTGCTTCATTCACATTGTTTAGTTTTATTCAAATTTTAACCCTTTTTCATCCGACATCAATGCTTATTTCATTTCTCTTATCAATTTGAAAAAGATGTTTTTACTTAAAACAACAAAACACAACTTTTGTGTTAAGTTTCAATTTTATTGTGATTTAGCTCTTATTTACTAGTCAATAAATATTACAATAAACAAAAGATAATTCTTTTCTTTTAGGAAAGATTTTTGAAATGAATAATATATGAGTATTATAAGTAACTAGAATCTTTGTCAAAATAATAAAAAAAGGGGAGAGAAAGAATAATTTCTTTTCTTAATCATCATAAATTATTTATTATGTAGAAAAAATTTTAATACTAAAAAATGTGACCTTTAAATCTTCTCTGTCTCTTGCCAGTTGTGCAATATAATCATCTTTTTCAGAAGCTCTTTTTCGCATCAAGCCCCTTTGAATTTGGTACAAAGCTATGTAATCACCTGGAACATTATAAAAGAGATAAAGTACTTTTAAAAAATCTGCTTTTAAACTTTAAAAAATATTTTAAAACAAATATTTTGCAGCCTTTGCTTAGTTTATAAACATTAAAATATGATTTGATACACTTAATTCTAAGATGCTGATTAACAAGAGTTTATTAAAAGCAGGAGTCTACAAATTCAGAGCCATCAGTTGCCATAGTGCCTAAAAATTAGCTAGAAACCAATATTTTAATAAAATTTAACATAAAAAAATTATACATAATATGTTAGCTCTTTAACCCACTGGCGGTTAAGGAAATGGGCGAAATTGGGAGAATGTTTCTCCCCTACACACAGTTCCCCTATCCATTAACATGGGAAAACCGGTTTTGCTATGCAGTGAAGACTGCAGGTTAAAATACGACTTTCTACGTGCAGAACCGTCAGTGGGTTAATGTTACATTTTTGTAGACCCCTGATTAAAAATTACAAAAAATTTTTCATATGCTAAACAACATTTTAGTTAGCGAAATATAGGGTGCATCTTAAGACTGGAAAAAGTTACTAAAAATAAGAATGTACTAACAAAATTAAATGCAATACAATACATTACATGCATACAAATATCATGTTTGCAAAAACTTGAATTATCAGAATCAGAAATAAAATTACTGTGTCCAAATTATACTTTACTGAACTGAAAAAATATAAATGTACAATCTCTTAAAATGTTAGATGGTTTTATAAAAAAAGTCATAAGTTTAGCTTTTCTATTTTTTAGTACAGTAAAAATTTTTTAAAATAACAATGAACTAAACAACTAAAACACGTAAGTTTTGCATTCGATTAAAATATAAAGAAATACAAAAATTTGAATTTCAAACAAAATAAGAAGTGCTGCACTTTAGTAACAGCAATTAGATGTCAAATATACGGATAGTTGATTTTTAAGAAAGATACTTTTTCTACAAATTACTGAGAAGTGCATAATTATTAAATGCCATTATAATTCAGTAAACTTCATACAAAAATTACAAACCAATTGTATCAGTTTCTCCTTGCAATTGGAGGACTAAATGTTCTAGCTGTTGCCTCTCATCAGAAAGTTCAGCAATTTTATTCATAGTCTGTTTAAACCTTTCCTATATTGAATAAAAGAATTGAATCCAATTATTTAGGTAATCTTTAAAAACTTTCTTTAATATCTTCAGCATGAAAATGATCTAAAATGTTTAGGCTGACAAACAGAAAGAATTTAAAAAATTTTAATTTAATTTTTTTTAAATATTTAAATGCAATTAAAGAATGCTACAAATTACTCTTTTTAATCAACAAAAGCCAAAGATTTTTTAAAAATCTTTTTTTTTAATACTTATTTTAAGATAACAGAGAAGAAATGAATTCAATTAGACAATTTTATAGTAATATAATACATAAAGAAGAAAATAATTAATTGCAGGAAGAATCTAGGAAAAAACCATTAAATATTTAACATATGGACATAATTAAACAGTATTTACAGTTAATTACTAAATGATAAATATATTACTTCTAACTGAGTCATGGCATTTCTCATCATTTCGTAATCTTTTCTGGATACAACATTACTTTCTGTGCCATCTACGAATAAATATAAATTATTACAATGATATTTCTTACCAAGTGATGCTAATCCAATGAATGCATAATAACTCACCCTCATGAAACAAAGTTTCTTGTTTCTTCATTTCCTCTTCTAATTGTAATCTACTTACTTTTTGTTCTTCTAATTGTTTCATCATTTGGTTGCGCTCCATCTCTAATTGTCGCACAGATGCGGATAATGATGCAACCTATCAAGAAAAAATGTCTAAATTATCTTGATTTAACTGTATAAATTATCATGATTAAAATTACTAATAACATGTTTTAAGTGATTTTTGGCAAAGAAGAAAAATGATAGTATTTTAAGTCACAAATCACACTGCAACAAAAGAATAAATCAGGTATTGTGTTGTTTCGAATCCTACACAATATAGCCTCAGCTATATCAAATCCATGAGTCCAAACTCTCTGGCAAAGTTGCACACCAACATTGGTTGCAAAAGAAATTCCCTCGGAGAAAATTCCAGAGAATCAAGGATGTGTTCGCTATAAGCTGGTTTCAAATTGCACTTGCTACATGCTGAGAAGATTTTGCGCCCAAATCTGAGCGTTAAGCAATTTAAATCGCCACTGATGAATCGTGAAATCGCCGTTTGATACAATCTATCTCCTTTAAATTGTAGAACACCACCAGAGCCAAACCAGTGGTGAAGAGGGGTTAACCATAGTTGCATGCAGCAGCTTTTTTCACAGAGAAAATCTTTTGATAGGTAATGAGGTAGTTTGATGTTGCAACCTCGATGGTGCCCCTTTTAGCCAGACTATCTGTGACTTCAGTACCAACATGTGATGGGTAAATTACAAACTGCATTTGTGATAAAAATTGTTTGACAATTTAGTTATCCATTGGCAGTAATAATAAGCATAATAACAGCTAGCCAGGCACTGTAATAAGGTTATTATAGTATCGCACCTAACTTTATGTATTTGTCATTAATAGAAGATCACTGTAATGGGAAGTTAAAAAAAAACTAAGGAAAGTGAACTTCTTTAAAAATGTAATTCTTAAAATTATAATTAAATCACGAAATGCATTTGTAATAAACATTGTTTGACAATTTAGTTATCCACTAGCAGTAAAATTGAGTTTAAATACACTTTATAATTAAAATAATACATATGTGACCAGAACAGTATAAATAAGAGACTGTTTTTTTCCTTAGTAGATATTGGTTCAATAACCAGATGAAAAGACATTAAATAAAAAAAAAATCTTTCTTTATTAAATAGAAATTTTTTAATACAGTCCAACCTCGATATAAGGTCACTTTTCCAAAGTCCTGGCTCACTGAATAGGAATTCTTTGTTACAGGTTATCAGATATATAGTCAAGTTTTAAAAATCGTTATCGCTTATAAGGTCATTTTCACCTGAGGCGAGGGGAGCTCTTTTCTAACAAAAGCCTATTTAACTTCCTTACAAGGCAATTACCCCTCTCGAGTTCTAGGAAAATGTTGCAGCCAACGAACAAGCTATAATTTCTGAAATTGTTTCTCAAGTTGTGGACAGTGAGGACAATGACAGTGATCCTGAGACTGTAGCTGTAACCCAAGTGGAAGCCTTTAATGCAATAAATGTCATAGGAATTTTTTTTTACAAACCATGAGGGAGCTGAGGAATATTTTGAGAAGTTACAAAATCTAGAAAACATTGTTCGAAAAATGAAATAAAAAACGAGACATATTTTAAATAAGGTAAGATGTAATGTATGTAGGACACTAATGAATGTAGCACTTTGAGGAAATTTGTAAACAGCTTTATTTTAAATTAAAAAAAAATTTAAAAATCTAACTTTCTTTAATTCTTTACTAATTCTATTAAAATTTATTGACTTAAATATTAAATTTATGGACGACCGTTTTCGTTGGTTCGTTTCCATTTTTAAAAAATCATAATGTATACTATTTACGTGCTTAGTTACGAACTGCTAATGAATCGGTTAAACGGTCACCCCGCTAATAAGGTCACTTTTGCGTTGTCCCTTAGGGTGACCTTATATCGAGGTCTGACTGTATATAATTGATGAATAATCAATGCTAATAATTAGTTATTACTGTTTTAGGTTCACAATCAAGAGTAACAAAAATTTATTGTTAAATGCCTTTAAATCAAAGATAATTTTTGACAAAAATAATAAATGTTATGATTTTTCTGTAAAAAGTACATAAAAGCCTATTATCTGAAGTTCTAAAATAATATTTTTTTATTGAGGTTTTCACTAACTAAAAATAAAATATAAGTTTTAGACACATGTTTTGTCACAAAAAACTTTCAAGTCATAAAAATTAACGTTAAATTTTTTTGTATCAGGTCACTTAAAAACCTATACAAACTACAGGTTGCAAATATGTTGCTGCATATAATGAAATTTGGAATGAATAATTGTTTATATATTTAATTCCTAACAAATTTGTTATAATACTGCACTGAAATTTATTCTAGTTTTTATCAACGATTGAAAAATGCTGATAGGTGAAAGAATTGTTTATGTCTGCAAAAAATGTCAGAAACTAGAATCTTTGATTTAGTAGCATCAAATTTGCCTTCTCACAGATACGAAGTCACACTTATTGAATATTATTACTTTTATAGTAACTATCAAGTAAACTTAAATAAATCATTATCATCATTGACTTTTCTTTTTTATCTCTGTTATTAGGTTAAATAAAAATTGAAATTATACAATTTAATTTAAAATTTGCCCTTTTGAATAACTTTTTAATAAGTATAAACTTTAAAGTATTTAAAAACTCAATATAATCAGTTGAGGAATGCCCCACAAAAAAATAAGGTGGTAGTGGCCGAGATTAAATATTTTCTGCTTGTTGGTTCGTAAAGATCAAAAGATGTATCATTACACAGAAAATTAAATAATATATATGTTCCAAAGTGTTATACTAACCAGATCATTACGCTTAGAGGAATCTTTATCTTCTCTCTGGTTTTCATCATCAACAGTAATTTCAGCTTGTTTTGCTAAAGCCATGCGTAGATCAGAATTCTGACTAGTCAAAGCATTTATTTGTTCCTTTTAAAATAAACAAACGAGAATTTATCACATGACAAGTCCAAAGATATGAGGTTTAAGATTAAATATAAAAGAAATTTTTTGTTTACCTGTGCTTGATGAATTTCCTTTTGAAGCATCTCAGCCAAGTGTCCTTGAGCTTCATAGTGCCTCATTCTGTCTGCAATCTGGTTTTGTTGAAAAATTCCTTTAGTATTTGATTTATGGAGATTTTGGAGCTCAGATTCTTTTTGTGCCAGCTACAAAATAGAAATATAACATCTGTATAACAGGTCTCCAACTTATTGGGAAAGGAAAAAAAAAAACTACTTATTAACTGTTACAATATACATTTGCTTGAACATTATAACTATCAAAAAGATGTTGTAATATACATAACAACAACAAACATGGAAAACATACATGTTATAGTGATGCATATTTAAATAATAAAAAGGAGTGGCAATCAAGGATGGTTACTTTCCCCGAAAAAGGCAGACAAAAATGAAATGCTTTTGTATGTTTGGTTAATTATTGCAGTAAAAGAAAAGGTTGTTTTCATTATACAGTAAAACCAAGATTATCCGTCCTCCGTTCGTACGCCATTTTTGTTAACTGACACTTTTTTTGCTGTCCATTCAAAAGGTTTTGACAAAAGTTTCATCATTATTGCAATTAGTGACATCAAATTAATGTTGTGACAACAGATCCAAAATATCCCTGATTATTCGATCACAGATCATGTAACACTTTGGTTAACTGACACTCTTTTTGATGCAGGTTAAAAAGTTTCTAGCAAACGTTTCATCAGTATCACAACTTTATATTTTCCAACATACCCCTGGTCCAGAGAGTGTCAGTTAATTAAGGTTCTATTGTATTTTAATAATCAAATTTCAAATCCCAGTTATTATTTCTAAAAGGAGCAACAACAAGCCATATTAAGAATTTTAAAATTGGTGGTGAGCAAAGTTACATAAATTAAGCATATAAAAAAAGTTTTTAAAAAAAATTGAAAATTTTGCTAGGAACTAAATTTAAAATACATTTATATGCACTGAAAGATAGACATGAGAAATTGTGCAAATAATGAAATAAAAGTACATAAAAGAGCTGAAGTAATATTTTTTTAAAATATTATTTTAATTCAAATAAGCAGAATTATGATGCAAAATATTTTCGATGGTTAAATAATTCTTGCTTATGTTTCTTTGCTCATCAATTAACAAAATTTTACATTTCAAAAACCATCTTTCAGAATCCATGCTGTTTGTAGACATTAACATACATTTGGATACTCTTAAAAATGCCATTTTATCTATGATTTATTCTCTCAAATGTGTTATTAAATACATATTATCAGTTTTGAATCTTCAAAAATGAACAAATTTCCATTAAATGATAGTAATAATTTAAAAAATTATTATTTTTTTATAGAAAAAATACTTAAACAAAAGATACTTTGCCTGAAATATATAAATTTTTATTCAATTAAAATAGGCATCACCTAATAAAACAGAATTCAGTTAATGCAAATAAGAGATAGTCTTCTTGACAGTCTGCTATAACAAGTGACAACTGCAATAAGCTTTAAGAAAGATTAAGTGCTATTTATTTTGACACTGATAAATCTCAGATACATTAAAAAATCTTACTTGCTCTTGCAGTTCGCGAAGTTCATCTTCTTGCTGACTTAATCTTTCACCAAGCTCTTTAGTTCTATGCTTTTCTGAGTCTAACCTTTCTGTAAGCTCTAGTTTGTCGTTGCTCTAAAAATGTTCACAACAGTATTGTTATTGTGTCAATTTATTTTAAAATGCAATCAAACAGCACTTGATAAAAGAAATTATAAATAAAGCAGAATGTTTATGTGTATTGTATACAAATCTACAATCCTGAACAGATTCGTACTAAATTTAGTGTACATACATTTGAAGACAAGGTATATTACAGTATATGTCTTTCAGTTTTGAGCATGATTTCATAGTGTTAATCAATAGTGATTTATTGAATTAAGTTTTTAACCATTACAAAGGATGGGTATTCAGCTAGTTAAGTAATAATATAAAATACATTTTATATTAAATTTGTACTATAATCTAAATATTTTTTATCAAACAAAGTCATAATATTTCATAGGGATCATAATATTCCACACTTAAAATAATGCTTTCATTCAATTACATCACAGACATTTTTTTAAGTATTTTTGTCCACAAAAATTCAAAGTTTAAATATTTTGCGCTCATTGTAATCTATATAAATAAGATGTTACATTTTCATATACGCTAATTTTACATTAATTTTCAAGTTAATCATTTCATAAAAAAAATATAAAATATATTTTATTTTATTACTTAACGAAATTAAATTAAAATACATGCAGGGGTCACTGGTTTTAAAATAACAGGTTAACCGCATTAGCCACTTATATTCATCAAATTTTCCCAATTACATAAATATATTAACATTGAAATTTTATCAGTTAACACATCAACGACTGCTGACTATTTGAATTTGAGTGTGATTGTAAAAAGGGACAGATGAGTCGTTAAAGTGCAAGAAATGGCCAACTAGCACTGTTTTCCTTTTTTTTTTTTTAAAGAAAATGTTTGTTTTTAGGTATTATATAACAACAGATTTGATTTTACTTTCACTTGAATGAATAAAGGAAAGCATTCTAGGAAGCAGAGAGATGGAATTTGTTAGAAGTGGCAACAAAAACGGTATTTTCTATGAATGAAAAAACGAAGGGCTAACTTAGTTTAGTTTTGCATCTATTTTCTAGGAAGCAGAGAGATGGAATTTGTTAGAAGTGTGCAACAAAAACGGTATTTTCTATGAATGAAAAAAACGAAGGGCTAACTTAGTTTAGTTTTTCATCTAAACTGATAAATAGAAATGTTTTAATTTCTTCTTTAACTAGCATTAACATGGAGTCAATAGAACGAAGACTTTAATTTGAGCAAATTTAACATAATTGAACTTATATATGTATATTATAAAACACTGGGAAAATATTATCTCATTGCTTATGAAGAGTAGATGTTTAGTTCATGGACCTAGCCACTTATGGAAAGCTTCAGGTAATGATACAAACACATTAAATGGAGGACACTTTATAGGTATAATGTACAATAATAGGGTAAATGAAAATTACCAGACCAACTTTGACAATCAATATAACATGTACAAAAATATCATACAACAATAAAACTTATGAATGAACACATGAAGTATATTTAAAAATATGTGAAGCAATAAGGGGAAAATACATATAAATGAAATTTTATCTGTAGTTTCATAAACGCTAACAGAATAGTTTAGCCATATCATATACTTCAATTGTGATGGCATAAATTATATAAAAAACCTTCAGATAATTCTTTGTCCAAAAAAATTCAAGATAATTTTATTTCAAAATAAAGATGCCCTTTTAAAACTAAATTATGTTTGTTCTGAAGCTAGAAATTATTTAAAAAAAAAAAAAAAAAAAAAATTAGCTCTACAGAGGTATAGATATTCAGTTAACATATTTGCAGCAATAAAAATAAGTTAAAATTGTAACTTAAATTAGAAAATGAAAGCTATAAACAAGACTTCAGTATTCTATAATTGCTAGTAAAAATTTAAATAACAATTTGCAGTGAGTGTAAAATTTCAATAACAATTACTACCTTAAAGGTAAACTTGAATCGATTAATTATAAAAAAATAGAAAAGAGATAATAACCATTTCAACAAAACCATTTTGAAGCTCTTCTAGCTGTTTTTTTAACTCCCTATTTTGAGTAACAGCTCGGCTGGCAGCAACTTTGTCACTCTGCATGGTTTCAACCAAGCGATTTTGATCTACTTGATCATCTTTCATACGAGCAAGGATTTTTTCAAGCTCTATAACTTTTTCTTCCAGTCCTCTAATTTGATCACACAGACTTGAATTAGTAGCTACCTGAAATTATTATAATAATTCATTAAGAAATAAAGTTGCATGTGTAATAAAATCCATTTAAACTGGTAAAGCTTAATGTAAGTAAGAGAAAATAATTTAAATAAACTCAAATATACTAATAAATTAAATAAAAATAGTTAATGACTCTAGAACTTGAAAACAACTAAGCAGAATTGTTTACAAAAATTACACTTAGTAAAGTGCAATAATTTTTAGAAGCCAATAGAGTGTGACAGAAAAATTTAAAAAAAAGAGAGACTAATAAGGGATCTCATATTGAGGGCTCCTAATCAGGGCTGATAATTTATATCAAAATAATTGATTCATTTGATTATATTAGAATCAAATGAATCAGAGGTTATTCATAAAATGTATTTAGAGAAATTCAAAAGTATTGCCTATAACTGTCAAGGAACTTGCCCCTTTACGCATTATTTAAACTAAGTTATACTTTTAAGAAAAACCTTAGGCTGCTATGTGGACCAGTTACACAAGCACATCTCTATTTAAACACTAATTCCTTGCAGCACATTTTTTAACTCATTGAAAATTTGAAAGTCAAGAAGGGTCAATACGGTAAGTAGTTTAAGACACTGCAAAGTTTGATTACCTTTCTGAGGTACATTAACGTTTACAAAAACGACTAATCATAAACTCTATTTTTGTTGTCATTTGACAAGTGCAGATAAGTACAATCAAATCGGACCGAAGGCATGGAGCACAGCCCTGTGCACTTGTCATAGAGGGGTTCGCCATTGCCTCGAGAGGTTGAACTTCTACCTGTTGGTCCGCGTAAGGTATTTTATTTCCCTTCTACCACCCACTGGAAAACCAGTGGAGGCATTCCCCTATCTGCCACCTTAATCATAAACTCTAACTCCTGGAAAACTACAGATAATACTGAAATTGGTTCCTTCATTACATGTCACTTTCTACAACGGAATAATAGCAGACTGACAAATGCTCTATTATCGCTTCTTTATTACTGCCTGAGTATAAAGCTCACAAGATTTTTTGTCGCACCAACAACTACATTTTAATAATCTAATAATAATATCTAATAATTTTCGCTTAATGGTCTCTGCCAGGTTACTTATTTCATGATAATAAATATTCTATTTTGAAAGTTTGTTTTCTATCTATTGAAATGAAGCTTAATTAAATCAGGCTTTCTTTAAATGTCATAATTATCAATTATTTGACAGTTAGAGCTAATAATTTTATTTAATATTATTAAATATGTAGTATAGAACATTTTTATTAATTACAAATTGTTATTAATTTACAATGAGTGATATAAATGCAAATTAAAGAGGTAATAGTACATTCAGATTTAATTGTTTTTTGTGTTTTAATTACCATTCTCAGTGCATACATAAAGATATCATATGCATAAAGAACATATCAAATATATAATATGTCAACAATGTGCAAATGAAAAGCTTACTTTGATTGTAAAAATAGTTTCTGCTGTTAAATTATTAATAGTTTATTAAGAATCAAATAATGTCAAACACACCTCTATTTGCCATTTTTTGTTCAGTTCTTCATTATGATTCTTTAATACTGTTATTTGTAATTTTAGCTCAGCTGGATCCTCTTTGCTTAAAGCTCCTAAAAAATAAACATACTAATAATAAACAACTTTGTCAACTAATATAACTAAGCTACTATATGTTTATATATATACACATTTGAACTCCTATTTTACATTTTCGTGGGACTAGCATTAAAAAACACACGAAGCTGGAAAACATAAAAGTGGGATAAAAAATAAGCATATTTTTTAAAAATGAAACATGCAAGATGAATATTAAAAAAAATTTGCAATCTTTACTTGTTTTTAGATACTATTTTAATAATATTCCTCTCAATACTTACTATTGTTTGCAAATATGTTTTTAGGTTTACCTTTGCAAATAAATATTTTTTCAGAGCTTTTTTGCTTTTAAACTCTAAATCAGTTAATGGTATATCCTCCGATATTTTTACTCATCTTCATAGTTTTCCTCACCATCATTGGGGGCAGACATTAAATCAGATATTACAGGAATTAAAAAGTAATGGGAATGTTTGTAACCGTCAATACAGGCATCATTGATTTTCAGATGTTCAGCCATGCAATTTTATTCTGAAGGGCCAATGTTCCTGTTGGATTCCAAGAAGCCTACTTTATTATTTACTCATTTGAAATGCATTATAGTCAACACTGTCTAATGATGCAGAAATCAAAATCAGAGTTTTCAGAACATTTATTTTTGCTTCATAAACATCTTAGGAATGATTGCCTAACTAGATGTTTAATGCAACGTTTTTTAAGTGATTGGATTTGGATTACTCCAAGATTCAAAGGTTGAAGTTAGCTGAAACAAATTACACTAGTAAATTTTATAATTTAAGATCCTATACTTCATTTAACCACCTTTTCAGCACTTGCATATCTCACCACTTTTCTGATTTTGACTCAAGGGGAAAATCCCTTCTCACAGACAAAAGAACAACTGGATAAAATAGAAAGAATGTCAGAACAGCTTCTAACAGCTAATGAACAAGTCTATCTTAAAAGAAAGAATTTGGAAAATGGTAGCGCAAACTTTGTAGAGATAAAAATGATTTTGATCTCTTAGAAAAACCTATGAAGCGAGATTGTGTAGCATAAAATCCAGGATAATTTAATATTATCACTATGGGCCGATATTGAAGCCTGCATAAATTGGCCTATGTGGTGAAATTTAGGATTTTTTGTTCCTGAAGCATATAGATAGCAGCACTTTTTTAAAAAAAGATAATTTTATTGTTGTAGTTAATTGTAATTTTTATTAATCTATCTTTATTTAAATAGAATGAAAGATTGCTAAAAGGATTAAATACTTCAAACAATGCTTTTATTTTGTATTGCATAAAAAAAGAAAGAGAATATAAATATTTAAGGAAGGGAGCCAATACGAGATTTGTCATATGCACTTCTTTTCATAGAAACGCCTTTGGCAAAAAATGACAAAATTTAGACATTTTCAACCATTATAGCACCCACTTTCGTTGATCAAATGTAATCATTATGGCAAAATACCTGAAACGGAGTTGTAACAGTATATTTTGAGCAAGAAATCATGACAAGTACAAGCACTAAGAAGAAGAGGAATAAAAACCTTTAAAAACAGAGAGGAAAAATATGCACATGTTAAAAAGTTTCAAAACATAAAATGCTTTCTTTGTAATTCTTCCTATGATTTTAAAGCTCACTAAAGTATTTTTAGTAATTTGTCTAAAATTTTTAAAAAGTATGTCTCAAGACTGATAAAATTTCTACCATATTAATCACAAATACAAAACAGCACAGTTAATTATCATGCTATGTATTTGTAATTTAAAATTTTTAAAAAAATAGCAAAATAAAAATTCAGTTTAATATTGAATATAAAAAAGGAATACCTGATTGAGCTTTATGAGTTTCGAGTGATTCTTGAAGCAAATTCCTTTCCTTGGACAATTCTTCCTTTTCATTTCTTAGCTGCTTAATCTATAAATTTAATTTTAAGAAACAAATTATTAATGCTATTACCACAAACTGCCCAAAAGCAGGTAAAAAAATTTGATGTAGATATTATAAAACAAGCTTCGCAGTAGGTTAAAAAAAATCAGAATATTTTTTGGAACAGACTACTTTTAAACAAGTAATAAAAAAAAGAAAATTTAAAGTCAATTCCTACTTGGGTCTTCAAAGAAAATTTTTATTTTAGTTACTTTTTATTAAATTTTTTTCTCCCATATAAAACTAAAATTAATTAGTTAATTTTAACTATTGAAATTTAATTAATGAATTAATATTTGAAAAAACTGTATTAATATCAAGTGTCATCCACTACAAGTTTTTAAAAAATGTATTTGAACATGAATGGATGAATAAAAAGTATTTTATTAACGATTGAAAATTTGTACAAGATATATAAATATGGGAGAGTGTGAACTAATAGTAGGAATTGGAAAGAAAAAAAAAAGGCATGTGGTCTCAGACTACTCCAAAAGTATAGATTTCTTGACGTGGACCACACGTGCTGCCACATAATGTTCTTTATTGAATTTATCTGACACAGCGAATATAAAATGATTAAATATTTAAATGTGTGCAATAAACTATTTTTTTATTCAAACAGAGCTATAAGCTAGAAATTATCACTGATGTCTTTAAAATATGTGAAAACTGAATCGCTTATAGCAAAATTTAAAACAATGGCTAACATTTAAACAATCAAAAAATTCCATTTCGTTTTTCGCTCATCCCTATTTAATTAATGAATTAATATCTGAAAAAACTGTATTAACATCAAGTGTCATTCACTACAAGTTTAAAAAAATGTATTTGAACTTAAGTGAATGAATAAAAAGTATTTTATTTATGATAGAAAATTTGAAAAAGATATAGGGAGTGTGTGAACTAATAGTAGGAATTGAAAAAGAAAGCAGCAAATAATAAAAAAAAAAGCATAATTAGCTCTACTTAAAAGTAATAAAAGCAAATTTAACCACAAAATAATACTAAACTATAATTTTTTTCTCCAGAAATATTTTGTTTCGAACAGAAAGATTTAACAGTTTCCAGTATAATTTTATTAATACTGAATAACTCCTAATAGATTCAAATCAATGCAAGAATAATCTTTAAAGTACTGCTTTATTAAAAAAAAAAAAAAGAATGAGAATCAGTATCTAGTATCAGTAGATAATACTCTCTCATATCAATATGAAATTAAAATTTGTAACTAAGTTCAAGATTCACTTAATAATTTTAAAATAGGGTTTCAATAATCTTGAGAAAAAAAAGAAGAAGAAAAAAACACAGTGAATATGCCACTTAACATTCTTGTACAAGAGTAATTTTAATGGGTGATCCTTCAGTTCATCATTTAAAAATTTTGTGATATGATTAGTGAACTCTTGATTGAAATCAATAATTTTTAAAATCCCTTGAAAGATCACTTAATTTTGAATCATTCCAATAATTGTATAACTACAAAAGCTTATCCTACAAGATTTGTTACAGCATTGCATAATAAAAAACTCCCAAATTCATAAACATAAAAATTTGATAATATAAAATTATTAAATTAGTTTCTCTTTCATAGAATACATGAATTGCCAAAAGGGTTTAAGTAATGGATCATGTAAATAAGGTAGCCTGCATTAAACTTGCTAATTAACAGGCAATCCCTTAATTGGAACTATCAAACTTTGTGATTTCTATTGTTAAAAGTATTGTTAAAAAAAAAAAAAAGATGTTGGATCAAAAATTCAAATTTATTGATTTTTCAAATCTATTATTTTATTTTTTTTTTAAATTTTCATTCCCACTCAGAAAATGGGACACACACTAAAATCAGGACAAAAAGATAAAAATCAGGACAAATATTTCTTATCAGGAAAATCAAGAAAAGTATGAGCCCTTTATAAAGATACCACACATATGGAGCAATAATTTTGTTACATAAATAATCAGTAATCAACAAGTACCATCTTATTGATAACTAATAATAAAGAAAAAAAATTGACATAAAAAGATAAAAACAACTTTCAAATAAAACAAAAATCTACCTCGTCTTGTAAAGAAGTTACTTTCTCACTCAATTGAAGAACATATTGTTGATACTGGTCAGCCATTGAATCTCGCTCGTTCATAAGTTTATCAACAGATGCTTTTAACTAAAAAAGAAAGTTTAAATGAAATAAGTAGATCAGAATATAGGGTGGATTGGTAAAGTAATGTTACTGATTTCATTGGAGCTTTAATGCTTTCAGCATGCACAGAGCAGTGGTAGCTGAAAAAGGGTACGAGTCATCTTCAGCCATTCAGAATTTAAAACAAGTATTTTTGTAAAACTTGTTTTTGTCTTCCCAGCAAGCTTTCATGCTGCGAACAATGAATTGACATAATATTTTGTGTGAAACTAGGCAGTGTCACAGCGGAAAAAATTTTCCATTAAAAAGAGTGCTTTTGGTGATGATTGTTCAGCAGAATGCCAAGTCTAATGGTGACATAAAGATCGTGCAGGTAAATAGAACAAAGCTCATACTTGATTGCCACCAGTAACCACCACCAAAGACTTAACACAAGTAATTAAATTCTTAAAATCAGACTGTAGTTTTAACGTTTGTTTAATGGCACGGATAATGAATATTTGAAATTGTCCAGACTGTACATTGGCGTTGTTTGCCAACTTCGTCAATGACAAAGGGCCTAACCATGCTGTCTTTTTTCAGATCATTTATCTGAGAGATTCAAAGATACCAAAGGTTCTCCAGCTGTTCTTAAGTTATGAAATGGCTTTTCTAGACTTCTTGTTTTGACACTTGATAACTACCATGAAAGAACATTTTTAGGACAACTGACAAAGTCAAATTTTCATTTTATACAATGGACAGTTATACATATTTCCTTTTATGCAATGAGGAGCGCATCTCAGTCATTAATTTTCATCAATGCCCTTTAAACAAATTTTTTTAGTCATGTTAGTACCAAGGAAGATCTCAGAAGATATACATTAAGACAGCGATTTATAGATGAAGGAGGAATGAAACTATTTTAATGTGCTGTAAGAATCACATTAATACATGTTTTATAAATCAATGCAGTGACATTACTTTAAAGACAAACTATGTAGTGGAAAACCAATTTTCAATACGCAATTAATAATTTTGAAAAAGTTCAACTATTTAACAATGAATAAAAAATGATAAAAGATACTTACTAAAGAAACTTTCTTTTCAAGATCTATTTTTTCTTGAAACAGTTCTTCCAACTGACTTCGATTTTCAGGAGTGTTACTATCAGGAAGTTGATGTGAACGAGATTCTGCTGCTGACAATTTGCTTCGACAATCTGTAACCTCTTTTTCTAAGCTTTGAAGATCTTGAATCTATTTTTTTTGGTATAAAATTATTTCATTTTCAACTAGACTAAGTCAAAATAAAATTGCATTTTTTTTGTTGTACAAGTAAGTTAATAATATCAAGTCTTAAAAATATGTATAAATACTAAAAATTGCTGAACTTGTTTTCTAATTCAAATCTTTTTAGATATAAAGAGCAGTTCAGTTCATACCAAATTACTTTTAAGAGATTATTGCAAAATTTGTAACAATCTGCTTATAAGTTAGGAAATTTCATTTGACATAGCAACAGCTCAGAGTTTTTGCTATAGTAGTACATTTATCAAAATGCTATAAGACTATCTAAAAATTTTAATATGTAACAAGGACTTTTTTTCCTTTTTTTATTAAAGTATTTTACTGTATTCTTAAGAATAGTTCAACAAAAAATCGCGACATTGTGTCTTTCAAAAAATTCTTATGAATGATTCTACCTACTTAGGCATAAAAAAATATTTTTTAAACAAAATAAAAAAAGGACAGTTATTTGCCACAAACAAATTATGCAAAGGAGAAAAAATAGGAACTAAGTTCAACTAGATTCCAGTAATAAATCTAGTGTTAAAGTGAAGTTTTAAAATTCATAAACAATTAAAAATGAAACACATCAAAATGTCTAGAAAAATAGTCCTATTCATAACCCATAGCCATATAAATATATATTGCTAAACTTTTTTCCCCTTACCAATTTTAACTTTTATGCAAAAGATCTTTGGTTCCAGTCTAAGCAATGCTACAGTGCCCACTAGCGTATGAATATTTTAATATGAATTTTTAAAAAAAATAAGACGCTGACAAAATTTATTTACTTCCTTCAGAACCTTCTTTTCTTCCTTCATTCCTTCTTTAACAGAGACAGGGTTATGAACGGATTAGGTTTCATCACATAATCTAGTGCAAAAACCAGACTACTGGAGAAATCTTTATCTGTAAACTAGATTGAAAGCTCTAAAAATGAAGTACGTCTGATCATTGTTGATAAAGAAACATAACTGTAATCATAGTCTATAAAGAATGGTGATTAAAAAGGTTGGTATCTTCTTTCTTATCACTTTCCAAAACAGAGTGCAATACTGTTGTTGTCGTCAGCTATTAAGGCAAAGAGGGTTTCGATTGTTCCAGTGGCGCCATCCATGGCCAAGAATACCACTTCTGCCACACCCATTTATAGAGCGGACACATTCATACATCCGTTCATTCATCCACAGATCGTAATTTTGATCTGAACCAGAGAACGATCAATCTCCAATTCAGTACCCCCTGAGGTATTGATCTCTATGGGAACATGGAGGATGTTGTGACCTGACAGATTTAATGTGCACCAGTCACCATTCGCAACACAGGGAGTCTTCAGCTGGCTGGACTCGAAATCTCGTTCTCACAAACGTGAGTCCAACGACCTGCCAACCAGGCTATCCCGGCCGAGAGCAAAGCTGAATTGGTTAGATGAAATTTAAGCAAGATGTTCAAAATTTTGAAAGTCATCATTTTACAGTTTTTAAAAATTTATTTATTTATTAAACTACAGGACTTTTCTTTATAAGTAAAGCCTGGTTTTTAAAGGTAAACATAACTTGAGAGTAATGTAAAATGCAATTATTATTAAATTCTTTTTAATTATTACATAAACTGATTGGACTAAATACAGATATTAATAGCACAAAATTTAAGAGCAGTTTTACAAATGGATCTATATCAACTATACTTGTTATCCAGAGAATACATCATCATTTAAGCCGTAAAACAATATTTATATAAACAATAGCATATGATATTGTTTGATCAAAAAATTATATTGTGTACCCAAGATAACAAATTCCAATAAACTAAATATGATGCAAGTAAAAAAATAAATAAATAATAATAATTCTATGTCATTTGGGTACTGTGAACCTATATTTGCCTTATGAAAATAAATTCTCAGAATTAGTGGTAAATAAAAACTAAATATTAATAAAATATAAATAAAAAGTTCTAATCTGGAAATATATAAAAATTTTCTTCAGTTTAATTGATAAAATTAATAAAAATTTAATTGATAAAAAAATCTTTCTAAGAGCTAAATTTAAAAACTAATATTTTTAATTATACAAACAAGTTTCCCATAGCCAAAAAACATTTTAAAAATGAATTCAATAGCTGTCAGGCATAATAAATGAACCATAATAGAAATGAAATTACAAACCAAAAATAATTTATAAGTAGTCATACCTTCTTATTCAACTTTTCTTTTAATTCTGAATTGGCTGAACTTAAATCTTCATTTGACCTACTGAAATAGCAAAATAATTTTTTTTTTACTACACATTCTAATTAGAAAACATATGGATATATTCTTTTTTTTATTCAGCATGGAAAAAAATTATCAAATTTTCTTACCTATATTTATAAATTTCAGACTTTAATCGGTCTACTTCCTTGGCAGATTCTTT
This sequence comes from Parasteatoda lunata, assembly GCA_949128135.1. Taxonomy (NCBI): domain Eukaryota; kingdom Metazoa; phylum Arthropoda; class Arachnida; order Araneae; family Theridiidae; genus Parasteatoda; species Parasteatoda lunata. The sequence goes on from OX421970.1 coordinate 67,943,528, forward strand.
GTTAATCTGGAAAATAAAAACTATGTAGCAAAATAAAAACAAATTAAAAGATATTAAGAATCAATCAAAATTTTGGAATAGTTAAAGAACAGTCAATAGTAAAATTTTAATAAATATCTCAATATTTTTTTTCACAAACTCAGTCTCAAGACTTTGCTTCTTAAATTCCTAATGCAGAACAAAAACATATTTCATTATTTATTTCGATAAAAAATATGCTCATTTAAATATGAGTCTTCTTTTTATTTTTGAACACATACAATTTATTTGAACGGATTTTATTTTTAACATATACTATTTTAACAATTTTTACAGAATCATTCAATATTTTTAAGAGCATTCATTTATTCAAGATTTTTATGAGCATTCAATTCATCTATTTTTAAGAGCAACATATTTCTAGGAACATAATAAACTAACAAAATATCTAAGAAAACTTTCATGTATGAGCACCACTACTTCCAACAAAAACTATCAAACATTCAATTTAAATTTATTTGTGTTATTAATTATTTAAGTTACACAATAAAATAAACATTTATTTAACTCATTAGACTAAGTGTTTAGAAAAGCCTTTTAATTTTATTCTCTGCATAATTAAGACTAATAAAAATATTAATTTAAAACTTGCATTATTCAAAAGAACCAAAAAATTAGTTTAAAAATATACCTTATCTAATTGTTGGTATGAACTATTTACAGCTGCCAATTCTCTTTCGAGATCTGATGCTCTTTGTCTAGAAGCTCTTAATCTACCAAATAGCTCTTCTACTTCTCCTAAAATGAAACAAATTTGTTTACAGCTTTAAAAATACATATTGCAATGTAAGTAATTACTTAAAAAGCTATATCCCTGAATTGAGAAAACTCACCAACTTCAATCACATTTTTAATTGCTAAGTAATTCAAGCATTTAATATTACTAAAAAAAAAATACAATTTTAAAACATGTCATTTCAAATTTTTTTAGCTGACTATAAATCTCAGGGTTTTATTTATTTATAACCAAGTTTATTTATAATCAAATTAAAAAAGAAAATAATTTATGTCTAAAGTAAAAAATTATTAAACCAATAAAAATCTTTTCGGAAAAACTTTTTGACTATTATAATTTTCCATAAACAAATAAAAAATATCCACTTTCATTCGAAGAACATGCTTATATATTGCTTCACAACAACATTTAATAAGCAAATAAAAATTTTATATATTGTGCATCTACCCTAACAAAGTAACTCCCTATTAGAGAAAAGAATTAAAGTATGAATGAATTTGAAATAGTAGATAATGCAGCAATAATAACTGCTCAAATTTGTAAAATTAACACTGCACCTGCACAAGGGGGAACCTTTTTAGCAATAAAAAGTTACAAAAGTTTAAGTCTTCCCCTTTAACTTCATTAAGAAAAAAAAATGCTAATAAAAGCACTTTTTCAATCTGGTACTGATAATTTATATATAGTTATTACAAGATCTAAATAGTTTTCAGGTTATGTAATTAGGAATAAAAACTCATAAGCAAGAATTAAAATTGCATTTACACTTAACACAGAAAAGTTTCATAGGGCTATACATGGCATACATGGGCTATTACCTTTTACTATTTCAGTCCTTTAACAATTTCTATGTAATATTAAAATTTAAAGAAATTTTTTTTTTAAAGACTATGGAATTTTATTATTAAAAATTAGACATACCTGCTTTTTGTTTTGATGTTTGTTGATTTAAAGAAAGAGTGGACTGAAGTTCAGTTTTTTCAGCCACAAGAATACCTATGGTTTGAATATGGACATTAAGTTGATCTTTTAAGCTAACTTGCTCTTTATGAGCTTTCTCCAAAAGTTCTTGCTTTTCTTGCTCAAAAGATTGGGTAAGGCGCTTATTTTTTACTTTCTATATAGTGGAAAGAAAAACAGTATTATATCTTAAGCAGTTCCATAAATACAAGATTTTAGAATTGAAAAATATCTCATATAACAGAAATTAGTATTAGACAATAAGAACCCGAGAAATTAAAATACCAATTTTTTTGAAGTAATGATTTATAATTTGAAATGAAAGATAGTTTTATTATACATATAGAAACAACATACTAGCATAAACTTAGATATATAACTGCTATAAAAAATAATTTAATTAGTTAAATTAAAAAAGTTTTAAATAGTTGGACAAAATAAGATAATAATGCAAACAAAATACATTAATAAGATTCTATTAAAAACAAAATCTTGAAAAATTAAAATCCTTTAAGCATAGAGTTGTAACTGATTTCAAAGGCTTATCTTCACTAGCATTCATATATTGTAGGTGGTTCCCAAGGAAGAGTAAATTGGTGAATTAGTATTTGTGAATTAGGGATTTTTTTTAAAAATGACTTATGAAACCTGTTATTATATTTAATCAATAATCCATTATTTACTTAATAAAATAAATAGAAAAATACCAGTGGAAAAAAATTGCAAATTATATATTTTTATTCAAATAACGATACACATTAAATAAATTAAAAACAAAACAAAAAAGACATGCATTTATCTAACTAGTTGCGCTAGTATTTCTCATTCAACCTTCCAATTCCAAAATTAAAAGACTAAAATCACCGATAAAGAAATGTGTTTTCCTAATATCATTTCTCAACGTTTTAACAGTTTTTTGTTTTCATTTTAATGAAAACCATAATGCTGCAAGTTCTGTTCATTTTCAGTTTATGCGTTTACTAAAAACTAATTAGAAACTAGATCAGATGCCCTGCGAGTTCAATTATCTGAAGAAAATCTAATTTTAATACTGCTTTTAATTAAACAATGAAAAAAGAATCATTTTTACAAATTAACTCTTTTCAAAATAATTAGAAGTTTAATTAAAATAGTTGTAAGCTTGGTTATTATGTTAACAAATACTAAAGATCTTTATTTAATGATGTCGGGTTCCGTTAAAAGAAGGGTGATCATTTAGGGTTCCATTATTTCCAATTATGTAGCTGAAAAAAATTGGGAACTGGTGGTAAATCATTGTAGTACATTAATTTTTGTATTTAAACCTAAAAAGTCAATAAATAGTATCTTGATATAATAATTATGAATAAAACTTTTATAGAGAAATTATGTCATAGTATAAAGGCTAAATAACAAGAGTTATTAAAATAAATATATTTCAAATAAACCCAATACAAGTTTATACTTACAAATTCCTGTAACTGAAATTGCAGTTGATCATTAGATTGCCGCAAATTATTGACCAATAAAGCTAACTCTTGATTCCTTTTTTCTAAAGACTGGCTTTCTATATTTGGAGATTCTTCTCTACTAATATCACCATTAACAAAAGCATCTGTTTCAGACATAAGTCCATTAACTTGTAAAGAAATCTGACGAAGACTCTCAGTTGAGGACAGCTCTCTAAATAACAAGGAAATTATTAGAAATAGTAAAATAATAAAATTAAGTTAAAAGACTCATTGAAATTTTTAAAAAAAAGCAAATCAAAATATTTTTGATCTAAGCAACAAGGTGCAATATGAAAGGTGTTTTTTAACTAGCTGGAAGAAAAGCCTTTCCCTTTAGAACAAAAAAACTTTTCTAAGATTCTATAAAAATGCATTTTATCAGAAATAAAAAATATCAGTAGATGCTTAGACAATACTTAGCTTATTAAAAAATTTTAAAAATAGAGAAAAAAATTTTTAAAATTAAAAAAAAAAACTATTTTAATGTCCCCCTATATGAAAATTGTGAGCTACAATGCATTAAATATTTAAAGAAAAATCTAAAAAGTGCAAAATAAATAAAAAATTTTGAAATTAAAATTTTATCGTTTAGAGATAAGATAAACAAAATTGCAAAATAGTCATTCAAATATTAAATAACAAACCTACTTCAAATTGTTTAGCTGTTGTTCTGACTTAGACTTTTGACTAAGGTTTTCATTCTGAAGTGATTTATTAATATCTTGAACAGAAACACTTTCATTGAGAACTGAAATACTTGAACTTCTGCAATTTTTATTCAAAATTTCAATAAAAATTAAAACATTTCACAGATCAAAAATATATAATCATAAAGAAATAAGACAAAAAGTAAGCAGAATCAGTATTGTGTAACCTACTTTCTGATTTTAACCTCTTGCAAATTTTATGCATAATTTTTAAAAAAGAAGATGTGGTATCAAATTCACAATTTGGATATAACAAGTCACAGTTAGAAAATTTACTAGATCTTTACTTGGGATAGTTAAAAGGTAAGTGCCAATTCAGAGGGGACATTTTATAGTTTTTTAAGAGATGCCTCTGAGTTTTTTGAGAAAATTCAATTATTATGCTGGGCTATGTCAAATAAAGCTGCTAGTATATTCAATTACAAGTATTTAGCAATACTTATTTACAGTTGAATTTGATTAATTAAATTAAGTATAGAATTTTAACAACGCAAGATGTAGAATAATGCCTGATAATATTTTTAAACTGATCACAATAAATTGATAATTATAATCAGTAAAAAAAAAAAAAATTTAAATTATAGGTATAAAATTCAAAAATAACTACTTTGCTCAAAACGCTGTCATTTTCTCTAAAATCAATTAGTTGTAAGGAAGATAATTGATTTAGATTTGATAAAAAATTACTTTATCTTTAAAGAGAATCATTTTCGATAGCAGCATAATATTTTAAATATATGAAAAGTAAATATTTTAGTAATGAATTAGTTTGCATGAATAATTTTGTATAAATGCATAGATTTTGTTCAAAAAATTATTTGTTTTTAAAAAATATTTAATATTCCACTAAGTTTGGTAAATTTAACCAGACTTAAATTTATTATTTTCAAAGCAGAACACAATTTCAGAAAGATGGATGAATTTAAAAATAGGCATAAATTTATTCATTTCAAGTAATAATTTTATGAAGGTAGGTAATTAACAATGTTTATAAATATAAACATATAGGAGAATTCTAAATTGAATTTATCTCATTTAATTGCATACATCATATGCACTGTTTTTTAATTAATTTATGAAATATTACTATAAAGGTTCTGTAGCAACCAACCGATGCCCTGTGGTGCCACCTATGTCCCGAGACTCAGTTCAAGTTCTGATGTGAAACCATAAACATGACTTTTCCCCTTTCCCCGAGTTTTCTTTAATTTTAATTCTTTTAGTTTCTTTTGTCAAATGTAATTCATGTTTGTATCTGTGTTTATTATTAAATTTCTTTATTAAGTGTACTTCATGAGTCACTTTTATCATAATTTACAATTAATTTGAGTTAGTCGGAATTCCTTAACACTACATTAATGGCGGCCCAACTCGTGGCTGTTTTAAAATGTAAGTCATGTTTCATATCAGAACTCGAATTCAATTTTTCTCCTTAGAATCGTTGTGTAGTGAAATCTCCATCCTGGAGAGTCATAAGGAAAATAGCTTCATCCAGAAGCAAGTGTGAAAATCTCCAGCCGGGAGTATTGTTTACGTGCATAATCTTCAACCTGAAGAAAACGCAGTAAGCTATTAGTTATAATTTTAATAACTTAAGATTAATAAATTTATTGAGATAATGATAAATCATATTGAATTTGTTTAGAATTATAATTGTTAAAGTATTAACATAATGCTTAAAAACAAAAATATAATTTAAGCGAAACTGCTGCTAATGTTTATTTAATTAAATATCAAAACTGCTGTTAATGTTTATTTAATTAAATATCAAAACTGCTGCTAATGTTTATTTAATTAAATATCGAAACCTACGATATTTTTGTGAATAAGAATAAAATAATTATATGATACATATTATCAGTTTATATATAAAGAAATATATATTGGAACATGTGTTGTTCTGTTTAGTAAGAGATTCGCTTATAGATTTAATTTTAATTGTTTAAAGAAGCATAATTTTGTTATGTGTTCTGAATTGATAAGCAATCATTTATATATATACATTTTATATGAAAATCATTTTGCTAGAAATACATTTTTCTTTACGTATAATATTAAGCGAAGCTAACAGAAATATTACTACAAAATATGACCTTGAATGGCGTCTAGTAAGTGAAATGCTGTTATTTTGTTGAAATGTTATTCATTCTTTAAAGAAAGAAAATTGATGATTCTGAAAAAAAATAATGTAAATGTATTAGCGGAAATAGAAAAATGATACTTAGTGATTTAATATTCTTCGCTGAATATTTTTATGACTGTTTTAACTTTTATATGGTTTTGTGGTTACTTATATATTCACTTTAAAAGTGAAAGATTAATAAATTAGTCATTTTATTGCTTATTGATTGATGTTATTCAAATAAATAAAAGATTTTGTTCTTAAATAAATTTTTCGATGTAATAGATAGAATATGATGGTTCATCTGATTAATATTTTTCTGTGAATTACAAGAATGGTGTATATTTAAAGAAATTCAAATCAATATAGTTTATTGATATTTATTTAACTTAAAAATATTCTGTTTCTGTGAAAGCATAAATATTACATCATACAGTGTTGTTAACAATTAAAATATATTTTCATGATATGCATATTAATTATTATTTTATCTATATTATTTTACTATGCATATTAATTCTTTTTTTGCAATTTTAATAGAAAAATAGTGTATTTTATTGTATGTTAGTATAAGTTATTAGTAGTACCCCCATTCCCCCCTCAATCCATTTAAGTTACACTGTTGGACATTTGAAGAAACTGTTTTTACACGAAATAAACTCATATACCTGTTCAGGATGTCCTATTTAGGAAAGGGTCGTAAAGGTGATTTGAAATTACTAGCATCGGAGCTTGGGTTACAAGTTACAGAAGATTTAAAAGTAGTTCAATTGCGAGATTTGATTTTAAATTCTACTTCATACAATGAAGAATTTACGAGAAATATGTTAGATACTATATTGGAGGATCGCTTAGCAACCGAAAAGGAAGAAGAAAGACTTAAACTGATTGAGCAAAAAACAGCTGAAGAGAATGCTTTAAAGATGGCCGAAGAAGAAAGGTTGGATAAAGAACGCACGTTCGAATTGGAAAAACTAAAACTTCAACTAGAAGTTAATCAGAATTTGCAGAGACCATCTGTTGCTCAAGAAGCAGAGCAACCGAAGTTTGATTTAAGTCGCATACTTCCGAAGTTCAACCCTAAAGACGATGAAATCGGTCTTTACCTAACTGTTTTTGAACGTCAACTGAAATTTGTTAATATACCTGAAACAAACTGGATCCCATATCTGATTGGTTCATTACCCCCCGAAATTAATCAACTAGTTGCTAGAGAAAGTGAAGAGGATTCAAAGGATTACGCAAAGGTGAAAGATATGCTGTTGAAGCGGTATAGACTGACGGCTGATAGATTTCGACAACTGTTTTCTCAACACAATAAAGGTGCAGACAAAACATATAAGGATTTTGCTTTTGAACTGAAATCGTATTTTGAAGGATGGCTTACTGAGTTGAACATCTCCAAATTCGATCAACTTCAAGATTTGATCATTGCTGATCAAATGAAGAAAAAGACACCTCCTGATGTCAAGGAACATTTTTTGGATACTTGGTCAGAGCTGAATGATCCATTGATTTTAGCCGATAAGCTTGATTATTTTGAAAATATGAGAATTGGTATGAAGAAAAATGGACCCCCTATTGCCAAGAAATCATATTTTAAAGAAAACGCAAAATTTGTTCAAGATAGGCGTTTTAAATCTCCTAATCCTAGAGAGAGTCCACAAACCAGAAATGCAAATTTTGACGGTTCGAAATTTTATAATGCTCGACCAGAAAGAAAAACTTCTCTACATTGCTATGGTTGTGGTAATCCTGGATTTATTCAATCAAAGTGCCCTAAATGTAATAAATTTGAAGAAGAAACAAAACCTATTGTGAATTATATTAACCTGTATGCAGTTGAATCAACGGATTTGCCGTCTAGTTCAATTTTTCTAAATGTTTGTGGAGAGAGAGCAGCTTTTTGCGCTGATACGGGAGCATCCAATTCTATTGCTGGAGAGAGATTCTATAAACTGTTGAAAGACAAAGGTTTTATCTTTAACAAAAAGAATATTACGATGGTATTTGCTGATGGTAAAGAGAGAAATGTCCAAGCTTTAACTACGACAGTTAATCTTGATGTAGAAGGAAAAATAATCCCTATGAAATTCATCGCTTTGCCAAAAGCTAAAGGTAATCGAACATTACTTGGGACTGATTTTCTGCAAGCTGCTGGAATAGTGCTCAACATCCAGAATGGCACTTGGCATTTCAGCGAAAACCCTGAGAAGCAGTATCTCTTTTACAAAGAACCATCTGAAGGTAAAGTGACTTCAAAAGTAATAGCATCTCAGAAAATAACATCTCCAGAGACATCGAAGTCCACAGACGATCCTGTTGCTAAATTAGAAACATCTGATGCCGTAAAATTAAGAGATGACGAAGGAAAGCACTTATCCAAAGAGCAACGATATGAAATAAACTCCTTGTTAGAAGAATACAAAACTATCTTTCAGCCAGGGGGAGATGCCACTCCATATATTGAACACCGAATTCAAACTGGAAATAGCTTACCTGTTGCTGAACCTCCCTATCGAATGACCCCTGCTAAGAAAGAGATGTTGAAGAAAGAGCTAGATTCTTTACTTGCTGAAGGTATTATCGAGGAATGCGAATCTCCATACGCTAGTCCAGTGGTGTTGATTCCTAAACCTAATGGTTCAATCAGACTTTGTGTAGATTACCGGAAACTGAACTCTACTACCATTCCCGATACCTATCCATTACCAAGGATGGATGATTTGTTAACTGAGGCAAAATCAACAAAGTTCATGTCTACGATAGACCTAAGAGCGGGATATCATCAGATAAAGGTCAATGATGCAGATCAAGAGAAGACAGCCTTTATTTGTCCATTTGGTACGTACAAATATTTGCGAATGCCTTTTGGTTTACGCAATGCGCCTGCCACCTTTCAACGTCTTATTGACAAATTTCGATCTGGACTAAAAGAGGTGTTTGCACTATCATTCCTAGATGATATTATAGTGTTATCTGAGACTTTTGATGAACATTTATCAGATTTAAGAAAAGTGTTCGAAAGACTTTCAATGTTCAAACTCAACGCTAACAGGGGCAAGTGTCATTTTGCTTGTGACCGAGTTAAATATTTAGGTCACTGGATAACTCAAGAAGGTGTAGAGGTTGATGGCGATAAAGTATCCTCAATTCAAAGAATTCCTGAGCCAACCTGTGCAAAGGAAGTTCAGTCCTTTTTACAGACTTGTTCCTGGTTTCGTAGATATGTCCCTCATTTTTCCGAAGTAGCAAGACCCCTTAGTGACTTAACAAAAAAGAATAAACAATGGACATGGGGTGAGAATGAACAGAAATCATTCGAGGAGTTGAAGAGAAGGTTGATTTCCCCACCTGTGTTATCTCAGCCTGATGGAACAAAACCGTTCTATATTAAAACTGATGCCAGCAATTATGCTCTTGGAGCAGTTCTTGTCCAAGGCGAAGGCCCAGAAGAACATGTTATTGAATATGCAAGTCGATTGCTAAGTTCAGCTGAAAGAAATTATTCAACTACCGAAAGAGAGGCTCTTGCAGTAGTTTGGGCCCTTGATAAGTTCCGTGGCTATGTGGAAAATCAAGAAATTATAATTGCATCAGATCATCAACCGCTGAAGTGGTTAATGAGTATCAAATCACCATCTGGTCGCTTGGCTCGATGGGCCCTTCAAATTCAATCATATCATCCAAAAATTCTTTATACTCCTGGGAAATCGAATGTAATAGCCGACCTTCTTTCTAGACCAACTTATGAAATTAAAGACTTAATTTGTGATATTAATGCTGTCTCTATAGATTTACCATGTCGGAAATCTAAAGATATTCGTGATGAGCAGATGAAGGATGAAGATGTTAAAAAGATTATTGACTGTTTCGAGAGTGGTGAAAAAAACGAAAATTATATAAATTGGACTAGTAGAGGATATTTGATGAATCAAGGCATCTTATATCGCTATTCATCTGAAACAGATTCTGAAGAAGCTCAGTTAGTAGTCCCTTGTCAAGAGAGAGAACGAGTGCTACAACAATATCATGATGCTCCCACTGCAGGGCATTGTGGGGCTGAAAACACCTACAATAAAATTGCCCAAAGATACTATTTTCCCAGAATGAGGAAATTTATTGCAGAATATGTTAAAGACTGTGCTGAGTGTAATCGGTATAAACCGAATAACCAGAAACCTGCTGGATTGCTGAGAACGCCAATTTATGCCCAAAGATTTGAAACCCTCGCAATAGATTTGTTTGGTCCACTTCCAGAAACCCCGTCTGGAAAGAAATGGATTTTAGTAATTGAAGACACCAGCACTAAGTGGGTAGAGTTTTTTGCTTTAGAAGATGCTACTGCAACTAACTGTGCAAAAATCCTAATCGAAGAAGTTTTTTTACGCTATGGCTTACCCAGAAGAGTAATATCCGATAATGGCACCCAATTCGTCAGCGCTGTAATGCAGCAAACATGCAATTTCCTAGGCATTAAACAAGAACTCATACCATTTTATCACCCCCAAGCCAATCCCTCTGAGAGGAAAAATAGAGACTTAAAACCTAAATTAGCTATATTAGTCGGCGATGCACATGATACATGGGAGGACAAACTACCTCTGATTCGTTTTGCCATGAATTCTTCGAAGTGCGACACCACTGGTTGCACTGCAGCATTTCTGCAATTTGGTCGTGAACTTCGAACAGTGGATGACGTCAACCATGATTTAAGAGGACTCATTGACAATGACAACTTCGTACCTGAAATCACGCCCTACTTAAAAAAGTTTGCTCGTTTGACACCTCAAATCAGAGAGCGTGTAGAACAAAAACAAGACCAACGGAAACAATATTTCGATAAAAACCGTCGACAAGTTTATTATAATCCAGGTGATAAAGTATGGATAACTTTACATCCAGTGAGTAAATCGAAGTATAAGAAAACTAAGAAGTTGATGCCAAAACGTGAAGGACCTTATGTAATCTTAACAAATAGATCACCTACCACCTATGACATTGCTGATCCTGATGACCCTGAAAACATATTAGGAACTTATCATGCAAATATGTTAAGACCTTACAATCTACCTCCTTCGGGTGACCCAGGCCCTGTTGCTCCCCTGAAGAAAAGAGGTAGACCAAGAAAATTTGTGAGTCCACCCTCCAATACGGACTCTTCGTCGGGACGTCGTCAGAGCCCGAGGGGGAGTCTGTAGCAACCAACCGATGCCCTGTGGTGCCACCTATGTCCCGAGACTCAGTTCAAGTTCTGATGTGAAACCATAAACATGACTTTTCCCCTTTCCCCGAGTTTTCTTTAATTTTAATTCTTTTAGTTTCTTTTGTCAAATGTAATTCATGTTTGTATCTGTGTTTATTATTAAATTTCTTTATTAAGTGTACTTCATGAGTCACTTTTATCATAATTTACAATTAATTTGAGTTAGTCGGAATTCCTTAACACTACAGTTCATATATGTCAGTATGTCATAAATCTATAATAATGCTAATATAATCTATAAATTTTGCAAATAGCAAAAGTAAATAAAATATCAAAATTAAAATTTGAAGGACAATGATAAATATTATCATTTCAATATTTAATGAATATAAGTACATATATTTTTATAGTAGAAACTAAAAGTGAAACACTCACTTATTTTTTGTTTGCTCAAAATCTGTGCTAGTAGTTTTACATAAAGGCACCTGGAAAATATTTGTATAACTTCGTAAGAAAAAAATTATTATCTATCATAAATAAAACCAGTGTAAGATATTAGTAAGAAACTTATTTGTAAACATAAACAACAACAATCCAAAACATATTCAGTCAATCTATTGCAAATTTTATGTGATACTAACAAATAGTAACTGTTAAAAATGGTGGAAGGTTATATCAGAATTAATTCTTTTTTGCATTTATGGAGATTTTTTAAATTATTAATATATAATTTCAAGTGCTCTTAAGAGCATCAAAAAATAAAAAAGAAAGAAAATATTTAACATTACTAATATTTTTTCTATGGCTCCTCAAATAAAACGAATGATCCTGTCCTTAGGGAAAATTTAAAGGCAATACCAATGTTTCCTTGACGATTTGCAACGTAATGCTTATAATTTGGAGTCCATTTAAATTTTCAAAAATATCCATTAAAAATATTTCCTCTGTCTGTTAGTTTAAATTTAGAAAAACAGTTTTAGTTCAAATCAAAGTTTTTAATTGTATATTAAAAATAATGCTTATCAAGGTAGGTTTAATTATAAAAAGATAATATATATACAGTGATATATATATATATATATATATATATATATATATATATATATATATATATATACAGTGAAACCTCGGTTAAGTGGACGTTCTTAGGACCGAAAAAAATTTTTTGTTTATGAGAGTTGTCTGTTTACAGGATTTTTCTTCTTCAGTCTTAAGAGTTAATGTTTCATGGCAATCAAAGTTAGGTTTCACTTTGAATGGAGTATATTTTGCTGAACTCCATCAAAAAGTATGAAAATTGTAATAGTTTTTGGTTTATTTAAAAAATAAATAAGAGTTTAGAAATAAATATCTATAATGGCAATTTAAAGTGTATTTACTATTTATAGCAGACATGTATTTTTATGCAATTTAGTTATTTTAAGGAAATTGTTTGATTTTGCCATGAAAAAACTGCCATATAAATATATAAAAACTAATCTATATTTTTAAATATGCTCACTAAGTTGTATCACTGCCTTGGTAATTTTTTTAATTGTATATGTCAGTTGTATTGTTATTTTCCCCTCGATCATTCTTCTCTTTAAAAATTTTTTACAAGAAATTCTTTCAATTGGATTGAAGGAGTATACTTTCATATCTGCAACTGTTTACACCAATTGAAATCAGCCAGACTTCAAATATAACTCCCTAATTGATGTACTTAGAATCAATTTTATAAAAAAATATATAAATGGCTTGCTCAGGAGTGGTCATGAGTTATTCCTTTTGAGATTCTGTGTTTCTTTTTTTATTGTGGTTTGTGTGCAATTGCCTGATTGTTAACAACGTTAAGCAATTACTTTGGCAGAGGTGTCAAAAATTAAAACTTCTCATGAACATTTAAGTTTACCTTTTCTATGGAACTATCAGCAGATAATTTTCTTGGTGTGCTTAGTGATGAATTTCCGGCTTCTGGGGAATCGTTTTGAAGAGGCGATTTCCTTCGTGCAGTTTTCGATTTAGAAGATCGTTGCTGCTGAAACTGTTTCAACTGAAAAAAAGAAATTAAATAACTGTAAAACATTTTTTTAGAATGCAACATGTCATTATTTAAAAGAAATAATGATTAATATCAACATCAAGTATCCAGAAATTAGCACAACGAGGATAGTAGAAAATAACAATACTATTGATTTGAGTCATATTGATTGATTTTATTAATAACACAATTAATCTATGAAGTAAAATTTGTAAATAAAAAAATAATAAACCATAATATTAAATTGTACTCATCCTTATTCAGGATGGCAATTTGAAGATATTAACAAATTTAAAAGAAATATAACTAGACTTTAAAACTTATGAACTCAATTCCTAAAATCAAAGAGAAATTAAAATCTTCAAAATTTCCTACAGTCTTATAAAACATTTAAAACTACTTTTTAAATTTTTCCCAGTTATTACTACCCTTCCATTATTAGAATTAAAATTATTAGACAATTTTAAATTTAATAAAAGCACCTACTTTCATAGTTTGAAATAATACAAGAATAACACAGAAAGGTTATTAGAAATGCGCTTGATTATTAGTTAGGGTAATCAGTTCAACACAAACTAAAATATTTCATGAGAAGTATATTATTTAAAAAATATTTATACATTAATCAAAATTTTAATCATTATTCATTTAAACATTAAAAGTGTGATAAGTGATATTTAAAGTGCAATAAAATATTTGACTAACTATGCATTAATAAAAAACTGTCGATTCAAGTTAAGGTGGGAAAAAAGGGATATTCTTACATATTTCAAACACTCACCTGTATTAGGCAAGGACATGAAATTTCACTTCTAAAGAAACAGGATTAACCCATTTCACATTTATTAAAAGCATGAAAAATTTTATAATGTTTATTGGCCAAAACCAAGCATAAAAGAATGTGGAGACTTAAAAAAACAAAACATATTGATGGCAATAATAATATTAAACAAAATAAGGTGATCCTAAGATTTAAATGTTTTCAGAAACAAGGATTTTGTAGGTGAAAATGAGTAAATAAGCATATTTATAATTTTTTTTTTTTTTTTTTTTGTCACTTGATTTTCATGGATCCTTTCACTGTGGTTCTTTTCAATTTAAGCGCACATAATTAAATTGAAAATTCTTAAAAGCAAGCTGGAAGAATTTGATTCTCAATGACAAGTAGAAATTTCATGACCGTTATAATGCAATGTAATAAAGTGTAATGAGAAAGCATCACTATTTTGAAGAACATACTTTATTGATAGTTCTCAATACATCCTGTTCTATTTCTTTTTAATGTGGTGCATAAAATTTAAAAAAAAAAAAAAAGAAAAAAACAGAACACCCTAAATATATGAATACAATTTATCTAAAGCTCTGCAGTAATAATAATTCAAGAAACAGATCTTCCTAAGCATGGGTGTCAGAGAGGTCCAAATTTTGAAAGGAATGAAATACTATCATAATAGTTTTCAAAATTTCACTAAAAAAATTCGTAAGTTGCTAAATATTTTCAAAAAGATTAATTATATATTTATTACTTTTCCACTTTTAACTTTGATAACTTTAATCAATGATAATTCATTCTTTAATTAAATGACATATGGAGGGGGACTTAATGAGATTTTTAATTATTGAAGTTGACATATAACAACCAACGGCGTCCATGTTCCTGCGATTGCAAATTAATAGATTAATTAGAGAAAGCATTGTTTGAAGTTACAAAATCAGACACAGAAATGTACTTTAAATTGCAAATTTCAGTCTTCACTATTTGCTTTTATTTCTATGACAACGAAAAATCAATATTGTACTTATAAATTAACAAACGCGGTAAAATAAAAAGTAAATTTATCCAAGTAAAATTATTTTTTATCACAGAAAGGTGATAAGTAACATACCAATGATTAAAAATGTATCACCATACTATAGGAACTTTACTTATCGCTTCAAAATCTTTAATTAATAAGGTCATCCCCGTAAACTAACAAAAAAATATGTTGTTTTGTTAAGAGCGCTAGATGATTTACTCAACACGTTAACTTTAGACAGATAAACATATATTAATTAATACCTATTAACGTTACTTCCTTGTTTTTTTTTCCAGTGACATACATAGTACTTTTAAAATGAACACTTTTAAAAGAAACTTAGTAATTGAGAGAGTAATTATAACTTAAACAAATGGTATGAAGTCAGAAATATTTGATTCTAGATAATATAAAAACCTGTCATAGCGGTATCTTATCATTTTCTTACACGTCAGGTTTTTGAGCATTTTCTAAATCGTCAAGAGAAAAATTCATTTCAACCCATATGTTACATATTTTTCAAATTATTTAATAATAACTTCATGCAAATAACATAATTATATTTAAATAAATACCTTTTTTAAACCAGCAGCTAATTTTTCTTCCCTACTAATTTCATCTGCCATGTTGACAAACTCAAATTGCGCATATCCATTGAGCAGAAAAGGTAAACAGAAACTAGTTAACCCATATCTATTAAATTAATTTTAATTGACATTCACTGCCAAATTAAGTAATAATTTTAAAACAATTTGAGGAATTCCATAAGTTAATACCTATTTTTGGTAACTGATGTGTTTCACTCAAGTTCAAATCTTCGAAAAATAATACAATATGTTGGTTTGATTCTGCATTTGAGTCGCTCATTTTTTAATTTTTTAGGTATATAAATCAGTAGCAAGACAAGAAATAGATACCCAATTAAATGAGGGATCCATGAATTCAACTAATTGTTTCAGTTGCACCTATTTATTCTAAGTTATTTGTTTGTTTCAAACAATCCAACCAAAAAATTCACAGTTTCAAAAGATTAATTAGATTCGTTAACTGTGATTGTCATTGTATCGACGTCCTCCCGGTGTAAACAAACTTGTCTGCTAATGCAGTTTATATTATGAAATTGGTTTTATTTAATTTCTTTTAAATAATTAAAAAATGGTGATCTTTTACTTTTGTCTAATAAATGTTGCTGTCTTATATACTGAAGCTCTAGGTATTTTTGCTATTTAATACGATTGTTATTAATTTTATTTAATTACTATATTTTATTGATTTTAAGAATATGTTTTATTAAATGTTATTAAAAGAGATCTAAAATAATGATTTTTAAAACTGCCCCAGTGCTGGTACTGTATTCATTTCTACTTTGTTTTAGGCAAATATTTCGTTGAAATAAAGCCAGATAAATTAGTTACGTTTAGATATTTAGAGTTAAACTTAAGATATTTCTTTAACTAAATGAGATATTGTTAAGATGTTCCAGAAACAGTGCTCCTATTTTATTATTGACTTTAATTGATCATTTGTTTATAGTAAGTTTTTTATTATCTGATTTTCGCTAATATTTCTAAATGCTATGCTTCTTCTATGCATTTTATGTTATAGGAATTACATGTAAATAAATTATATTTATTTTATTATTAATATTTTTTAGTAGCATACTTATTGCGTTAAATGTATGACCTATTATTTGAAAAAAAAAAATTTCTTTCATATTTTTAACTCATTTGTTTTATTACAGGCTCTTTCAAACATTCAGATAAAAGTAGTACTGCATCAAATACTATTAGGGATAGAAGCCATTTTGAGCATGCTTTTAATATCAAAAATATTCAAGATGTCTATGGTAATGATTTAACTAAGAACACTCTTGAGAAACTCATTGAAGTATACATGAATTCAATTAAGCCTCTAGAAGTAGCCTATAATTTCAATGATTTAAAGCATCATGTGATGAATGGTAAGTAATTTTCAAGTATAATCCGCTCTTCTCAAAGAAATACCATTGATTCTATCAAACCTCAATCCAATAAAAGTTTTATTATAGTGTATTATAGCACATTCAGCAAATCTGAGTATAATAATTTTGCAAATTTTCAATTGAAATGATATATATTGTACTATTTTCAAAAATGATAAATTTGGCTTGACTTGTGCATTCTATTTTAATAATAAATTAGTAATTATAACTATTAGTGCCACATTATTAAATACATTGGTATTCATATCTGAAATAATTCAGTAAGTATACATACAAGTTTTTAAATTTTTTTTTCTAGATATTGGGGATTGCTTTGACCCACATTTTATTGAATATTTCCCTTCTTTTTATTTAGATATACTTGTATGCAAGACAATGAAGAATTTTTTTTTTTTTTGTGCAAAAAGTTTCAGAAAGTGTAGTACTCTGTCTACCTGTGGGTGGCTATAAATTATACCCTTCAAATTATACCTTTATTTATTTATTTATTTTTTCACTAAAAGAGTACACTAAAGTGCCAGAAATTTCCTTCTATATTACACATGAATAAAAGTTTTACTATTTCTTCCGAATAGTAAAAATTAAGATTCTTAACCATCGACCATCTTTTATGGCTATTAACGTCACTGATGATTGTATAAAGAGAAAGAAATATTCTTGAAAAGTAGTTGATTGTATAAGTTGTGGAAAAAAAGTTTTTTTAAATAAAATAATTCAAATGATTTGTTTTATTATTTTACAATAACTTTTATTATGTTATTCATTGAAATCTATCATATATTTGTATTGATCCCTGGCAAGTCCAATATGATTAGGGGCTATTGCATTTATAAAAAATATCTTGCTTAATGATAGTTTTTTTTTTTTTTTTTGCTTTGCTATTTTTCAGAAGGTGAAATATTTTCTTTACCTATGATTTTACTTCTTGGACCTTGGAGTACTGGAAAATCTACTCTGATTAATTACATTTTGGGAATTGAGAATTCTTCATTTTCATTAGATGCTGGTAAAATTGTTCTCTATTCATTATGCTTTTTGTAAATTTTAATAATTTTAGGAAGTTATAGTTAGATTGCAAATAAATAGTTTATCATGAATATGTAAAGGTAACAGAGATCTCCTTAAAAATAAAAAAGAGCATTTTTTTTTTCAAAAACAAGGGCACTTTCAATTTTGAAGAGCACTGTTGTTGTTGCTTATCCTCATCTGGCCTGGCGAAGTCAGACCAGATCTATGAACCCGTTGACCTGAATGAAATCGAAGACCAAAAGAGGAGTAGAGTAGATGTCTTCCCAGAGAAGACCAAGGCAGTCCAGGATATGATCAGCAGAAGTCTGGTGTTGATGGCATTTAGGGCAGAGGGGGTAGGTTTTAGTTCCTTCAGAAAATAGTAAACCTTTTAGATGGCCAGTAGCTAGGCTGGAGAGTGTGGTGCAGACTCTCCTTTCAAAGGGAAGAGTCAAGGAAACTCCAGGCTTATTTCCTTTGTACCAATGGTGGGTGGGGGAATTAACCAGTCCCTCAGAAGCTGGGATTTCTTCTGGGAGTAAAGTTCAATATAGGTAAGATCAGAAGAGGTTGGGTGCGGATGGCTGCAACCCTCTTTAGCCAGGCTGTCCCAAAGTCATTGCCATACAGACCGGCATGAGAAGGAATCCAATGCAGGTGAATATTATGCTGAAGGGGCAAGAGTTTTAATTTGTTTAGGATGGAAATACTGGTTTTGTAGCCAGTATGAATCCAGATGTTGAGATGTTGCAGGGAGCTGCGGCTATCAGTGAGTATCCAAAGGTCTTCAAAAAAAAGGTCGTTGTACGTAACAAATTCTCGATCCCTGTTGATAGCAAGAAGTTCACTTCTGAAAACAGAGCAGAAGTCTGGGTTACTTTAGCAGAAAGAAAATTTATCATCAGGAGTCTCGATGTACACTCCACTACCAGCATGACTATTGATTTTGCTGCTGTCAGTGAAAATTTTGGTGTCTTGTGTTGAAATAGTGTTAATAATTTCTAGAGCCACTACTTGCTTTAGATAGTTGGGCAGGAATTCCTTTTTATTGACAGGAGCGGGAAGAAAACTTCTGAAAGATCTTCAGAAGGGTTCATAAAATTGTGAAGGAGTGCGGCTCTACATTATCGGCAAGGAGGTTTTGAGGAACAATTTGGCTAAATGGGCTGAAGAACATAATCTTACTAAATAAATTAATTATATCTAGCTAGATTAGTGCCCTTCAAAATAGAAATAAAAATACTCAAATAAATATGAGAAATAATCGTATTTAATATTGACTTAGCCTAAAGATAATTTCCATTAGTTATGGTAATCTGAAGTTCCGGGTTTCTACTACCGCTACGTCTTTTCTTAAAATAAAAAGAGTATTTTTTTTCTTACAATTTTCTTTTATTTTCAGTTATTTATATTTTAATATCTGTTTTGTGCAAAAACTTTTTAATATAGTTGTAACCTTTGGTAACTGTAATGTTCCCACTGTATCCTCTATAGTCTGTTCAATGAGAACTGATAGTGAAAGTAAACAAAACGGCGTGCTATTTGGGGCAAAACCGTTGTCTGCTTGGCGCCGGAATCATGACAAATAGCGCCTATCAGTCAAGCAAAAACTCTTTCTTTTTCTTAGAGGGTTTTTTGTTTCGCCGTGTTGTCTTTTTGCAGGTGTTTCATAAGCAATATGGAAACTAAAGTGATGGTTTTATGTCCTCCTAAAAAACGTCAGAAGAAATCTCACATAAGTAAAGCTGAGAAGGAAATAATATTGAACATTTATAAAACAGAAGTGCATTCAAAACCAGATGTTCCAATTATTGATGTGGCTGACCATGCGGCTTCTGCATCGGGAGTTATCACAGCTTCTGTTTTCAGAATTATTAAAGAATATAAAAGGGATGGTACATTACATTCAGCGAAGAGGACTAAATCTCGTAAAACTTCTGCGTAGTTTAATGTAATTATTTTGTTTTCGGTACAGTTGTTAATTAATTACAGAAATTCAAATGTTACGTAAAATTAAATAACTTTGATACTTCATTCTATTTTCAAAAACCTATTGAATTCGAGGTTAAAAAACTGCTTTTTTTTTATTGGTTAAGTAGGTATAATTTTCTTAACAAGAAATTTTGTGAGACATATAAAAAAATTCCAAGTTTCTTTTAGTGTAATTACTTTCGTAGTACTTCCCTTAGAAAAATAAAGATAACAGTTTAAAAACACAAATAAATGCAGTTCCTTCAAATATACATTAAAACTATTCTCAAAATAAAATTATGTGTTTAATGAAACAATTAGAAACGTATTTTCATGTAAATATTTTAATTTTGCACTTTCTTATCTAATTTTAAGGTATCAAAAACCGAATATCGTTTTCCTATAAAAGCGAAAGCTCTGTCGATTCAAACTCTGTCATTCGCCCATTTAGCAAAAAATCTCTTGAAGTGGCAAAAGTTGGCGATTAAACAGCAACCCTTATGTTTACTTCCACTATCAGTTCTCGTTGAACTGACTATAGTAGCTTTGTTAAAGGATGTAAGAATCTTGAAAATTATTTTGTAAATAAGGATTTATACATACTTTTTTTTAGGAAAATTTTGCCCCAGTATTTATCATATGAATACACTAAATATTTTTTTTCACCATATTCATTTTGTATGTTAAATACATTTTAAAATAAAAATTTTGATACAAAAATTTAAATTTGATATAAAATTTTGAAATGAAAATTTAAAATAAAAATTTAAAATAAAAATAAAATAACATTTGAAAGTAAAATCTTTGTGATTATGCAGTGTCATGGGAAGTTTAATGCTTTATCCCTTGAACAAGGACATAATTTCTTTTTAATCTTAATCTCTACATTGTTTAACTCTATACTCTGATCTGGATTGTATTTATTACTTTTATAATGTGTAACAAGTAAATAGAAATGTCTGGTACTAGTATTTTCATAAGATCAAATTTATCATGTCATTTTGAATAACTTTTCTTTAAAAATGGCAGAAGTTAAATTGATTGTTCAGTTAAATGTCAGGAACTTAAAACTTTTAAAAGGATCAATAATTTTTGTTTGTGCATTCTTGTATTAAAAAAAAAAAAGAAAGTAGTTATCTATGCAATTTTGTTATTTGCAATAGAAAGTTTTATTTGGCACAATTTTTTAAAAACATTAGTTGGAAATTTTTATTTATGTGAATAATATTAATTAAACCTTTCATAGAAAAAATTGTTTTTAATTAGTTTATTATTTTTGAAGGGATGCCTAAATTATTTTTGCTCTAAACACTTCTGAGATGTGACCCTCATTAGAACTGTGTAGTTATACCATTTTAATTTTATGTTTCTTTTTTTTTTTTTTTTTTTGCAAGATAGTGATCTCAAACTAGGTTTTTAAGTTACTGTTATTAAAAATTATATTCAAAACTTAAATGTCAATACTAGCAATGTAACTTTTTCTTTCACTTTTTATAGTTTTATGTATTTTAATTAATATTTTTGTTGGCAATATGTTTCTGTAATATCAACATATTAAATTTTTATCATATTGCATTTTTAGGTGCTCAGCCAACTACTTCTGATTTTATTATGTTGAATTATAGTGAAGAACCAAAAACTGTTGATGGAAAAATTTTGGTTATGGAGAAAAGCTTTTCATCTTTAGAAAAATACGGCCAACCTCTTCTTGAAAGATTAAAAAGTTTGCAAATCCCAAATCAAATTTTAAAACTGGCAAGTGTTATTAAATTTTATTTCAACAAATATTTTTTAGACTTTGTTTAACAAATACTTTGCTTATAAAATGGTAATATATATTTAATAATAGATTAAAATATATTTATAAAATAATTACTATAAAATATTTTGAAAAAAAATTTTAATTGGAAAAAATACAGAAAATGTATTTTTCTTTTATTTTGCCCCTGAAACAATTAAAAGAAGTCATTCCACAAACTATAGTATGTTACATACTTAGTGACATAACGAAAAAGTAAAGTTTGTTAGCTTATTATCTATATATATATTTATTTTATGCGGTTACATTAACTCGTGTCTATCTATTGGCAACACTATAATTATGAATCTTTTTTTTTTTTTTTTTTTACTGTCTTAAATATCTCTGTTTAACAGTTGTTAAATCACACTAACTACAGTAAGTATGTTTTTAAGTAGTGTTAAAAAATTACTTAAACCTTTATTTATTTAGATTCATTTTGTTAGGTTGTATTACTTTGTATTCTTAAAGAAAAAAGTAATTATTTAGATTTATTGTTGATCCTTTCTGAAATAGCTGTAGAAATTTTAAATATAAACAGTGCTACATATTGTCATATCAATCACTAGTGATGGAACTTGTTATTTTTGAGCAATAGCATATGTGTGTTATGCAATATTCAAGTTATGGATCAAAAGGTGCAACATTTAATAGAGCATTTGGAATAAGTTTTCTATCTTATCTCACAACAGAGAGGAAAATAGTTTTAATATTTTTGCTGCCTAATATGCTTAAGTATCCTTGCCATATATTGACAGTGGTTTGTGCGATTTAATAGCTGCCAGAAAAAATTTAAATTATTACTCAAATTTAATACATAAAGGTCTTTGGCAATATCAATGACATCTCTTGAAAAAAGTTAAAATTAAAATCAAAGTCCATGCGAGCAACAGATTTTGATAAATTCGATAAACATATTTAAAACTAATTAATGTATTAAGATTGGAAGTGGGGTTGAAGAATTAGAGTATTTAAATACAGTTGTGCTGAGAATTTGACTTGGTTATCATTAAAGTTTATATGTTGTACAAGATAATTTTAAACGGTAACCAAGTTGGTCGCCATAAGTGGCTAGTTTTTTTATAAACTTCATAAATTTTTTATGGAAAAAAATTACTAGTAGGCTCACTTTTGATACACATTTCTCAATTGTCAATTATTTATTTGTAATATTATAATGCAATTTTAGATTCATGTATTTATATTGTATGTCCAAAAAATTTTTTCTTTCATACCAATTGTATTCTGAGAAATGTTTTATCTATAGGTAAATTTTATTGATACACCAGGTGTTATTGAAAACAAAAAACAACAAGAAAGAGGTTATCCATTTATTGAGATTTGTCGATGGTTTATCGATAGGTCAGATCTAATTTTCCTTGTGTTTGATCCTTTCAAAATGGATATCGGGGCTGAATTAGAAGAAATATTCTTGCAATTGAAAGGCTATGAAGCAAAGGTATAAAAAATTAATGTTGATTTTTTTTTTTAAATTGATCATTTTTTAAGGATCAGTGAAATTAATTCAATTATATCCAGAAAAAAAAAAGAACTCTGCTACTTTATATCTTCTTTTTTAATTCAATTTGATTAAAGTCCTCCAATTGTTTTAAATCTTCACAGGCAAATCAAGGTTGAAAATAATTCCAAGCATCTGTTCGGAGTTAAATAAAAAACTAAATGAGCTCATTGGTTAAAGTTAAAAGAAAACACAATTAAATTTAATTAAAATATTTTTATAAATTATAATTTCTTTTACATTATAAACTTGAAACATTTGATCAATATTGTAATTTACAATTTCAAGAAGAGTAATTAGATTATTGAGTTCGAATTCAATAATAATTAGATAATATCACACATCCTTTTTATAGTTATTTTAAAGGGTCAAGATAACTGAATCCTTTTAAATATATTGTAAAACTAGCTGAACAATATTTTTCTTAATTTCTTGCTGCAGAAATATATACATATCAATAACGATGGTTTAAGGCTTACAGACTGCTTAAAATTATCCCAAGTGCATCTATGTTTTAACATTTACTATATTTAGAAGTGCGTATATATAGGGATAGAAAAATTCTGTTGTTATTTCATTTTTCATAACTAATGAAAAATTTATTTTAGTTTATTACAAAATGTTATCATAACTATAATTTTTTTTTAATAATAGGTAATAAATAATTAAAAAATTTATTTAAAAAAATATATTAATTTTACTTTTATCTTTGGGGCAAGTATCTGAAAAATTTAAAATAAGTAATACAATCTGTGCCTTTCTCAAGCTGCGAATTTAACAGTGCTAATAAAACAGTACTGAAAATATAAGAGTGCTAAACGTCTGTGTTTTTCAGAGTAATATTTTTAGAATATCCTTATTAAAGTTGTAATGGAGCTACAGAATTGTTTTTCCCCCATTAAAAAAGAAAAATGGTTAGTATACCAAATACAAGTTAGTGTTTAAAGGCTATGTTAAGCGTAAATGTTTAAAAAACCTGCAGTATATTATTTAAAAAACATTTTATATTTATTTCATTTAATAAATAGTTGAATTAAATTGTACACTTTAGACCAATAAATGTAGAAGCATCACTAACATTGAATCCCCAAGAACAATTTGTGATAAACTGAGACTTCATGATGCTTGTAATTAACATGTTTTTTTTTTGTTTTGTGAGCAAAACCAAGTCAAGCATTTGAAACCAACATAATGAATGAAAATTCTTGTATTCCGTTCTAAAATGAACTAAGCATTTAAAAGCTAAAATTAACTTGACTTGTTATTTTTTTTTTCTTTTTCCAATTGAATCTTAAACTAAGTTTCCGAAATTTATTTAGAATTGTTAATTATATCAATATTTAAAATTCATTTCGGCGAAACTTTTCTGGTTTCACTTATATCTCAGCTTTATTGTTATGATTTAAGCAAATTCCATGTTTATTTTCTCATGCAGTAAAGATCTGTTTAAGCATATTTTATCAGCTTTAAAAATACATATTTATGATTTCATTTAGGTTAGAATAGTTTTAAATAAAGCAGACACCATTAACTCTCAAGAACTGCTCCGTGTTTATGGAAGTCTATTTTGGAATCTTTCACCATTGATCAATATCACTGAGCCACCAAAAGTATATGTTAGCTCATTTTGGTCCAAACCATTTCAGAGTATGTCAAAAGAATACCAAGACATGTTTATTCTAGATGAAGAATCTTTGCTTAGGGATATTAATGAAGTAATGGCCAACAGACTACAGAACAAAATTGCGTTTCTTCGAAGGCATGCAATATTGGTAAGAAACCATGCTCTTATGATAGATAAGTATGTGGCAACTCTCTCTCAACATAGGTCATTTTTTCAAAGTTCTAATGATATTGCTCAGTCTATTGCTGAGCATCCAGGTAGTTATAAAATACGTCAAAAAGTGCTATCTTACAAAGATGTTAGCGAGAAGGACTTGTTGGATGATTATTACTATGAATATTTTTTTACCTTACATTCTATGGATAGTTTTATTTCATTATCAAAACAATGTGGGTTTGTCTCCTCATGTCTCCTAGATGCTATTGAGAAAGTTATTTATGAGGAACTGCCTGCTCTTGTTAAACAGGTTGAAGCAGTGCATTCGCTCTTTTTGTGCTATGAGCAACAAAGCTGCAAAAGTGTATAATTTATCTGCTTATTGTAATATTCAAAAAGCTGTGAATAAAATAGTGAGTATCCAAAAATTGACCTCACAGTTTAAAAAATCAATTAAAGAAAAATAGATATTTATGGTTTGTTGTTTTTTGTATAGAAAACTAGATATTTATTCTAAGTTTCAAAAATTTATACCAAAATTTATCAACAGATGTTACTGCTAATTGAGAAAACAGCAAAAGTGAGTTTTTCCAATAACCTACTATTTGCAATAACTACATGATGCTGTCTATGGTCTAGTTTAACACTATCTTTGTAAATATTTTAGCTGCCTGAACAAATTTTTCAAGTGGAATAATCTGAAATGAAACAAAAAAACATTGTTTTATAATTTTTCCAGTTAGAAATGCCATCTGTTGACAAAATCTATTGCTAAATTTTAAACTTGGTGAAAATAAATTTTTTGGTGTTCGAAGCACAATACAGCAAACTATGGGTTCTGTTTTCGTTTAATTAATTTTTAATATTGTCAGTTCAAGCATAATCTTTTGAATGTTTAGTTTTTATATCAATACCTTTTTGTTGAAATTAAACTTTAATTCTTTTGATTTTTATACCAATTTTCAAACTTAGAATTAGAATTAACATTTTATTTCATTAATGGTTTCCTTTTAAAGGTTTCTTTCTTTTATTTTTTATGCGAGTTATTCATTAGGAAATAGATTTGGTGAATAAATAATACAGATCTGTCTTATTGTTTTGTTTAACTTATAAATATTTTTCTATTTTCTAGACCTCTATCACTGCCTACGGTGAAAAATCGTTTTGACTTTTCGTAATTTTTTTAATGATTTCATCAGTAAATTAATTAAAATTTAACATTTAGATGTAGCATTTATATACAAAGAACTTTAATTGATAACACTGCTTGGATAGAACATTATTGATTCACCTACTTTGTAAATGCTTCAAAGAATTTAAAATCACTTTAATTCTCTTGTTAATCAATTTTTAATAAAAAACACCTCTAAAGGTAAGCATTAAATTGTACTGAGTATTATCACTGTAAATTGCTATTAAATATGCTGGTAGAACTATAGCTTTATCTTCACTAGAAATCTTATTACTGGAAGACATATGAATCATCTTAAAAACAAATATTATTACTCACTTATTACAACCTTTATGTTTTACAGTAATCTAAACAATGATAAATATTTGTTTTTCTCTTTATTATTTTAATTTTTCTAAAAAATAAAAGCATTTATTTATATCAACAATAATGCAAGGTTATTAACAATAATGCCAGAAGTCATGAAATATATTTTTTTACCTTACACCTATTAGTCACAAGACTAGTTGCTCAAACTGGTTGGCTATTAATGCTGTTTAAAGATCATAATTGGACGATCATGTTTGGCACAAAACGTGACGAAAAGATATTTGAGTATGACTTAGAGAGAAAAGGTGTCAAATTGCGAGTTGCACACTTGGTGCTTCCAAAACTGTAGAAGGTGTGGGTGAGCAACTCCAAAGTGGAAACAATGTATATTGTCTTTTTCAATTGTAATAGATCTACAATGGTGTGGTTAAAAGAGTTTTTATTTCGAAAAAGGACCATCAGAGCCGCTATGGCTCAGGGGATAGAGCGTTCGCCTTCCAATGAGGCAAACCGGGTTCAAATCCCAGTCGATACGAATTCCGCATCCGGCTTGCACCGACCACAGTGCTGACGTGAAATATCCTCAGTGGTAGACTGATCATGGGTTAGAGTCCCCTTACCGTCAGGCTAAACGTGGGAGGTTCTCGTGGTCTTCCTCTCCATATAACACAAATGTGGGTTAGTTCCATCCAACACTCATCCACGGAGGCAAATTTCTCCCAATACTTGATCCAGGAGTTTCCTTGTCTTCTGGATTGGGTTCAAAATTACAAGGCTACGGAGTTGAACATTAGTAGTTGTAAACCCACAAAATTGGGTCAGCTGTGTCAACGACGGTTATAAAATATAAAAAAAGGACCATCGATGCTGCTGCAGCTGCCTTTTTTTAATATAGACGCGTTCTGCATGGATTTTTGAAAATGTTAGGAAAATGGTTATTTTCGAGGGTCATTCTTTTATTATTGCTGCTACTCGGTTTCTGCAGCATGATAATTTTCTAGCGACGTGCCTGTGCCTTTTAGTGAGTTCCTGGCGAAACGTAGCATTATAATATTACTGAAACCAAGCTATAGTGCAGATATAGCCTACATTGGCTGTTATTTTGGAAGAAAGTTTATTTTGAGGCTTTTGATTGGGTGTACCTAATATGGGGAAAGTTGGAGGGGGAAATGTTTAGGTGCTCATTAAAAGAACTCTGAAAGTTATTAACATTTTCTACTAACGTCATAAATTTTTCATTTTTAAAATGAATATATTTCTTGACTTTTGAGAGACACCCTGCATTTAATTAAACAACATTTTAAGTTAGAAGATAGTAATTATGTTGGGATAACAGTATACTTTTAAGAAAAGTAACTATAATTACTTTTTTGTTCCAACATTTTATTTAGTAATAAAGTTATTGAAAAAGGAATTTTGATTTATAACACTATTTTGTAACTGAGATTGCCAATCTTTTTTTTTTATTATCATATAAAATGTTTCATTTTAATTACTATCTTAATAGACAATGTAAGTTACAAATCCAACTGGATGAAAAAAACAAGTTAAAATATTGAAAGAAGCTTATTTAAACACTTTAAGACTCTTAAATTTACTTAATTCATTATATTAAAAATTATATTAATTTCCAATGTATTATTCGATCTAAAAAGATAAGAATAAATAAAATTTAATTTTTTTATTGAAAGTTATTTGTTAGTAACGAATTTCTCAACGAGAGTAACTGATTCGTTCTAGCAAGTAACGAATTTCTCAGTAAATTTTATAGTCTATTTGCTGATAAGCAAGGGGGTTAAAGTGAACTTTAAACCCATATCATTCTTATAAATGAAATTTTCATGTGAAATTAAATTTCTTTGCATTATGAAAATGTATATATATATTTTTTACTTTGTTTTACATTCTCTACTTATTGACGATTGTAATTTTTTACTGTGATATGCAGAGTGTTCAATATTGAATGAATAGTTTTTAATATAAAGTGAAGTTTATTGTGTCCTTTCTTGAGAAAAGATCATTCAGACTAATGAGCTATGAGGCGTGAGTACAATGATAGAATAGGATGATGACAAACAGCAATAGATAACACTTGTTTTTGAGTTAAAATTCATCATATATTGATATAACCTTAAACATAGTTTTGGCTTCATGCTGTTGAATCACAAGCAAGGGAGTCACTTCAGGTAGCTGAATCCCTATATTCGAAAATAAAAAAATTTGTATAATACCCTATATAATATAGTACCTTATTCTACCATATTATGTATAGTACCCTTTTAAGATTTTTAATTTAACCTTTTTAAGAATTTGTTTGAAAGACGCTCTTGCTTGTAATTTTACAAGGATTTCGGAAACAACACCAAAAATCAATACAATTATATTAATAAATGTTTTTTAAATGATTATTTAAGCAAAAGATCTCTTAAAAATTAATCTAAATTATGTTAAAAATATAAGATACCGAAAATCATATTTATTGGAGCCAGTTCTGTTTGTGAAATTTGCAGTTTTGCGAAAAA
The DNA here is from genome assembly GCA_949128135.1 of Parasteatoda lunata. Lineage (NCBI taxonomy): Eukaryota > Metazoa > Arthropoda > Arachnida > Araneae > Theridiidae > Parasteatoda > Parasteatoda lunata. The sequence continues at coordinate 67,972,684 of OX421970.1, forward strand.
ACATCCAAGAGTAAGAGCAATGTTAATGAGAGGGGCAAAGAGTTTTTAAAAAATCATAAAAATACTACAAATGCATCTAGAACAAAAATGAAAAGTGCTTTAGAATTGTTTGAATCTGAACTGCATTTGGAAGTAAAAATTGGGATCTGTGATTTTCGCAAAAAAAAAAAAAACTTTTAGTTTGGCATACTTTAGTGCAACTGTTTAGAAATTGTTTACTTCTTCTTAAATTGTCAAGTCTTCTTAAATTGTTTTTTTTTTTTTTTTTCGTTTCTTTTTTTTTTTTTTTTTTTTTCTTTTCATTTCTCCTTTTTTTTTTTTTTTTAAATTCTCCAAAAAATTTATTTAAGTAAGATTTTTACTTGCTACAGGTTGCTTATAAAAATTCTTGTAAAATGTGATTAAATTTCTCTGTATTACCAAAGAATTTGTTAACAACTACATTTACATATAATGTTTGTCTAATTGTGAATTCCTTGATTTCTTAGTGACCAAAACATAAAAAGAACAAACAATTTTTGTTATCAATTAGACATCTTAAGCATAAAAGTGTTTATTTACAACTAATGCACTGCTTATTTCTGAGATTGTGTTCTTGTAAAAATGTTTACTTCATTCATGAGCACTTTGTATTTTAAAAATATGTATTATATATTTTTTGTTTTTTATTTGTTTTGTGTGTCATCTGTGATATTTTAAGATGTTTTTAATTATGTATTACTAGGTTGATATTAGCTATTATAATTTTTAAAATTTAATAATGTATATTTTATCTAAATTTATATATTTTTTTTCATAATTTATAAATTTTGTCACACTTGAATTTGTTTTTATTGCACGATATTAAAGTTAAAAAATATATATGTGTGATTATTTCTTTTTATATATATATGTGATTTCTAAAAACATGTGATAAAGTTTTGATTTTTCAATTCAGTTATGTTCTATGTTTTAAGTGATTAAGAGTTAAACATTGCTTTGGGATTTTAAGGTTAAAATATCAAAGCTAATCAAGGTAAACTTTTTATACTTATTTTAATTTAAAAATAAAATTTTATATTATTAAAATATTTATAAATTTGTTTTTCAAATTTATTTATTTTTAAAAACTTATTTTTCCAGAACTTAAATGTATCTCTCTAATGGTTTTTCAAATGGGAAAATGTTTCTCATCTAGCCGCTGTTTCTATAAGAAGAAATAAAATACTGGTTTTGCAATGGAAAGAAAAATGATAAAAATAAATTGATAATTTTTTTTCTCCATTGCATTTCTATTTTATGTTTTAGGTTAATGTATTTTATTTTAAAATTTTAAAGTTACAATCATATACTTATTATTTTTAACTTATCATTATATTTGGAAAGTATTTATATTTATTTTTCCGAATTTACTTATTTTTAAAATTTAATATTTTTTTATATCATATGTGTTTTTGTGGTCGTTTTTCCATGGGGAGAAAAATGCAGGTCAAAATGGGACTTTCTATGTCTATGCCGACCAGTAAGTTAATTCTCCTTTCAATGTTTAATAACTTTGTCTAAATAACTATTGAAACTAATTGTGTGTGAAAAATTTCTAAGTGCCTGTTCATTGCATTTGTGATCAAAGCAACTGCTTAATAGTAGAGATCAATATTTTTCAACTTGACAAAATAGTAATCAACTATGAGTAAAAATATCATAGCTAAAAAATTCTTTTCACAAAATCTGTTATACGTTTTGAATGTACATTTTAGCTGTAAAATTTGAACTTAATTAACTAGTTAAACACATTATCTTAAGCATAATTCTTATTACTACATTTTAGCTTTGAGCTTGAATTGGGGTGTCTATGTGCGCTATTATATCCTCATTTTAATTACAAAAACTCTTAACTTTATTTTTAACAAATTGCAATGCAGGATTGGAAGAGTCTCTTAATTGTTTAATTTACAATTTAAATATTTTATAGCCAGGATTCGACGTAACGAGTCTGTGTTAGAAAAAAATCTTTATCTCCTATCCTTCCTCATTTTTTTATTTATTATTTCTTTTTATTTTGATGCTGAACAAGCTCGGGGATAATACACTCGACTCTTTTTAACTTGAACATTGATAATTTGAACTATTGAGTTTTTTGGTTAAGGTATTCATAAATACTTTACATTCTGCTTAAAATTGTATTTTTCTAATTCATATATTTCAATGTTGAATACTATATCAACAATCCTGTGATCAATTAGTCATGAAATTTAATTTGCAAAATCTTGTTTTATGATATAATATGTAGATTTTTTTATATTGTTTAAAAAATTTATTATGTTTTTTATATTTAAATTTTTATTGCATTAGGGGACTATCAATTTATTTGTACTCATATATTGAAGCTGTGTATAATGTACATGTTTAAATTATATTCTATCTCTAATAAAGCTATCAGTATAATCATATTTTTTACCTTTTTTTCACTTCAGTTAAGTTTATTCTTAAGGAAGTCAATATTTTTCGGTAGTTTTTAGTAATAAATTTCTTGAATCTAATTTTAATGTTTTACTCCGAAGTTCAAGGCATTGTATACATTCAGTGGCATTGGATCAAAAATTTAGTAGAGTATAGTACTTGCTATCTTGACCAACCTTCAATTAACATATCGTCAAATAAAAGTTTGAATCTTTTTTTAATATTTTTTGTTAAAAAATTTTCATTTCAATGGAGTAATTAGTATAATTATCATACTAAATTTATTGTATATTCTATTAAAATCTGAGTTTATAAAATTTGTGTGAGTTTTTTAAAGTTCAATTTGTGATAACTTCCTTAATATTTATGACTGGAGTATATTTTTTGATCAATAACTCTCTTCAAAATCCTTTTTTAATAATGTATCACAAAACAAACTATTTTATTCCCAAATTCAACAGTAATGACTCAATTTGTTGATTTTTCTCTGCCAGATTAGGTTTGGGTGAAATTAATTGTGCATGTATTTCTCTTTTTTTTTTTTTTTTTTTGGAATTCTTTTCCCTTTTTAAAATAAAATAATAAGAAGCGGGACTTTATGTGGGGCCCTGAGTATCGTTATAAATGGTAATCGATGGCAAAATAATTACATATAGCTCAGTAATGAATAATAACTAATATAAACTAAAAGATAAAAGAGACCATACATATACATATTTTTGTATTTTTTTTTTTTTCAATGCAGTACATATAAACCAAATGAACGTCTTTAGAAGGACAAGAAAAAATATAGCAAATGGGTATTTCTGATTACACAACTGTAATCTATAATAATCTCTAATCTATAAAAGCAAGGCTGACTTTAACTGTAAAAGTTTATATAGCTACACTTTAATTTGCAATATCCAATAAGAAAAGCTGGATATTCTTGTAATGTAATTATGTTGTTATATTGAACTGTATAACATATTTATTTATTAGTGTATGTTGGAACTCAATTTTTGGAAGGAGGTGCAAACAAGGAAGCTTTGCTCAAAGATAATCTTTTTTTCTTCTTCTACGTCTAGGAAAAGACTAAAGACCAGATCTTCTCTCTAGTAGCCCAATATTAGTTCAAATCAGTTTAAAAAAAAGTTATCAACTCGAATTTCATATTACTAAGAACCGAACATAATGAGCAATAGGCAACGTTCATAAATTTCATCTTTGTACTCAGAGGGCTGTTGAAGGAAGAAGAGGCAGCGATGCGGTGTAGTTTCCCCTCTTCCTCTTCACTAGACCTATCACGGATCTTAAAGATCACGGACATTTAGTAGACCTTAAAAAGTCACGTAAAGCAAAGAGAAGTTTCACTTTTTATCATTCGTTTTTATTTCATTACAGATATTTAACTATTTACAGCGACAAAATGGCTAAAGTTATGAGCATCCAGCTTTAGCTAGTTCAGTATGTTCATTTCCAGGAATGTCGATTTGCCATTCAAACCTTCATCTATCAAAAGGTACCTCAATATAGAATTGAAGTTAACATGTCTTTTATACTAGTGAATTGATATTTTATATTTATAGTGGCAGTTACGCCCCAGTACTCCCCTTCCAGAATTTTATCTGTGATAGAATTCGATGAACGAATACCACTAGTTGATTTATGCCATTCTTTTTTTATTTAATTTTTGCTCGTTATATTTTTTCTTCATTTTTTGTTTATAGCATTTCGCTCATTATTTTTTTCTTCTTCAATGTTGTTTATTGACCGGGAGACTTTATTTACTTCACCGGATTTTTTTTTCTTTGAGCAGTATATTTTTAAGCACATCAACTGTTTAATGTGGACCATCTATCAATGCTGGAAAGTACATATCACGTCCGCAGGTCACCATTGAAAGGGATTTTAATTATCGACTATGTCAACATTCATCTATCAAGAGGTACCTCAATGCAGAATTGAAGTTAACATATCTTATATACTAGTGAATTGGTATTCAATATTTATAGTGGTAGTTACGCCACAATTTCAGACTCCGAGATTTGAATCTCTTGGCCCATTAGTACCCCTTTTGTTAAAAAGCATACCACCGTTTACAGGTAATACAAATCCAAACTAAGATTGATAGTAAGACTTGCCTGGAAATGATTGAAATTTATGGTACAGGGTTTCCAACTTCTCCACATTGAGTGAAGTTTTAAGGAAGGGATTGAAAGCTCTGCACAATGAGCTTAGTTTTTGTCCATCCTCTTCCCTAAGCACAACTATTTTCAGAATTTGGTGGCAAATGGAATCCGCATCTTTCTAATGATTGATGATTGTTTATGATGAAAAAGTGAAATTTAAACGAAAATAATGTTATCTTCGTTTTAAAACATTTTTTCTTAATGTAACAAATTACTTATCTTCTTGGGATGATCTAGGCATACAGTACAAAAGGAATTTGTAGATAAATTACTCATTCTCCCAATTTAAAAGAACCTTATTTGTCTTTCTTTTTTTTTTAAATGCTCTTCATGTTCGGTTCTTTAACTATTGTTAACTCTGGAGGGGCTGTGTAAAAATCACAATAACGCTCCTAGATATTGGATTCACAGGATAATACTGCTACAAATTAAAGCATTCCAATTTTTTAATGTTCAAAATAAGCGTGACAAAGTCATTTTCAGTTATGTCAGGACTATTCTGCAAATGTTATGTAGTTTATACTCGGAAAATATATTATAATAATTTAAAAACCACTAAATAAATAAAAAAAATCGTACAATGTTGGTTTAACGCGAAAATTGATTAGCATGATTACGTTACAAGTAAGTGCAGCCTATAAGTCTTTAGAGAATTTAACGAAATGTTTATAATTTCACTTTGAAATTACAGGCTTTTCCTTCTTTGCACTATTTAAAATCCGAAGTGATTCATTAAGAGTTTTCGCACCCTTCACTCCATCAAATGTACGATAAAGAGAATTTTTCATATATTTAGTTTCAAGGCATATTTTATATCCTTTAAGATTTCATATTGAATAAAAATTAAAAAAAAAAAATAATAATAAAAATAATAATAAAAATAACAGCTACATACTATTCTCTGTTCTGTGAAACTTAATGGTGACAATAATTGCCGAACTTTGTAACAGAATTAAAAAGTTCTTTTTCGATGAGCTGCATATAATGTAATAACATACCTCGAATTTGTGTATTTATTTTTTAATTATATATGCGTGTTTTCCAATGTGGTAATATATTGGTAAAAAGGTTCCTATTTTCATCTTTAAAAAGAATTTAACTGAGAAAAAGGAACTTGGAGGCATCCTTTATGAAGACGTGAGTCAAGCTTACAAAATAACAAGAGCGCCTTCAATTCCCAGCTACCTTCCTACGGGAACAAGATTATTGCCTTTCTTTTGCATGCTTAGAAAGGTATAAAATACGTTGTATACACATCATTTATGTTTTTTTTTTAAAGTAAAGTACAATTGTCCGGTATTCCTTACACTGATAATTTTTTTAAGTGTGCGAGTCATTTCCCGATATTTCTTACACTGATTTTTTTTCCTAAATTGCCACCTCTAGGCAATGTATACAATAGAAAATGAATGAATGTAATAATAGAAAATAAAAATTATAATTAAGTGTGACCAGGTCGAAATGCGTTTCAATGCATTTGTTATTAGAAACGTAATGCTTTATTTTTGATTTCCAAATTCCGAAATCGTAAATAAATTTTATGTGTTTGTTTCAGGAAAAATGTCTATATTTATCCCATTCCTTTCTTCCTCCTCAAAACATTTTAATCAGTTCACTTCAATAGGGAGTAGTCTTGGAAATAAAGGAATAGCGCTGCGCGCGTGTGTTTTTTTTTTTTTTTTTTTTTTGTAATTTTGAGACCCGAAGGTATCCATTTCCTTCTTCTGTATTTCTTACGCTTTTTTTCCTGTCAAACTTTGATTAAAACACCGTTTGATCACCTTACTTTAAGTCTGTATAATTATGATTTACGTTCAGCGCAGTATAGCCGATTCCAGCCTTTGTACAGTTAAACTCGATTTTCGTCAGTCTCATAAGAAAGTTAAGAACTGAAATCTTGAAGATATGCTCTTCAATATTCTTATATTAATAAAATTATATTTTTAAGAATTATTTTTTCTTTAAAGTAAGAGTCTTAAAATCTCATAAAAAATGAGATTAAAAAAAAAAAACGTTCATTAAAAAAAGGATTGAAAAAGGGTAAAAAATCATTGTTTTAAAATCATTTTCTAATATTAAATTTTAAACTTTTGATCTTAAACAGCTTCTGTCACCAAACGTAAACATTCATAAAAACATATATTATTATTTTTTAAAGAAATATATTAAAATTAATTTTTAAAACATTTCCAATCTACAGCTTATAAGAATAAAATAGTTAAACACAATTAACATCTTAAAATGTAATAAAAAATAAGTAAAAAATTTTTCAAGAAATATTTAATTTCAAAATCGTTTTTTAATTTCAAATTTCGAACTTTAATTTTGAAATGGCTGTTAACGCTGATTTTTTTTTAAAAAACTTTATAACCGTTGTTGAACAGCCAATCCAATTTTTTAGCTTACAATTACTACTGTTCAACTCCATAGCCTTGTGATTTTGAACCCAATCCAGAAGGATGAGAAAAATTTGTCTTCGTGGACGACATTTCGATAGAATTAACCCGCATTTGCGTTACATGTAGAGGAAAACCACGAAACTCTTCCACGGTTAGCCGGACTGCAAGGGGACTCTAATCCATGATCCATCTACCACTGAGTACATTTTACGCCAGCTCTATAGTCGGTGCGAGCCGGTAGCGAAATTCGTTTCGATCAGTCATAGCTGGGATTCGAACCCGGACCACCTCATAAGGAGGCGAGCGTTCTTTCCCCTGAGCCATCACGGGTCTGTTAACGCCGATTATAAATATTTATAAAAACTCGCTTTAATATTTACTTTCAAGAAATATACTAAACTAAGTTTTCAGATTTTTCTCAACCCATATGTCGGATTTTATTCTATGGCATAAGTTGCGAATCGAGAAAAACATAATAAAAATATGCCATTTATAGTATTTAATGAAGAATACTTATGTTCTTTTTCGCATTAAATATTATTTATGAATTAAATAAGATATCTTAGAGATTATAGGTTATTCTTAAGCGAGAGTTTTTAAGTTTGAAAAAATATGGAAACTATTATATCTTGTAGAAAATATAAATAAGAAGTCGTTTTTTTGTTGTTGTTTTTTTTTAATGCTAGAACAACAATATTGAATTAAGCATTTTTAAGAACAGTTCTCTTAATTAATTTTGAAATATTTTGTTTAGAAAATAGAAATTTAAGAGTTTGACATATAGTGAATCATTTTTATTAGCATTCATTTTAACTTACTGAAACAATTCCCTATAGTTACAACTTTTTACGCATTTTTTCTGAATGTTTAATACGCGTATTTTTTTTTAATCTGTACATACAACATAAATTCATATAATTTATATTTCTCTTATTATTGAAGTTTTTTTATTTTCAATGGCAGGCACTGAACTTAATTCGTTTCGCCATTTATTATTGAAGTAAATTCCAACCAAACTTTCATGCGCAATTACAATCAGTTTTGCGTGAAAATCATATATTAGTTTTGATGCTATACAAGCTGTGTAATACAGTTTTGTTTTTCTCCGTGACGACTTTACAGGTGTTCATATATTTTTTCGTTGAGCAAATAAATTTTAACGCGTCACTCCATTAACTTATTTCTTAAAAAAATATTTCAAGTTCAAGTTGTTTTTTCTCATCAATCAAATCAACAAACTGCTATAAAGTATAAATAATAACCACTTTGCTTTTAGAAATTATTTTAAATAAATCATTCGAGCATATTAGTTTTTTAAGGTACCATTCATTAGTTAGGAATCATGTTAAAAATCTGATTGATATTAACTATTGTGTTTTTCAAAATTAAATAATATTATAATTGTTAATTTTTAATCCCCTCTGATTTTTGTACATTATCTTAAACTCGAGGTGCCTGCATTTTTTTTCATAAAAGACCAAATAACAATTGGTATTGATTAAAAAGAAAAAGATTTGAACTATTGTGGAAAAAAAAAAAACATTTTCTTTGAACAATCTAATAATCTCCATAATGATTTAATCACGAATCATACCACCTTTTTAACCTCATTAAAAAGTCAACTACAAAAAATTTCTAAAAGTTTAGAAAAAAATGTTATTGCATATTATGAAGGACGAAATGAGAAAGTTTTAACTCATTGATAATGTATATTTTCACTGAATGGAATAAAAATAAAACGTATACTTTCAGAGAGAAAAAAAAAGAATTAAGAGAATAAATAGTAAATATTTAAGTTATCTTCAAGAATATGAAAATATTGATCAATAAAAAATGGCGTTTAAGAACATAAACTGGCGTTTAGAACATAAAAGAATGAGAGTTGCAGTTACGAAGATGGCGGCATGACGATACTTAATCTACGTAACCAAGGTTTTAAATATTACAGAATGATTCCTTCCTTAATGAATTAAACGTGCTAAAAATGAAACTCATGTTTGGTTTAATGGAGCTATAAGATAGCAAAATCACTGAGAATATAAAAGATATCCCAATACTACCGCGTAAAAGCAGATTAGGTAGTTGATCGCAAAAGCATGCGTCACTTAAGTGAAGAAATAATCTGGCAACAACGGTAGGAATAGTTGCTGATAGATAATTAATAGAATTGTAGAATTTGCAGAATCAATCTGCAGGTCAAACTTTATAAATTTAAGCTTGTCTGCGATCTCAACGCAGACACTCAATTACAAAATTTGCATAAAAATGACTAATGAAAGCTATGCGCAAAAAATTTACATAGGTTAAAAACTTATATTACTTTAATTAGAATTATATATATATATACAGGGTGATTCTAAAAAGATTGGCAAAATTTTAGGAAGTGATAGTACACACCCAAGCAAACAATTTTTATCAAAGAATGCATGATCGAAAACAAAACACAAAGGTGCTGGCGCATTTGGAAAGTTTTTTGATGCAAACGTGAAAGCTCCATTCCTGTTGCGAGTTAGTGCGCTGCGTTACTTGTCTCCAAGCTTTCGGCCGCTGCAGGGAGAGTTCGTGATGTTCGCCTATCTTTTCATCGCCGTTGTACTGCGTGCATAGCTGCTGCCAGCCACTGTTTTGAACAATTATTGTAATCACATGCCATTAAATTTGCTTTTCTAACTTAATTTCATCGTTCTTTGTGTGTTTTTGCCTCATATAAGAACATAAACTTTGATTCCCTCTAGCGGTTTTACGTTTTGTTTTCGACCATGCATTCTTTGATAAAAATTGTTTGCTTAGGTGTGTACTATGACTTCCTAAAATTTTGCCCATCTTTTTAGAATCACCCTGTATATATGTATATATATTAATTTAATAGAATTTTATCTGAAAAAATGGAATAAGTTTTGATAAAGCCTAGTACCAAGTTTAAAAAAAAAAAAAATCGGAAATAAGGGAAAAAAAATCAATTTTTAATTTATTAATTTTTTTAAAACTTTTTCTTTAAATTTCAGTAAGTTAAAAGTGTTTTTTTATTAATGGTAATTATTCAAAAAACCAATTGTTTTTTCACAATTGGTTAGGATTAAAAATATTTGCAATAATGTTGAAAGTTTTCGGGAAGCTGTGAATAATTTTTTGAATAATTTGGGTAATAATGATTTTCCTTTTAATTTTTGTAAAGTTAATTTTGTTTGAGTTTCTTTTCTGAATTGGTTCTATGTTTTTCATGTTTTTTTCTGGACTTCTATACAAAACCTTCGGGGTACTGAGGGAGTTATTTTAGGGTTTTGCCCTCTCTCTCAATAGAAAAGGTTTTGTTTTATGGCTATCGGGGCCGGTACCCCCTGAAGACGTCGGCTTCGGTGGTCATATTTTATTTTTATTCCCTTCGTTTCCTTTATTGCTACATTTATTCTTTTTTGAAATTTCTGCTGCTTTCAAGCGCGTTTTTTTTTTCAAAGAAGTTCTGTCTATTTAAAATTAAAATTTTTTTTGTTTTCTTTTAGTAAAGTAGTTCTTTAGTTCTTTAGCAGTTTTCTTTGAGTTAAATTTAATTAAGAAAAGAGAAACAATCTAAAACACAACAACACGTTAAAGCATGTAGCTACGCATATTCATAAATTTTGTTAAACTGAATTGACCTTTGAAATATAACTATCTTAATTCATATTTCAAAGATCAAACTAATCACAATTCAAAGTAATAAACCAAAAATTCATAAAATAATTTAAAAAAATTAAATTAGAAAAATTTTAAGCAACTTTCACGCATTGAAAGTTTTAGCATTACATGAGAAAACAAAATTTCTATTATATTTTTAAAAAATAAAAATTTTGCTCAGAAATTTCTTAGCAAGAAAAAAAAAATCAAGAAATAAAATATTTAAAATTTATAAAAAAAAAATAAAGTATTACATTAATTCAGATTTTAAATTAATTACGATTCAAAATTAACAACCAAAATTCATAAAAAAATTAAAAATTAAAATTTAATTAGAAAAATTTTAAGAAGCTTTCACGCATTGAAATTTATAGCATTTCACAAGAAAGGAAAAAAAATTGCTATTATACTTTTTAAAAAAAGAAAAAATTCTGCGGAAAAATTTCTTAGCAAGGAAAAAAAAATCAAGAAATAAAATAGTTAAAATTTTTAAAAATCAAATAAAAATATCATATAAATTGTGTCAACGGAACCAGCTTGTAAAACATAGTTTTCTGATGTGTCATTCAAATTTTAGCACAATGGTGTGCAGGTTTGTTTAGATGCGCAAGGCAAATTTCTCGAAGACCAGTTATCTTTTATAACCAGTTATCTAGAAAGAAAAGTGTAATCACTGCAGGAGGTCAAAAAGCCAATTCAATTAAAAAAATAAAAAATTTAAATCAATAGTTGTAATTTCTATTTATCTAAGGTGAGTGCAAATTATTCTAAGGTAAAAAATTTAGTACATCCAAAAAAAAAAAGCTTATTTTTAATTTTTTTTTTAATATTTTTTTTTTTTTTTTCTGTTCTTGATTTTGATTGTAATTGTATTTAATACAATAAAATAGAATGATATTGATTTTAAATTTCATTAGTAAATTTATCATATCGATTCATACAATTGAATGCTTAATGAAATATTTTGCTCAAGCAAAATATTTACTTGTCAAGATATTTCCTTTCAAAATGACAAATGAAATAAAATTAAACATTGGTTGGATATCTGTAGACCGACAAAGTTCAAAACATTAAACGGGCCACCCTGAATAATTTCTGATCTAAAAACATACTTTTTTTCACGCCGGATTCGAACTTCTGACTCCCAAAATATAGGGGGTAGTCGCAATGTGGCAAATATTGTTCCACTCAGTAGTTAGGTCAGAAGAGTGGTGCAAAGTTTAGACCTTTTAATGTTAATTTTACTTTTTGTTTATTTCTCTCCAGAGCTTTTTAAATGTATTGAAAAATGTTTGTATACAATTATCAAAATTTGTTAATTTGTCTAAAGATAATTATATGCAAAAAATAAATTTTAGTATAGATTTATGAATTTTATTATTTTATTTAATAATAGTAAAACAATTTGAATTGTGAGGTATAAATTTTTTTTACATGATTGTAATGAAGGTAATTTTCACATTGCTAAATACAAAATTTGAGCGAAGTCAGTCGAATAGTTTCTGAGAAGTCAAAATTTAAAAAAGTCGTATTTTTTTCATAAATAAACGAATTTTAAAATTGTGTACAAAAACTTTTGCACTAATTAACTATTTTGTTTGTAGTCACCCCGTCGAACCATTAAGATTAAGTCTTAGAACGTGAAAATTTGATCATTTAGAACAAAAATTACTGGAAAAAATATAATGTTTTGTTTATTTTCTTTTTTTTTCGTGCACTGTACATTTTTCCCCTTCTCCCCTTCTCTCTACATATAATTATTTGTTCTATATCCCACACAATTCTATATTGGTAGTTTGTTTCGCCCCCAAAATTATTAATTTCGAAAAATATTCGCTATCACTTTTATGTAATAAATAAATAAAACTTTGGTTTGGGGAAATTTTAGAGCGGTACGTCCTTTCATTATTGTAACTTAATATACGAATATTCGCTAACTAGACAAAAAGTTATTATAAAGGGTGAATTATATTTTTATTCTTTATAAGACTTTTTTTTTTTTTTCTTTTTTCTTCTCCTTCCATTTGGAGGTGGGTTTCTTTTTTCTTTTTTCATTATCGTTGCTAGTTTTGCTTTCTGCACGATCACGCGAAATCACTGGTCTCAAACCTGGTAACACCCCAAAAGAAAGAAGTGCGACTTTTGATTGGTTGACTTGAATATGGAAGAACGCGTTTCAAACACCTCTTGGGAAATATAAATGGCACTTCTCGAAATACATCGTAGAAATTCAATTAAGAACTAGTTTTAAAAAAAGTTAATCAAAAGAATTCCTGAACATGATTTTGGGTTTTCATTACAAATAAAATTTTTGTAAAAGAATTTTATTTTTTAATATATATAAGATATTATAAAGATATAAATATATTTTTTTTATCATATAAAACACTTTTTTAAAAAAAAAATTTTTTTTTTATTAAAAGAAACTAAAATTAATAATATCTTAAAACAGAAAAATTTGACGGTTTTCTACTTTGCAACCTATTTAGCTTTTATGAGCATGAAAACTCCGACATTAATGTAAAGGGAAAAAGTAATTGTCTTACGTAAACTGGTTATCTCGGGTAAATAGTGAAGTTGTCTTTAAATCGTTAAATTTACTTGATGTTATTAATTTATTGCACCATTAATCTTTTGACGCATAATTCTTGAACATATTTTTCATAATTATTTCTTATTTTGTATTAATTTAGGTCAAAATAAGTAATATTATGTTAAAATATTATGTTTAGCATTTTAATAATTTATGGTTGTGAAATATAGTATGAAATACCTTTGTCTATATATGCGTTAAAAGTAAAATCTTCCAAATACGGGTCACTTCTAATAAATTATTTTTCAAATGCGCACTTATTTGCAGTTATTTAGATCTTAGAGAAAGTTATTCATCATTGAAATATCTTTAATTTTAAAAAACGAATTATTGATAAATTTGTGAATATGAATGAAAAAAGAAAATGTTTTTCAAACTACTTTTCTTTGGATTTTATATTTTAGTATAAATATAATTCCGATTATCCAAGAGATTTTTTTAGTAACTATTAGACCATTTTTTTTATCAATTAAAGACACCAGCACATATTTTTGCTTGTGATTTGAGCATTAGAAAAAAATATATAAATGGGCACCAATGTCCCATCTGCGTCAAGAGTTAATAAATAATTTAATTAGAGCCCTATTATAAGTTAAAAGATTTTGAATTGATCTTTTTAGATTCCTTTAACTTATAAAGGGAAAAGTTATTTCATATTTAATCTTCCCTTTGCTGTTATTTATTTATCATTGTAAAAAAAATTATTTTAAACCTTATTGTCGTGTAAGTTGGCGTTATGATGGTCTATCAACTATTTATTGCTCAACTTCAATTCATCATTTAATACTGTCTTATAAAGTTATATTTTTATTCTTTATAAGAAAAAACAATCTTTGTTTTTAAAATACTTTGAGGTGTAAAATATATAAATGAGTTTTTTTTTAGGGTATGTAACTTTCTTTGTTTCTCTAGAATAAAAAAATGTAAGAAAAGAAGGCACAACTCTTTAAAAATCTGTTTGCTGACTGAAATCTTAGGTTCACTTTCAGTAGATGGCGCAGCAGCATGAAATGAAGAACGAGAAATAATTTTCTTTCACACCGGTAAAAGTTGATTGCTGCAGGGGTTTACTTTTGGCAGGCTTCCACCGGACACAGGTAAAGATTATTTATATTCGTCTTCTCTTCGTAATCATTATGTATTGTCTTCTTAAAAACTATATTTTACCTTTTTTTTAAAAACTCAAACGATCAGTTTTATAAATTGATTTTGATAACTAACAAAAGGGGCGGTGTCTTTAAATTTTAATTTTAAATTATAACAGTTATTTTTACTGTCAAATGATCGAGAATTTTAAACTAAATGATGTATTTTTTTTTATTAAAAATTATTTATGAATATTTCGATGAATAATCAATCATCAATGTCTATATCACTGCAGACATCGTTTTTCAAATATTCTTTTCGAATTTAATTATCTGTTTTATTGTCTTCGTTTTGGTTTACGATGCATATTTCAATTTTTCATGATAAACTTTGAATTATCAATGATTTTCATTAATTTCTAGACCCCCCGCAGACGTCTTTTCCAACTGTTCCTTTCCAGTTTAATTAATTATCTGTTTGATTAACTTTATTTTGGTTTACAAAGCGTAGTATATATATATATCGAGTATTTTAGAATAAATGATGCACCTTTTTTTAATAAAAATTATATACAATTGTTTAGATGAATGATTTTTAAAGTCTATATCCCTAAACACATCTTTTTCAAATATTCTTTTCGAACTTAATTTTCTGTTTTATTATCTTCATTTTAGTTTACGATGCATATTTAAATTTTGCATGTTAAACTTTGAATTATCATTATTTATCATTCATTTCTTGACCCCCGCAGACATCTTTTCTAACTTTTAATTCGAATTTAATTAATTTTCTGTTTGTTTATTTCCCTTTTAGTTTAAAAATTATATTTTAATTTTACATGATAAACTTTGAAATTTTTTTAACGTAATATCTGTAAGTGGTTTATTAAATGATACTAACGCTATGAATGTTTTCCCATCTTTCAGGTTTCATATTTTTTGAATCTTAATAAGTTAAATAATATATATTAAGCTATGAATAATAAATATTTACTGTCTTTATGAATAATTCAAATTTATAGTAAGAGTGTGTTGTGATGATCCAGTTTTATCTATCATCTAAATCATTTACTATTTAATATAAATTCGTTTGCTACACAAATTAAACTACTTCAAAGTTCTGTTTGAAGATATCACGATAGATGAATGTCAAACGATTCTTTAAATTTTTTTAGTTAGAAAATAAAGTTTTGTAAATAGTGTGATTGAATGAGCTTCCTAAAAGAATGTCTAGCAATTTTTTTCTTAATTATTTTATAAAAAAAATTATACAAAATATAATAAACTCATTTCATTTTTTTTTTTATTTTCTCTTTCATTAACCAACTATCAAAATACGTGACGGTTGAAAGTTAGTAAATTTATTCTACTTTTAGTGATGAAAAATCGCATTTTTTATTATAAAATATTTCTTGCGAATTTAAAACTAGACTTTCGCACTTAAAAATTCATTTTATCCGTTTAGTTTTATCAAAATTTGATTGTAAAAATATTAAGATTTATTAAATGTAGGGCATTAAGTATGAAATCAAAATGCTATTTGAAAATGGAAATGCTACCAACTTTATTCTTACATTGGTTGCATTTCTTTTATTATTGCAAAAGAAACGTTCATTGAAGCTATAAAAATTACTTCCATAATTACTTCCATGAGCATTTTATTTTTATACGAAAATATGTTTTGATTGACTAAATATTCAACGGTTAGCGACATGCTAGTTCACTAACCTTTGTTATCAATATTTTACCTTTGGGCATATCTAACTAAAACTGCAATAGACATATAATCACGTTAGTTACTCTTAAATTACCGCAAATTCTTCTGATTTTCTTCTGATTTTATTTTAATATACCCTTTGATAGCCTATTTAATGACCCATTGTTATGAAATTTAAGTTTTAGTTTTGAGAGTTAAATTTGGAGTTGATCAAGAAGAAGTGTGTATGAAATAAACGGAAAAATACTCCAATTACTTATATTAACTATAAGCATAATTTTAACTATAAATGAGCCGTGGTGGATCAGAAGATAAAGCACTTGTCTTCCAATGAGATGACCCGGGTTCGAATCCCAGCAATGGCTGATTGATACAAATTTCTCTTCAGGCAGAGTTATGTCCATGGGCTAGAATTGTCTTGTAGAGGTTTTCGTAATTTTCCTCTTATATAATGCAAATTGGGACTAATTCCATAAAAAACCACCACGATGGCAAATTTGCTCCCATGCTTGTTCCTGGAGTTCTTTTGTCCTCTGCGTTGGATTAAAAATTATAAGGCTACGGTTGAACATTGATTGTCGTAAACTCAAATTTCAGTCGGCTGTTCAATGCTGATTATAAAATAAAATAAAATAAAATCACGTAGTCTATATTTACGCAATGGTATAACAATCAATTTGACTTTATACTGTAAAGGAGCACAATGGCTCATTGGTTACAGACACAGAGCTGTGTCCTTGTGGAAAACTGGGGTTCGATCCTCAGTAGAGGCTAGAAGCCTACCCAGCTTCAGAGTGATGAGTACCCTCTAGTCTGGAAAGTGAAGGCGGTTTGTGCCCAATTCTGGCCACATTGTCACAGTCATGCTGTTGGTCACAAAATTGTAGAGGCTTAAACTCCATGATCTCTTAATTCACGACTGGCTGGTGCGGAAGCTTTAATTAACATATTTTCAAGGATCTGGTATATTTAACATACTCTCAATACAATAATTATGCAAAAATCTACAAATAAATACAAATCACAGTTAACTTACAGGTGGCCACATGAAGTAACATATGGTTCAGATGTCTAGAAATTTCGAAGTAAAAGAATTTGCCAAATTAACAAGCGAGATTTATTTTTATTGATAAAAGAGCATGCATACAGTATGTCATTTATGTTTTCATAAAAAAAATGGCACAAACTGTCTATATTTTAAAGATGACATCAGAATTGTTTCTTGTCGTCGTAATAATCTATTATGGAAACTTCGGTATGAATATAGGATATCTTTTTCCTCTGTCACCTTTAATAAGTAGAGTAGATATAGTTAATAATGGCATTTTATTTTAAAAACACAAATGAAATACTGTCTACTGTGGGCAAAATAAAAAATGGACCACCTAGAATAACTTTTGATCTGATGATCTGATCTTCACTTCCAAGACACTATCTTAATGGTTTGATGGGGGGACCTTAAAAATGCTAATTGATTAGTGCAGTCTATATTTTAAGTTACGAAATCAGACACAAAAGCGAACTTTTTCTGAATAAGCATACGACTTTTTTCGTAGGATTTAGATTTCTGACCTCCAAAATATAGGGGGTGGCTGCAATCTGGAAAATATGGTCAACATAGTTTGGTTAGGAGAGCGGTCCAAAGATTGGACCTCTTAATGTTAATTTTACTTTTTGGTTATTTCGCCATATCTCGAGAACTTTTTAAGCGAATTGAAAAAATTTTGCTCACAATTATAAAATTCATTATCCAATTCCCTGCAAAAAATAACTTTTAATATTATTTATTATTTTATTTTATTTGTTTATTTTTATGATTTTATTTTAAAATAATCAAAAAACTTTTAATTTGTGAGGTATGCAATTTCTTACATCACTTTAAAAAATGCAATTTTACTTGTCAAAATAGAAATATTGAGTGAAATCGGTCGAATAAATCCTGAGAAGCCGCAGTTTTAAAATTCGATTTCTCAGAAGCTATTAGACTGATTTACTCAAGTTTTGTGTTTTGCCAAGTAAAATTACATTCTTTAAAGTGATGTTAAAAATGGTATACCTTACAATTTAAAATTTTTTCGACCATTATTAAAATAAAATAATAAAAAAATAATAAATATTCACTAAAAGTTATATTTTGCATTTAATTAAAGAAGGAATCACTTTCAATGCGGAGCGCATAAGTGTTATCAAAAGTTGAATTTGAATATCGAAGATGACTCAAATTATCAATAAAGTCTAACCGTAACCGTAAAAATAGGTCCCTAGGAAAACTAAGAAAAAAATGTTTTTATTGTGAAAAGTCTTATTTTGTCTTAATGATCGTTGATCAAAGTAGATTTTTAGTCATGCATTTTTGCCAAGAGGTTGGTTTACTTTTTCTCATCATCTAAAAATAAAGCAATTTGATTTAATCAATAATCCCCTAAGGGATGTTTTTAATTTCTGCAATTATCTCTCAGGATTTATTACGTTCACTGCGATCAATAATTTAGCACTTTTTTGCTTTGAAACTTGAGAAATTGAGTCATGAATACGTTTGAATAACCAATTGTACTACCAACAAGGGTTGTACTAGCACTTCTAAAGCCGTTGAAAATAATAGGGTGCAGTTCTCATTAGAGTGAGTTTTTGTTCTTAGTTCTCACAATTTTTAATGTGAGATATACGCATTAATTGGCATTAATGTTTCATCATAAAAATTCGATAATTAAAGCAATTTTCAGTAGTTTTTTTTTTCCTTCACATTTCCTTATTTTTTGAGCATATATCGTTTTAATTTTTTTTAAACTATAGGGAAATACAACCTCAAAATTATAGTTTTTATCTCAAAAAATGGTTTTAATACATTTGGAATTTTTTTTTTAAATATTGTTAAATAATTAACATTTTTCCAAAGACAATACAGATTTTTGCAAATTTCTTTGAAGATTAAATGTATAATTTTATTTTTGTAACATGACAAATTTATTAGGTATTTGAAGTCAATTGTGGTATAATTAGCAAAGTTGTGCCCGAAAGTCATCTTTGAATGTAACATTTCAAAAGTTCAATGTTCTCTAACTTTGCTAACAGCATGAGAAACCAGTTAACTTAAAAAAGAAAACTATGATAACTAGAGAGTTCGAAATTTATGATTAATGGAATAGTTTTGAAATGATAAAATTTGTTTGTTGCCGTGGGTAATTGTTTTCGAGTAAACAAAGACTTCCCTATCACCGGATTTAGAATGCTATTGTTCTATCTCTGTTTCTTATCGAAATTGCGTAATGTATATTTTTAAACACTCTCAGTGCTATCTTTATTTTTTAACTGTTAACAAGTAATTAAGCTAGTAGTTTGCCGTTTTTTGCTGTATTCTACATAGTTGTAGTTGTCATATTTCTTGGAATTAATTTTTGTTGGGTGAACATCGTATACAGGATAATAGAGAAAATAATTATTCCTTTATGATGAAAGAGCTATTATGCTTATACATAATTTTTAAAACATAATTTTTAAAACATCAGTTTGAATTTTATATACTTTCAAAGCTAATAGATTTAATCGGACAATAAATGTCTGTCAATACTTCCTGATTTTTCAGAAGATTTATTTTCTACAGTAATAGTAAAATTTATGCTATTTAATTTCATTCTTGATGCACCAATATAATTTAGAATGATTCTAACCGCTGCTACAAGTGAAAAAATAAACATGGATGTAAATGCTTGATGGTGAGCTTAAGCTCTGAAAAATATATAATTATTTTGCTTACACAAACTCATAATTATGGTAAAAAATTTCATTCTATAATTATGGTAAAAAAAAAAAAAAAAACCGGCAGCAGTTTGTGCATCCGATCAACCGTACAGTAAAGAACATTTCTTACCTTTACGGTTTTGAAACAGTTTACAATGGTATGGCTGTAAAAGCATGGATACAAAACTAAACGTTTTTTCTAAACCATTTACAACTTTCATGGTTTCAAAACCTTAAAAAAAATTAATTTAACTGGACATAGGAGTTAGACTTTTCGTTAGGTAATAAGCTTTGGATAGTGCAGAACAGAAATTGGGGAGTGTGGGACACTGGAAACTCTTCATGTGTCAAAGGGAACGAAGGAAACATTGTGATGTCAACGCTGGGACTCAAACCCCTCTGCTACCAGTCATGAGACTGATAGGTCAGCCCTCTCGGCTATAATATGCACGCAGCTGCAAGGAACTAAATGGCTTCATTAGGTGGGTTTAGTTGATGCGATAAAACTCTTAAACAACCAGAAACAAAACTCTTAAACAACAGAATACAAATAAAATTGGTTTTGTGATTTGCCTAAATCACTTTGTATGTATTTTTCTAAATTAGTCTTTTTTGAAAAGATATTCAAAGTCAGCAGTTCTTTTCCCAAAGTTGTCAGGGATCCTGTAAATTTATAATACTGGTATAAAATTCATGTTGCTCGAATTTAGATTCGTTGCAACTTCATAATTTAGTGTTCAGAAGGCAAAGAGATGTCTCAGTAGTTACAATTGTGATGTACCCAACCATTCCTCTAACTCCGAAGACCTGAACATTGAAATGGCGCATTTCTTGGTCATTGTCTTTAACACGCATTTTGAGCTGTGCCCATTTTCATAAACGCTCGTTTTGAGCCGTGTCCAGAATAAAATGCTAAAAGACAATTTTATTTCTTTACACACTGTTTTTAAAATGAAAACTATTTTTAGAAAAATTGTATTTTGAATTAGATTCTTATTTATAGTCATTTTTGAATTCACATTCTTGTAATATTTTTTAAAGTAGACTGAATTAACGCGATTTATTTCCAATTAAACCTGGTCTCATTTTGCTTTTTAAAACGTATTATGTTCAAAATTTATCGAAATTCATCATTCGTTAATTATCTAAGGAATGTGATTTATGATAGCTGCTTAAGGGTGCCTGGATTACATTTTTGAATTTTTTAAAAATATGCATACTTTGTTTTTAATTTTTTTAGCCATGCAAGAAATGAAACAAAAAATGCTCAAAAATCTTATTTAGTCATTCAGAAATTTTAAAAATATTAAAATTATATTTTTAGTTTTATTTTGGTATAAAAATGTCAATAATTTAATTTGTTTTCAGAATTTTTGCTATTAGTGCTTCATTTGAAATATTTGAGGAATTTCTATGACAAATATTCCATATTTTTGCTTTTTAATATTTTTTTAAAATGTAAAATAAAATTTTAAAGAGCTCTTAAAACTTCCAGAAAACATCTAAAATATGTATATTCCAAATTTTATCCTTAATAAATTTTCAGAAAACGTTTTATGAGTCAAAAAAACTTTTTTTTCTTCTAAAGACAGAGGAAATAATTATGGAGGAAAGATCAAGTGTTACTCAAACTTTCATGCAGAAAAAAGAAAAAAAAGAAAAAAAAACGAAACTAAGAGTTGTCCAAGTTTTATTTCGCGTTTGAATTGACTGAAATAATAATAAAAATTTTTTTGAACATTTGAAAGATAATTATATTATTTTTTAAGTAATAAGAAATCTCATGAATATTGCTTAAATAATGCAAGCGCAGTTAAACATAAAGGATTAAAAAACTGTTTAACGCATAAATATCTATACACATATCTGCTTTTTTTTTTTTGAATTATTGAAAGATATTTTCAATTTTTTTAAAATTACAAATTATACTTTACTCTCATTTTCTGTACTAAGGCAAGTATGATTGACCAAGTGCTATCAAACTATTTTTACTGATGGACGCGCAGCAATCTGACGTGTGTGCTGGCGATTTACAAGGACAAGGTTATATTTCCGTAATAATCCGAGGTTATCATTATATTGATTTCAAGTGATTAAAATAACTGATAAAGTATAGTTTGACGTTTCATGCTTCACTTTTCATACGGATTCGGTATTGGTTTCCAACATGCACGTGCCACCGAACTTCCTAAAGATATTTCAAAGTATGAATTTTTAAATAAAAATCAAATAACTTTGTATTTTCGCTGAAAATAAGCTGATTAATTAATTCCAAAGGTGTAATATTTTAATCCACAACAATAACATAGGGTAAGTTATTTCAACTGATTTTATTTAAATTGTATATTATTATTCTTGTTTGAAACATTTAGTTTTTTTCGCTTCGAATTTTTTTTTTTTTTTATCAAATAATTAAACTTAAAATATATAAATAAATATTTTTAATGCAGTGAAATCAAAATGAGTTATATTTTGTAATATTTTTAAATTCGTTACAAATATTATTTATATATTAGGTTTTATCTAAATCGTCTTTTATTTAAAAAGGGAAAAATACAAACATATAGTGATGTGAGATGTCTAAAGCTGACTGCGAGGAAAAGTTGTAAACATTAACATAGAATACTTTATTTGAATTTAATTTATGCAAAGCACTTTTCTGGGAAGGGTTTTACATATTAAAAAACTCATAAAATTTCATAAATTTTTAAGGTGGCAAAATGGTAAATTAATAAAATATTTAAATTATTTCTATTAAATAGTTGTTAATTTGTAAAAACAACTTAAAACTATTTATTTGTAAATCTTTATCAGATGAGTGTTTTAAACTCAAAACCAAACTCTTGGCTAAAGTTCTTGATTTATTTTAAATTTAAGGCAAAATTGTCTACAAAGTTAATAAAAAAAGCTATTAATACTAAGAAAAAATCTGATTCTTCTTCTTGAAAATCATTTTCTTCTGATTCGGATAGATTAATTTGTGTAAAAAAGAAAGTTCTTCCGAATTTTTAACATTTCTCTAAAAACATTTGTCTGAAATAGCAGCTTATTTCTTAACCTGCGAAACTTTATATCAAAACTGATTTATTTAAAGTAATTTTATGAGAGAATAATTTTACATTAAAAAAATATGCATGAATTTATTCCGCTTTGAACGCTATTTTAAAATGTTATAAACTTCGAAATAATTTTTATTTTGTTTCTTCTTTGGAGCAATTAGCTGAAATAATTTCAGTAGTATAAGTTTAGTTTACAAAAGAAAAAAAAATGATTTTATTCTGTTAGGGATTCAATTTTAAAGTCGTCAGCTTAAAACCAATAAAAATAAACCAATTTGGTTAGTTTCACTCTTTAAGTCTTAATATTTTCGTCCTTTCCTTCAAGAAAAGAAAACTATGGAAAACAGGAAATCTCTAGAAATTATATGTTAATGATATCTACGAAGCAGTTTCGGAAATCAAATTCACGGTCATAGCAATGACTTCGAAATCACTGGTGTGTAACTTTCCACGTGATTAATCATTGTGGAAAAAGTTTACTTAATGAAAAAAAATTTTTTTTTCTTGTGTACTTTTATAAAGAAGGTCAGATTTTTTTGAAATTCAATTTTGTGTTTTTAAGAAAACCATATTGCTTATTCTGTACAAAAAAAGAAAGGGAATGAACAGTCTCAAAGTTACATTCTATTACAAAGTAACTTAACAAGTGTAATCAACTTAACAAAAGAATTTCCTTAAATCGTTTTCAGAGTTCCGTTAAGTATAAGAAAATTTGTCCACAGAGATTGTCTATGAGTTTGTCCATCAGCTTTTGAAATTAAGATGGGAAAGGTCATTATGCTTTGAGTGATCGAAACAGTCCCCCATTATCAAGACTTAACAACACGTGAATAGCGAATTCAAAACATATTTTGCGCGTGAAACATGTCGACTTTTTGATTCTTTAAATTTTTTAACTAATCAAGTTTTCTATTGACAAGTATATCTTTCCGCGTCAGCTTCTTTAGGATTATTCATTTCATAATTATCTCGAATAAGAAAATTTATTCAGTTTTTTTAATTTTTTTTTTTATTTTTTACGTTCTTGCTTTTCTTTCATTTTTTTCTCTCATTATTCTTAGGTAAAAAATTGCTTTAAAAACTTGCAAATTATTCTTGCGAAATTAAGTGAAATCTACAAAATCTGCTGCATCTTATTTAATTGAAAACTACTTACTAAGAAGTGAAAATTTTTTTTTATTCAAACGATTTTTAAAAACAGTATTCAAATTTTCAACTCACAGTTTTTCAATTTTTGTTGTTTTTGACGTAAGCCTGTTTTGGCAGAGGGAGGGGGGGGTGATTGTTCTTGTATTCCAGTGGCACCATCTATGGCCAAGAATTCGACTTCTGCCACACCATACGTCACACCCGTTTATAGGACGGACCCATTCATAGGACGGACCCATTCATACATCCATTCATTCATCCACAGATCGTAATTTTGACCTGAATCAGAGAACGATCGATCTCCAAAGTACCCCCGAGGTATTGATTTGTTATGGCAACATGGATGACTTTTGCGACTCGACAGATTTAACGTGCATCAGTCACTTTACTACACGGGGAGTCTTCGGCCGGCGGGGTTGGAACCCACGAACTCTCGGACATGGGCCCAGCGCCCTTCCGACCAGGCTATCCCGGCCTTTTTCAATTTTTAAAAAGTTAGTTACTTTTGAATTAGGCATCTGCAATCCAATAAGAGAAGTTACTATTTCGAACCATGTGATTTAAATCAGATTTAATTGGATACCTATAAGCAACGTCACGCATGACAGTCGAACCTGGTTGGCTTCTGAATCGACAAATTCCGCGATTTACCTACAATGACGTCAACTTGGTGATATCCAAATAAAAGTTTTAAACTCTTGATTTCAAATAAAATATACTGAGATACTTTTCATCAAAAATGCGATATGCTATGACTAGCTAAATAATTTTTTTGATATGAAATTTTGCATAGTAGAATTGTACAAGTATGAACCAATTTCTTAACTTTTTACTGCTAATTTTTGGTGCATTATAATTAGTTTATTAATTATCTATTTTTTCACTTTAGCTGTATTTCATAATCTAACTTACGCTTACCGTGACAACCGAACTGAAATTGAGAATCTTATAAGTTGTATTTTCATATCAATATTTCATTGATATCTCGACAAATTTTATTTACAATAACACTTATAAAAGGTCAAAATGCTGTTTATTTTAAAACAATAGATCGAAATCGAAGAATAATACAAGCAAAATGTAGTTGATAATGTGCTTAATCTTTTTGTGATGTCATCATATGCACTTTAACTCTTTAGCTGTTCAAGAATAATTTTATTCTATTTAAAGCTCAAACGTCTAAGGGATTTTTTTTTTTCTTTTTTAATTTTTCAAAATATAACTTATTCAGGCACTTTGAAATTTCTACAAAACTGAACTTTAATACTTTTTTTTAATAATTTCAGGACTAGGTTTTATTTTATTTTATAACCGTCGTTGAACAGCCGACCCAATTTTTATGGGTTTACGACTACTAATGTTCAACTCCGTAGCCTCGTATATTTGAACCCAATCCAGAAGACAAGGGAACTCCTGGATCGAGTATTGGGAGAAATTTGCCGTCGTGGAGGACTTTTTGATGGAGCCAACCCGCATTTTCGTTACACGGAATGAAGATCATCAGAACCTCCCACGGTTAGCCTGGTGGCAAGGGGACTCTAACCCATGATCCGTCTACCATTGAGGATATTTCACGTCAGCACTGTGGTTGGTGCAAGCCGGATGCGGAATTCTTATCGACTGCGATTTGAACCCGGTTCGCCTCAGTGGAAGGCGAACGTTCTATCCCCTGAGCCATCGCGGCTCTCAGGACTAGGTTTGGCATTTTTATCAACATTAATAAATAAAAAAAAAATTAATTTTATTAGTAGACCAAAGAGGATAATTATATACGTTCATGAAAATAAGCGCTTTTTTCTAATTTTAATTTATTTAAAGATGGGTTCAGCGAAACATCATTTGAAAATTTTTTTTCAGGATACAAAATATTAAGAAAAAGTTTTTTTTGCGAAAGGTTTTAAACAATCACAATTGAACTTATGACTAATTAATATATCATAATGAATCAGGGTTTTTTTTTAAATTATTATTTTGTTAAAAAAATTTACAGTGATAGAGAGCTTCGTCGTTCGAAATATCATACCGTTTGAAAATTCGTTTGAATTGTTTTTTCTTATAGATGCGGCATTTGCAGAAAATTCCGTTGTGTTACTTATATAGTATGATCAAAAGTTTCCTTAAATAGATAAGACGTTCCTTAATAGATAAGATGTTCCTTAATGACCTCCTTTTATATGCATTTTTAGAATTCTTGTGAAAAATAAAGTTATAAACACTAGGGGTTCGCGAATTAGCATTTGAGAGAGAAAAGACAAAACGTTATCAAAGTCTATTAAATTAGTCAATGCTGTTAAAGGCTGCAAATAAATGAATTGATGAAGGCTGCTCGGAAAACATCAGAACCTTTCAAACTTTCTCTGGAGGAAACAAAGAAGATTTGATAGCGATTATTTTAAGTTTCATAAGAAAATGAAACTGGTTTTTGTGTTTTTCATTTCACTGTCATCTTAAATTTTGGTAGCGTTTTTTCCCCTCAATATAATATTAATTCAAGCCCCTTAATATGAATACTTTTTTTTTTACCTCATCTTTGACAAGAATTCTATAAATATTTATAAGGGCTATATAACTGTTCGGTTCATGCAAGAAAAAATATCAATTCTTTTCAGACATGAAGATTAGTATGAATAAAAAAAAATTTTTTTTTTTTGCTTATATTTTCCAAAATATATTTTATTATTCACATTGTTTCAACTGTAAAAAATATAAATAAAATTAAACACTTCACAAAATAAAATAAAGAATTCATAATTGCTTAAAAGTTTGAGATATACAAAACATTAAAAAAACGAAGCAGTTTTACTTTTTTTCTGATGATATCGAATCATTTTCTTATTAAAAAAAATACTAAGCATGAGCATTTTATTGTCTTGATCGTTTGTATAACAATTCAGTACTCAAAGCGTTATTTTTAATAAAAAAAAAAAATTAGCTAGCAATCATTTTCATGTAGTACCTGCTTTATAAATCATCGTTAAATCATAAAACATTCTTTTTACTCAATAACTTTTATGTTTTCTAGATACCATGTTTCATTCTCAAAAAGTGAGCTGCTCTCTGAAAAAGGTTGTTAAAAATGTTGGCAAAGCTATATCGGCGTCCACCCCTGCTCGAACAGAAAGCTCATCTAGCTCCTTATATCCTCTAACTTCCAAAGAAGTTATGGAAAGGGAATCTAAGTATGGAGCTCACAATTACCACCCCCTGCCCGTTGTAATACATAAAGGGAAAGGTAAGTTAAAGAAAATAATAATCATTCAAATTCATAATACAAAAATTACCATGACATTTTACTTTGCAGTTAAATAAACAGTAACATTTTCAGTCTAATAATTTACCCTATTGACGCAGATGGGACACCTTGTCACTTATTTATTTTTTTCTGACGATTTAATTACAAGAAAAATACATTTGGTATTTTTAATTATAAAAAAATATCTAATATTACTAAACTAATCAGTATTTAACAGATTTGTATTGTTTAATCAGAATTTTATAATTTAAATATATATATAACAGGTAATATATATCGGACAAATAATATATATTTGTACGAAAAAAAAAAAAAAAAAAGTGTTTACAATTTTTTTTTCCATTCATATTCAAAAATTTATGAATAATCAATTTTGAAAATTAAAGAAATTTCAATGATGAATAACCGTTTCTCTTATATCTAAATAACGGCAAATAAGTGCAAATTTGAAAAATTGTTTGAAAGTGAGCTGTGTTTGGAATGCAACTCTTTAACGTAGAAAAAGAGACCGTGTTTCATGCTGTATTTCATAATCATAAAATATTAAAATGCATTATTTTCAACTTATTTCGACGTAAATTAATACAAAACAATGAAAAAAGTGCAAAAAATATGTTTAATAAAGATTATGAAAAATGTTAAACGAGATTGAGTTATATCCATATTTATGAGAACGAGTTGAGTTATATCTATATTTATTGCTGTGGACCATGAGTCAAGGCAAAAGTTAATTTAATATTTATTTTAAAAATGAATTGAATTTCGTAAATAGAAAAGATAAAATTTCAATTTCTAAGAACTTTTATAGTTAGACGGTTTATAGACTTAACTGCGTCCTTGGAGAACTAATAAATTGCGTATGTTTCTCAAAGGATATTCAATAACTTGCCGCCTTATCTTTCAGATTTAAAAAAAAAAAAAAAAATCATTTACCGTCGATGTAGGTTTTGATATTAACTGCTCTTGAATTTTTTAGCTTCTTGTAATAAATTAATTCAGAGTTGATTTAAATATTAATCTTCATTAGTTGAAAATTAACAATGCCTTACATTACAAATCCATGAAAGTATAATGTTCCTACTGCAAAAAAGACGGGTTTATAAGTGTGATAGAGATTCCTATAAGTTTATAATCTTTTTATTCCAGCTATTGAAATAAAACGTATAACTATAACTTTCAATTATGTACTGGGAGTTTATTAACGTGACTGCATGCATTTTAATAATTCTTGATCAACAAAACTGATTTCTCTAAATGAATTTCCTTCATACCGTACAACTACTTTTTCAAATGTAAAGAAAATCGTGACAATGCTATTTTTTAGGAATATAAAGTAATATTGGATCAGTACAGAGTAAGTAATAAAACTTATTTAACAGTCATCATAAGAACATTTAAATGGAATGTAAAGTCATTCTTTAGTTTAATACATCCAAAACAAATTAAAGAGCATCGTACAATTTTTATAGGTGGAAGATCAGCGCAACAAAGGCATTTATCACCGAATATTTTCTGTTTATGCTGAAAAATGTCTAGAACAAATGGCTGTGAGTAAATGGCTTAAAAGTTTTTCCGAAGGACGTACAGTGATAAATATAAAAAATGGAACACTTTGAATAATTTTTGATCTAACAATTGGATTTTCACGTACTAAGACTCGTTATTAATGGTCTGGCGAGCTGATTTTAAATATGGTAATTAGTGCAGACGATATTTTAAGTTAAGAAATCAGACGCAGAAACGTACTTTCTTATGAACGAGTATACCTTTTTTGTTGTTGTCAGATTTGGATTTCTGACCCCCAAAATATAAAAGATTGCCGCAATGTGGAAAATATGACCTGATAGTTTAGTCAGGAGAGCAGTCGAAAGTTTGAAACTTTTAATATTAATTTTATTTTTAGCATATTTCACCATATCTCGAGAACTTTTTAGGGGAATCAAAAAATCTTTGAAGAAAATTATAATATTTGTTTATACAAGAAGAATTCTAAGCGAAAAATAATTTTTAATAATATTAATTTGTTATTTAATAGAAAAATTTAATAATAAAAAAAATTTGAATGGTAAGATCTACAAATTTTTACATCATTTTAAAGAATGTAATTCAATGTGACAAAATACGAAGCAATCGGCTTAATAGTTTTTTGAATTATCAAATTTCAAAAAAGTTGTCGTATATTGAAAATTTGATTTCTCGAAAACTATTCAAGCGACTTCGTTCAAATTTCCGTTTTTTTAATATTTTGCGTGGATCTATCTACCAAGACTAGGGCAAGCAATTGCTAAGGACCTCCCATAAATCTCTCTTGCTGCAGATGATGGATTAGAGGTAATCTAGAGGTATGATTCCTGATAATGATTTAAACATATCCACTTTTCATTCCCCCAACCTGTACTATTTAACTTTTTAAAAAACATTGTTTTTCTGTAATTAAATAGGTTTATATATATTTAATGTGATTCATGATTGATAATTCTGCTTAGGTATACATGTATGGGATGTAGAAGGCAAACAGTATTTCGATTTTTTGAGTGCTTACAGTGCTGTCAATCAAGGGCACTGCCATCCTAAAATCTTGGAAGCACTAGCGAAGCAAGCTCAAATCGTAACATTGACATCTAGAGCATTCTACGCATCAGCTTTAGGGGAGTATGAAGAATTCATCACGAAAAAATTCGGATATCAGAAGGTCCTACCTATGAACACTGGTACGTCACTCATTATATTGTATATTAACTCATTAGATCCCATAGACGCTTTAAAGGGGGGGGGGGCTATAAAAATTAAGAAATATTTTAGATATTTTTCTTCAAAAAATTAAAAACATTTTTGATCTATAAATCTCTTAAAAAATAATTAAAAAAGTGTGCAATATTATATATTTTTAATTTTTAAAAAATATTTATACTAGAGAAAACTGAAGAAAAATGTTGGATAATTTTTATTAAAATAAACCGAAAAACGTTTATAGTAAGACATAATATTTTAAATTGTAACAAAAGTTTAAAAAAAAAGTTATGATTTTCTTAAATTTTTGATTTATTTTAAATCTGTCTTGCAGAAGAATGGTGAACAAAACATTTTATACGCTTATTAAATGATACAACAGCAAAAAAAAGCTATTACTTTTTTTAAAAAAAATATTTAAAAAATTGACATGGACATTAATTATGTGTGTGCCAAAAAGAAAAGCATAAAGTTTGTATAAATATTCATTAGATTAATTTCATTCATTTTTATCACGGCAAATCTCTTAGTATATACAATTGTAAGACTACTTTTTTCTTGAGATCTGGTATAATTTTAGTTTTTAAATTTTTTAGAGTCTATTTGTACACAGTCGCAAATTTTTCCAATTTTGCAAGCAATGCAAAAAACTTTCCACCAAAAATTTTTTTTTACTAGATTCGACACATATAGCTTATCTTTACATATAATAAAATAAAGAATTTGTGATTGTGGGTCTGCATACCTGATTGCGGGTAAATGATGGACTCAAAGAATACGAAATTCAACATGAAGCTGAATGAGTACAATTATAAACTTTTTACAAAGCCCGATATTCGATTTTTAATCAATTTTTAAATTTAGAAACATTTAAGAAATGGAATTTTCTCATCGGCTTAGTGGAAGCCATTGTTTCAAAATAAGCCATAGACGATTCAGTTTTCGCAAATATTTATAAGGCCACGCCAGTGGTGGTTGTTAGCTTATAGCTGTAATCAAAAAAGCTGTTTATTGCGCGTTCTGCATTACTTAATTATTTTAAGATCAACGCGATTGCGCTAGCATAAGCAAATTACGTCGCCTGATTAATATTTATAAGGCTATCTGAAAGCATATGTTTATTTTGTTTATAATTATACTTTTAAAACGGGTTTTTATAAAACTTGTAATTAAAAACCAACGGTCATTTAAATAAAAAAGTAAATTTTCAACTGAAAAACAAAATCAAGAAAAAAAAAAGAAAAAAGGATTGATTCGTTAAAGAGAAAGTAATAAAACGCCGATGTTATTATTGACGCGAATGATAAATAATTTTGAGAACATTAAAAATCGATAAACCAATATTGATGTTAATGATACTTAATTATCTTTGGTAATAGGTACAAAATGAAATAAAAAATAAGCTATGTATTAAAAAGCTAAATTGACAAAGAAAATGTTCTTATTCGTTGCGGGATACTGTTAAAAGTCGTCAGAATATTATTGACACCAACCAATACTGTGCATTTTTATAATAGATTTCTTACGGCCCCTCGACGATTTAAATACAGGAGAAAGTAGCTTGACTGTAGTAAGTTACAATATCATGAGTTGCCTTGAGAAATAAGATAATGCTGATAAATACAGTATGCCATATAATACTGAACAATGCAGTTAGCCTTTATTTTGCTAAAATTGTGTTTTGATTAATCTAATAACGTGGGACGGGATAGCTTGGTTGGTAGGGCTCTGGGTTCCAAGAGGTTGTGGGTTTGATCCGTGCCAGCCGAAGACTCTCCGTGTAGTAAATGGTGACTGATGCACGTTAAATCTGTCGAGTCACAAAGTCCTCCATGATCCCATAACGAATCAATACCTCTGGGGGTACTGATCCAGGAGTTTCCTTGCCTTCTGGGTTGGTTCAAAATTACAAGGCTACGGAGTTGACCATTAGTAGTTGTAAACCCAAAAATTGGGTCGGCTGTTCAACGACGGATATACAATCAAATCTAATAACGTAAATCCATCGAGAAGGGCAAAAAATAATAATTATATATAAAAATCTAGTGATAATGTCGCAATTTTCCATTGTTGTCGTTTATTACATTGTCGTGTTTAAGAGAAACTTTTTATGAATCGGTGTCTATGTAATTTTATTAACCGTTTAAATTTTTTTTTTATTTTTACGTAAATCACATTAATATGCTCTTATAAAATACGTTAAAGGCATTCATTAAAAGTTTATGAACTTAACGATCAGCTTCATGCACATTGGGATGAATGCACAAACTATATTTAATATATCAGTCTGTTTGGAAAGCGAGAATATTAAATAGTATATATATGCGAACGCTCCAAATTTGTTTTAACAGTATGCCTTTAATTTCGAATGTTATTTTTTTTAAAAAATGATAATTAAGCAAAATTATATAAGTTCACTTATAGATCTTTCATATTATTTACAAGTCAAATTTGACTCAAAATGAACATTTAATTTAAAGAAATTAATATTGGACGTGGAGGTTAAGGTGTAAGCTAATACAATTCTTTATAATTTATGTAAATAATTTCAACTTTCGTAAGAAAAAAAATTGTTTTAAGTTAAGAAACAACAATTATTGTGAAGCCAAGAACAATCGCACCCCCTTTGCCTAGAAACAGGCACACGAAATAAAAAAATAAATAAATAAAAAAAAAATAAATAAATAAAAAAAAAAAATTATAACTCGGCAAAATTATTTATGTTCACTAATAGATCTTTCATATTATTTACAAGTCAAATTTGACTCAAAATGAACATTTAATTTAAAGAAATTAATATTGGTCGTGGAGGTTAAGGTGGAAGCAAATACTATTCTTTATAATTTATGTAAATAATTTCAACTTTCGTAAGAAAAAAAATTGTTTAAAGTTAAGAAACAACAATTATTGTGAAGCACTCGTCGTGATTGTTGAGCGGCAGCGCACTGGGGGCCTCCGCTCTCTAGTACAAAATATTGTTGAATTGAGCACTAATGGATTAACGTTAAAAATTGTAAAGCTCTAATTTGATTGGATAATTATTTCACGCAGGTGTTGAAGCAGGAGAAACAGGTTGCAAGTTAGCTAGGAGATGGGGTTATGATGTAAAAGGTATAGGAAAGAACAAAGCCAAAATCATTTTTGCTGAAGGAAACTTCTGGGGACGAACCTTATCGGCCATTTCAAGTTCTACAGACTCTTCCAGTTATGCAGGGTTTGGTCCTTATATGCCGAATTTCGAACTTGTGCCTTACAATGATATAAATGCCTTAGAGGTGAGTACAATTTAGATATGATATGCTTTAAAAAATGTAAACAAATAAGAGACTATAAAGTGTAATAGTTGGGTTAGATTTTGCTTTTACCCTTTGACGCAGAAATTTTAAACATACTTTATTCATTATTTTGTATTAATTCAGATCAAAATAAGTGAAAAATATCAAATTTAGTATTTTAATAATGTATGGTTATGAAATACAATATGAAATACCTACGTCTTTTTCTACTTTAAAGGCAAAAACTTCCAAACAATGATTTTTACAAATTTTTACTTATTTTTAGTTATTTAGATCTAAGCGAAATAGTTATTCATCATTGAAATTTCTTTAATTTATAAAATCAATCACTGATAAATTTTTGAATATAAATGAAAAAAAAATTTAACTATTTATTTATTTATTAATTTTTTTATTTTTTATTTTATATTTTAGTACAAATATAATTCATATAATATGAAATATTTTCTTTAGTAACTTATACACTCTTTCTTCATAATAAAAAAAATAACAAAATATATTTTTGCTTGTGCTTAGAACGTCAGAAAAATATATATAAAAGGGACACCGGTCTCCCACCTGCATCAAAGGGTTAATATTGAAAAAGTTTATGAAGTTTATTCAGCTGAACAACTTTATACGAATGAAAGGTTTGATATTAGAGTAACGGGATGTAACTTAAATAGAAGACTTAAAAATTAATTAACTAATTTTTTGCGAAAAAGATATGAGCATTTTATTCTTAGTGAAGTGTCTAAACGAATTGATTCATTGTCTTAAACTTGATTGAATGAAAAGCCAAAATCATTGTGAGATAACGGAAAAACGAATTGTATTTTTACAATAAGCTTTAGATATGATTATTTCAGAGAGATAAAAATTTCTTTCTGTTGTAGAGTGCTGTGTGTACTGATGTTATAATTATTAAATATGTTACACAGAAAGACAATTAAATATATTTTTAAAAAAAATGTGGTTTTTCATAATTATTTAGTAATGAATTTTAAAGTTTAAATAACAAAAAAGGTCTAGTTTTAAAATTTATGCGAAGTTGGTTAAATAGAAGGGCTTACAATATTACTTTTCTTTTCTGTTCCTTTTTTTTTTCCAACCTTGTGTGTGATGTGGGTTAAATTTTCTCTACAACCTCGTCTTGGGCAAGAAATCGATTTCCCATGCTAAAGGCTCGGTGGCTAATCGAACTGTAGTTTATCCGATCTTAGTGGTGTGGATTCCATTGTGACGTGATATTCCCTGTTGTTGTGGAGTCAAAAAGTCGTTAGGGCAGTTCGGGCGTGGTGCAAAAGCCGGTTGTGTTTACTAGCATCTGTTCCACGATCTAAATTGTGGCAGTGTAGTGTGCGCACGTGCTATTGTCTTCAGACCATCATTGAGAATGAATCCTAGACAATTAATTATAGTCCCTTAGTGTAGTTGTAGTGTGACTTAAACAACATAACCAATTTTTTTTTAAATTGATCTAAAATAGTAAAAACACTAATAAAATTTAACCAATTTTTTTTTTCTCCCTCAAACAATTGAGAAACTGATTAAAATCAACTTAATCTTAATCAACGAGTCTTAAGATAAAGTTAAAGAATGGGTACCAATCAAAAATCTAAGAATGAGCTTTTTTTTTGGTCTCAAATCATAGTTTTAAATATTTTGTATTTTCCTCACTGAAAAAAAAATTTAATAAGGCTATTTCATTAATGATGCTTTTCACAAAAATTCAATATCTTTTTAGGTACTGAGGCAAAACATATTTAAATAAGTTTAATATTAGCTATATTTTTCATATCGTGTTACATTTTAAATTTCTTTCAATAATTATAAAATAACTTTATTATTTTGAAAAAAGGGGATTTCTATTATAATTTTGCTCAAGAATGATGAACGAATTAAGAATTTAATATATTTTCTAGAACATCGGTTCCTAACTTTCAACTGTATGGAACCTTGAAAGAACGACCTTCTTTTGCCGGAAGCCCTACTTTTCAAATAAAGTTCTTTAGAAATTGTGAACGTATTTATCAAATAAAAATGACTAAATATTCTGAATATATTTAATGCGAGGAATGAAATTTTTTCATTGCTTTATAAATAATGTTTTTAAACCTGTGTTTTGAGTCAAGGAGTCAAATTCGTAGGTCCGGAGCGACATCTAGTCCATTTCTGATTTTTTTCTGTGTATGAATAATAAAGTGAAATAAAACAACCTGATTTATTGTTTTTGTTAAAAGGAAAACACTAAAAGAATTACTATAAGCATTGAGAACGGTTATCGGAAAAATTTGCTATTTATTAGGTTCATTAATTTTTTATTTTAAAATTTCGAGGAGAAATATTAATGCAATTTATAACACATGCCTTTTCTTTTCAGAATTTATTCTATAGATTATTATTCGAAAAAAATATTTTTTTTAATTTTGCCATTTCCTTCTTCAGTTTTTTTTTTTAAATATTCATGAAAATATCCGAATTATTAAATAACTACTTATTCATTGGATATAACAAAAATGATTTCAGTAATAATTAAAAAGTATTGCAAATTAATAATTATAATAAATTTATAATAACTAATTACAAATTTCAGAAACCATTGCTGGTTAAAAAAAAAGTCTTATATTTAAGAACCCCATAATTCTAGGGCTTCCGAGGTTTTAGACAAGGAAAAGGACAAAACTCAACTTCAGGGAAAACAGAATACGAAATATGTATTCTGAAAATGATTCTTTTTTCATTTAAGTTTGGGTGGGGGTGGGGGGGAATGCCATATTAAGAAAAGAAAAGCCAAAGGTTCAATTTTGTTCAAACATGAATTATTTCCAGAATCGTGTTGTCGAAAGAGAAAGTTTTAATGGATGCATCAAAAACATTATAATCCTCATCATCGTCCTAGAGTTCCTTGTCTTAAAAGCTTTACTGTAAAACATTTTTTCTGCGGGGATAGTGTTGGTGCAGGAAAACCAACTGTTATAACGTTATTTTGAAGTTGAACTGCCTGTTTGGGGGGGGGGGGGGATCGATCGGAGGCTTAGCAAGGAATTCTCCATTCTAAAAAGTTTTACAATTTTTTATAGATCTCATAATAATCGTTTCTGCGGATTACAATTTTGAGAGCAAAAATACACTGTTTTCTCCACACCTGTTTTTTTTTATTTAATTTTTTCAATTACAATAAAAAAACATTTAAACACTTTTTTTTTTTTGTACAAGAAAATTAAAGTATTTTTTCTAAATAGCCCTCAAATTGTATTTGTTTTTTTTATAATGCAATTTATAAGTGTGAAAATAAAATTTAAGGATTTCAAATTAATTTGTTAAATTTTTTAAATATCTCCATAGTTGTGACAATTAGATGCTGAAACATAATTTCCTTCAAAAGAACAATAAATTTCCAAATCTTTCTTGTTTAGAATTATGATTTTTTTTTATAAACTCCTTTAATCGCACTGAAATTTTAAAAGAATTCTTCGGAATTTCTTACAATTCGCTAAAAACCATCACTGGATGAAAAAATAAAACGATTTATTATTTAACTAGACATTGTTCAGCGAAGGATATCTGAATATTGTGCAATACAAAAAAGCAGGAAAAAAAAAAAATCGAAAAACGCTTCAATTATTGCAAGTATCAATATTTAATAAATTAATAATTAGCCGTACTGACTCAGGGGATGGAGCTTCTACCTTTCAATATGGTGAACCGGGTTCGATTCCCAGCGACTCCTCTGATGGTCCATACGAATTCCGCACCCGGCTTGAACTGGCTACATTGCTGTCGTAAAATATCATCAGTGGTAGACGGATCATGGGTTAGAGTCCCCTTGCGGTCTGGTTAACCATGGGAGGTTTTCGTGGTTTTTCTCTCCATGTAACGCAAATGCGGGTAAGTTCCATGAAAAAATGCCCCCCCCCACACACACGAAGGCAAAATTCTCCCAATACTTGATCCAGGAGTTCCCTTTACTCCTGGATTGGGTTCAAAATTACAAGGCTACGGCGTTGAGCATTCGTAGTTGTAAATCCAAAATTGGGTCTTCTGTTCAGCGATGATTATATAAATAAAAAATAAAAATTAATAATGTAATTTAAAAATTTTCATTTAATTTTTTACAGTTTAATCAGTTTGATAGGTTATTGACGCAACTGAAATATTTGAATTATTATAGCAATAATGGAGGGTAATAATAAGTGTTTTTAATTCGAAATTTTAGGAAAAACTAAAGGATCCAGATGTTTGTGCTTTTATGGTCGAACCAATTCAAGGAGAGGCTGGTGTCGTGGTGCCTGATTCTGGCTACTTGAAAAAAGTTCGTGAGTTGTGCACCAAATACAACGTTCTATGGATAGCTGATGAAGTTCAAACTGGACTATGCCGAACTGGAAAGTAAGTTGAATGTATGTGATATCACCAAAGTATTCATAGATAAGAATAATGCCTAATAAAAGCATAATAGAGAATAATACCTAGTCAATATTTTATGTCTTACCTTACGAAGAAGTAACCAAAGTGCCACACTTCAATCGGGCTGAATTTCTTTATAGATAGTCTTTAATCATATAGTAAGAAATCACAAATAAAATTTATTTGGTACCTTTCGGTTTAGCCGGGCTCAAGAAAATTCAACTATTTTTTTTTTTTTTTTACATTTATTTTTTTGTGAACGTCCATTTTATAAAATGCTTAAAAATGAATAAAAAGTAAAAAATAGCTAAAAAGAAAATATTGGCGAAGGTGTACAATTTTTTGGCGAATTTTCGCTTACGCTCGGCTAACGGAAAAGTATAATTTAATTTTGTCAATTTGGAAGTTATTATTAAAAACATCAATTTTTTACTTACGTCGTCATGTTGACAAGTTTCGTCAAGTTTAATTAAATCCATAGCGTTATAATGATATATTACTTCTTCTGTCGGAAACTTAAATGCTTGCCTTTTGAAAGGCTAAATTTAAAAGATTAAATAAACTTTTGTGAGAAATAAATTCATAAGTTCCTGCATAATAATGCATTTCATAAGCACTTCCTACCTAGTACTTACTATAACAATTTATTTATTGAATAAAAGAACTCAAACGAGAAATCATTGAAAATAGTTTTTCGATAAGTATCTTAGCGCAATTTTCCCAGGTTTATCACGCATTTGGTGAAATTTCTGCGACTCATTACTAATATTCTTGACCACTTTCAATAGTTGATAAATAGACAGAATGCTTTGTATACATTATTTAATAACTTAAAAAAATAAAAAAAAAATCCTTTGGATACTCACAACTTGAGAAGTAAAGTGTCATTAAATCTAATTTAATTGGATAACATGAAATGGCGCCACGCGTGTGTATCAGACCTGATTGGCTTCTGAATCGACAGACGTCAAGATTTAATTACGATGACGTCACTTGCAGGTATCCAATTGTATTAAAAGAAGCTTGATTTGCGAGTGATACTTGGGTACCTTCCTTTTTAGATTGAAAAGTATGAATTGATTAATATTTGGCAAGTGGCATTATAAACAACAACAGAACCAAATGTATGTTAAATGAATACATTTTAATTGTTTGATGTTTTGGATGTAAATTGAAAAAGTAATCAATTTAATATATTTATGACAAATAACTGGTTTCTCTAATTGTAGAATACAATTATTTGTTTCACAGTTGAAAAGTAGCAATTCGCGATCGCAACGAACTATAGGGGGCGTTGTTGTATGTGCCGAATCCCTGCGATTTCCATATGAACAGTCATTCAGTTACACTGGAGACGTCTTTAATGTAGCATGTAGCATTGTAACGTTCCATCTTTATTGTGGCTGATTAAATTTAAAAAAGAAAAATGCTTGTTTTCTTTCTTATGCAAACGAAAACAAAATGGTATCTCCTTTTTTTTCAGAGAAGGAACATCCAGAACACATCGGAAAAATATTTGTAAATAAAGAGAAAAAAATAGGTATATTCTTATAAAAGTTCAAACCTAATGCCTGAGAAATAGTTTTACTAAATTTAATGGTATAACATGAAAGGCCCATTTAAATTTTAACGTAAAATAAAGAATGCTTACGAAACAAAAACAAAACAAAAAAAGAACTATTCTTTTTTTGTCGCCATTTTTAGTGTTACGAAAATGCGTCTTTGGGACTTGATAGAAACAAAACAAGATGCAATTTTATTTTTTTAAGAGTGAAATATAACGAAAATGTACCAATGTCCATATCATGAAACTTTATCTTAGTAAAAGTCCGTTTTGGAAATGTTATTTCATTTTGAATCTTATTTATTAGAGTTCATAATGGCTATAGAATCAGGTGAGAGAAAAGTTTGTTTTGAATCTATGCTAAACTCTATATCGGCCCATTTTCCACCTAAATCCGATTGACTACTTTGATTTTTGTTTCATTTTAAGATTTTTTCCAAAAATTTTAAGTGTAGATTGGCGGCACTTAAAAATCTGTAGCTGTGGTTAATACGTAAGTAACGAATTTTTCTTCCATACTTTTCTGAATCATATTACTTCAAATATTAGAATATGCAAGAAGTATAAATAAACATATAATTTAATACCATTTAATTTTTCAAAAAAAGTATTTTGACAACAATTTTATCAAAAAATTATAAACTAAAAAACGTAAAATAAAGAATTCTTAGGATAAAAACGATTTAAAATTTCCTCATTTTTCAATAAAAACTTTCGTTTTGTTTCTTTTTTTAAATTCTTATAGTATTTAATCAGACGTAAAAAAACCATTTTGTTGAGAACGATCATCAAGTAAGAATAAAAATTATTTACAAGCAAATTTTTTATTATAAAAATCATAACACTTACCTGATTTAAAAGTCCGGAGAATTCCAAAATGATATGTTCTTTGTTTGAAAACTTTATTCTCAAATAATATATACATAGTTTATCCCTTCATTACTTTTAGGTAACATACCACACATCAAAATTTTATAATTGTAAGATCTCGATATGAATTTTAATATGTAGCTTAAAAACAGAATAGCTGTATTCTAGTTGAAATTCTTTCAAAACTAAAAAACACTTACCAAAAAAACGATAAAAAATTTATTTATAATCAGCACAAAAGATACTTTTTCAAGTAATTCGGAGTATTCTTTATTGTTGTTTTCTGAATTATGTAGATACAGAAATATATACTATTCTATGAAGAAGAAGAATATTCTATAACTATTACAGTTCTGTATGGAATTCATTGGAACACATTTATTCATTAGAATGACGAAAGCAATGTTGACTTCATTTTAACTTGTAATGAATTGAAGACAGAAAAATTATTTTACCGCAATACACACATCTGTAACAGCAAGTGATCATGAAATCATGTTATGTTGTTGGTAATAGAAAGGTAAAAAATATTGAGAAGTTGTTCTTCAAATGCTTGGCGTGTTCTGCTTCAATGTTTGGCATGTTCTGATTAGTTTTTTCAAGAAGTTTTACCTTTTCTTTAGGGAAATTTTGCTTCTTTTTTTATGCTAAGAAAATGGCGTCCGTCATTGCCAATGGTTATGTGGGAACTAATGCACGATATTTACAGTCTCCCGCTAGATGGCGTATCGAGTGTTGCGATCGCGAATTAGAATTGTACATTATGTGCAATCTATAAAAAAAACTCATAGAAAGTATAATAAATTTGGTACTATTAATGATAATACCTTATATAATAAGGAATTTATTCTTTCTTAATGAAAAATAATAATTGCAATTTTATAAATAAATGCAAATTAATTTAACTTATAACGTTGTGTTTTATTATTTTCTATGAAATTTAAAATACCACAAATGCTTATGTTTACGTTTCATAATAATAATAATAATAAAATAAAAATTAAAAAAATTCGAAGAGCTTTATTACCTTTACTATATTACTCTTATTAAAATAGTATAACTTAATTTTTTAAAAAAAGTTTTTTTAATTCGTTCTGAAAGAGAAGCGTATGGTTTACACTAGCATGATCATAAAATTCATCGATTTGAAAAAATGTTTAAGCATTATAGAAAACTATTGTAGATGTTTAGGAAAAGAAAAATATCATAATTTTTGCAAAATGTTTGCAAGCAACTACTTTTTTTAAAAAAAATGAGTTGTAAAAAAAAATATTGCAGTTACTTGTGGAAAAAAAAGGGACTATGCTCCAGCAAAATTAAAAGAAATATTAAAAAAAAAAAAAAAAAATGTTGCACAATCTTAAAGAAAAGTATCTGTTTTTCTTTTAAAGAAATCCTTTTATATAAATAGTAAAAAAAATTCTTACAGTACTCCTGTAGCTCGTCATTGGGGTTGAAGAAAAACTTTTAAAATTATAAGGATTTTCATATACTGCTAATTTAGCTTAAGACATAGTTTTATTTTATTAAAAATTTCAAGAAAATAATACGTATTTTTTCAAAAATTTATTTTAAAAGTTCGTTTAGAATTCATGTTAATTTTATTTAAGGTGATAAATGCTTCATTAAATGATTATAGTTGCACAAACTACTAAGGCCAAAGCTCTGTTTGCTGGGAGTATTTATTAAACAATTTTTTCTCCGAATAGTTTTTCGCAGATAAATAGAAGTGAAAATATTAATCACATTTTCAATTAATAGGATTTTTCATATAGCAAAACTATCATTTGTTTTAGGTGGTTGTGCGTTGATCACGAAAATGTTAAACCAGATATCCTATTATTAGGAAAAGCTTTATCTGGAGGAGTATATCCAGTAAGTAAAAATGACTATTGAAATGTACTTTTATATATATTTTTTCGGTATTAATACTTCAGTATTAATAAACAAAAATTATGTCATCAAACTATTGCAAAAAGATATTTATTGTAGCATTTCAATCCCATATTTGATAAGCAGAATGATCTTTGGCAACATCCTCAATATAAGTTCGAAAAGTTTTGAATCTTTTATATGGTAGTGTTTTTGATTCACACATAGCCAGCGTTCAACTGTTGTACATTATATGGAGCCATTTTTTTTATTTTAAAACAGTAAATTATTATTTTTCTTCTTCTTTTGATTATTTCTTTTATGTAGTTGTGTTCTCGATGCACACATTTCAAGCCACTGTTCAACCGTTTTTAATATGGAGTCATTTTTTATTTTAAAACTGTAAATAATTTAATTAGAAGTGTCTGAATTTTGGTTGTAGTTTCACGGAAGAACTGAGACCGACGAATTCTAGAAATCACGAGACTGATAAAATCACAAAGTTGCGAAGTCTGCAAAATCACCTATACGTAAAAAAAGAAAATTAAGATATAAGTTAATTTTATATTGTATGTTCTTTTAGTTAATAATAAAAATTATCGATTGGATGCCATTTAAAGTGAGCTATTTTATTATTTTTCGTTTATATCTGTTCGACAAACAACCAAAAACTTGTAAATAGTAAAAGTGACCATGCAATAAAAAAGTGACATGAACGATGACCCTTTAATTCCATGATAATATTTAATATCCACAAATAATAAATCTTATGTAGCTATATTATTTGCTAACAATAAAAGCATTTCATAATACTCGGCGAGAATTTCAATCGAATAATTAAATAAAAAGCATTAAATAAAAGCAAATTGCATCATTTTTAGGGACGGTTTGAAAAACGTATCATGTGATACACGAATTCATATTTTTCAAAGTAATTTTTTTAAATGATTTAATTGTAACTATTTATAATTTTATAAATGACAATTATGACTGAATTAACTAT
This sequence comes from Parasteatoda lunata, assembly GCA_949128135.1. Taxonomy (NCBI): domain Eukaryota; kingdom Metazoa; phylum Arthropoda; class Arachnida; order Araneae; family Theridiidae; genus Parasteatoda; species Parasteatoda lunata. The sequence goes on from OX421970.1 coordinate 68,015,665, forward strand.
TTATAATATAAATGACTAAAATATAATATTAATATAATATAAATGACTGAATTGATAATTTAACATTATTTATTTATAAATCACAATAAAAAATAATTTCCTGCAATTTTAATAAGAAAAAGGTAAGTTGTATTACTTAATAACGAATTTAAAATAATTCTATTACTTAAAATCAATAATTTTTTCGAACATTTAATTGAAAGAATACTTTTTAGAATTTTATAATAATTTAATAATTGTTAATATAGTTTCTTTAGTTGTTAATATAGTTTAGAATAGTTTCTTAATTTTAATAGTTGTTCATTTAATGGATATTTTTACATTTCATTCCTAAATTTTAGAAATGTTTTAAAATAAAATAAAAAATCAGTCAGGGAATTTCTTAATTGACTTTACATTTAGTATTAATATAAAGCTATACATTAAATGATGGGATTTGAGAATTGATAGGCTAATCTTATTTTTCTTTGTACAAACACTTCCAAGTAATTTGAATTTCTAGTAATAATATTTATTTCTTGTTTTTCTAGGTTTCCGCTATCTTAGCTAATGATGAAGTTATGCTAGTTATAAAACCCGGAGAGCATGGTTCAACTTATGGAGGCAACCCTCTAGCTTGTAAAGTCGCCATGGCTGCTCTTCAGGTAAAATAAACTGTAGGCATAAAAATAAAGTTTTTTACTAATTAGTCTAGTTTATTAATAATTGAACGAAAACATGTAAATAGAAAATTATAGTTAAGCATTTTAATAACGTTATAAATATATTTTATTCCAGATTTTTTATTTGGAAAATAAAAATAATTTAGCGCCACTTTAGTATAGAGAAGTTTTCCATTATTCAATTATCAGCTAAATTTCACCACAAGAGTGGGAATTTTTAGAAATGATACCAAAGGCAGCTTGAGCCACCAGCAACAACTATTTGGTAAAAGTGGATTAACAGGCCACCGAAGCAACTAAATTTAATCTTTTCTTTTTAAATCAATAATTAAAATATATATATATATAATTTTGTCTTAAGAAAAACTGTTGAAACAAACGTGATAATTATTTTAGACCAACATCAGCCTAAGGAATTCATAATAGTTTCTAACAACACTAGTTAGTGCTCCCAATTAAGATCAAAATGTGCCTTCACTAAATTATTTTAACATTTTTATAAAGAATTAAAATCGTTTGTACACTTATTATGATCTTGTTACTAAATTATATAAAATCTCTAATTATGGTGTTTTTACTGCATTTGTTTTAATAAAAATTTGATAGTTTTTAAATGCATTTTTTTCTGCGAGTTTCAATGTTTTTTTTACGTGTTAAAAATATCTTTTTGATAATAAAATAGAAGGAGAATTATAATTTAAATTTATATATATACATAAATTTTTTTTTATGTTTTGCTTTTATTGTCTTCTGCCCTGGTCAAAATAAAAATATGCAAGCAATTTATACATAAATTTTAGTGCTGGTTGCTTTTATACACGAATAGAATCATACACGTAAAAATTCATAATTTATCTACAAACATTATGTTTCAACAACTAAACTTCATCATAATATGTGATTTTGTACATAAAATACATGTATTTTTTATATAGGTGTTAGAAGAAGAAAAACTTGCAGATAATGCAGAAACGATGGGAAAATTGTTCAGATCTGAACTTGAAAAACTATCTAAAGACAAAGTGAGAATAGTTCGGGGCAAAGGTCTTCTTAATGCGCTAGTCATCAATAAAAGTAAGTTATTCTTTTAAAAATGAAGCTCCAACAAAAATAATTTTGATTGCAACAGCAAAATTTTAAACATTGCCATGCAGGTGAGATTTATGTTTAAAATCTGAGTTCAATGCTTGAAACTTGAGAAGTGATTTTCAGAAACCACGTAATTATGTAGTCTAAGTTACATGTAATTCCGTAGGCAGTTTTCTATGAATTTTACTAATTTCATAATTTTTTTATACAATGGGATCGAAATTCCAACAAGAAGTAATTTTGATGGAAAAATGTAATTCTTTCATAAACAAAGTGTTTTTTTTTATGTAGTTCTCCATTTAACAACTTTTAGCTGACATGCATGAACCAGTGTTTTCTTTTGCTTGGGAAACATTTATTATATAAATACGACAAAATTCAAACTTAGCATGAATTTTGAAGCAGTGTTAATTATTTTACAACAAAAACTGAAAGGAAATGAATGCAACTGCTTTCTGTAGATGCAACATCTTTTTGATTTTGAGTTTTTTTTTTTTTTTTTTTTAAACGAAAATTGTGAAATAGGATTCAGTTTGATTTAATGTCATTTTAGCACATAACTCACTATAAGCTTTCAGAAAAAGCTATAAGAAAAGTAAATCTTTGAAGAAGTTTAGAGTTGTGCTATCACTCCTTGATGAAAAATAGCACGAAATTTTTCTAACGATTAAATACTGGATGGTTAAAGGACATTTCTTAATGTTTAAAATTGCTTTAAAAAATATATGTTGATTTTGTGTTACTAATCTAATGACAATGTTTTGAAAAGATTATTAATGACACATTCATTTGTTTTTTAGATTTTGATACTTGGGATATTTGCATTAAATTGCGTGACAAAGGTCTTCTAGCCAAACCCACCCATGGGGACATCATTCGATTTTCTCCACCCCTGGTAATAAATAAAGAACAGATGACACAATGTATTGAAATCATTCACAACACAATTGCTGCTTTATAAATAGACCTGAAGAATTAAATTAACCATTAAATACATTTTTATAAAGTTTGTATTGTATAAATAAAATATTTTTTTACAGTATGGTGTAGAGTGGTTGCATTTTTTTTAATGGAAAAGAGTGACTTTAGTTTTATTTTAAAAAAAACTAAAACTTGACAAATACAGTAACAAATAGCTGGTTTCATACAGTTTGGGGCAATGCTTTACCAAAAGTAATTCATTCAAGAAAAAAACAAATAAATAAATAAAACATCAGCACCAAAAAAAGGTCTTTTCATAGATGGGGCTAGAATGGAGATCTGGAAAATTTTATATTGTTCTCTATATTTAGTTTACTAGCTACAGCTAATTCTATTAAGAATTGTTTTTTAGGCTTTATAAATGTGATTTTATTTACTAGGTTAACTAAATTACAGGGTTTATTAACTGATACAGTTTAACTAATTCAAATAGAGCTACAACAAAAAGATTTTTATGGGATGTTAGTTTTTCAAATAAAACATTAAACAAGGAATTGAGATCATTGGTTAAAACAAAATATCATTTTTATTACAATAATTTAAACGAAAGAATATTTCACTGTTTTCATTCTTTTTAACACATTGAAAGCAGAATAGTGCAGCATAAAACAAAAAATGTAGATAGAACAAAGAGAATATTTTTTCCCATAAAAATAGTTTAAGAAAAGTACTTTTGTTCCACTTGATGAAAATATGCAAGTTTTTCTTGTTCATAGAGTTTTATTCGTAACTTGCAATAAGTACCATCATGTATACACCAAATATTAAGGCTATCACTTCTTTAACTGATTGCCAAAAATTAGTTTCTTCCAGCAGATCAGGAATGACAGAAACAGTTGCAATGTAGATAAAACCACCAGCAGTAAAAGGAAGGATAAGGTTTGTGGCTGCTGCATTCAAACCTCCAGCAAACAAACTGAATGCAGTTCCAGTTAAAGCACCAACTGCTGTAAGCAACTGTAGCATAATAGCCTGAATAATAATAATAAAAAAGATTAATAATCTATTTAAATTTGGAGTCAATTTAATAAAACAATTACTTTAGTATACTTGAGCTTGTACATTTCTTTAAAAAGGGATTATCTTTACATTGAGATATTTTAATGGTTCATGAGGGTGACCTCAGATATGCTAATTACTTCATACTTTCTATAAATAAACATACTTTTTCCCCCCAACAAATTTGGATTTCTGACCCTCAGGTAGTTAGGTCAGGAAAGAAGTAAAGTACCCTGAATGATTTTGCATATTTCGCCTTATCTTGAAAACTTTTTAGGCGATTATAAAATAATTCTGAATAATTTTGAATTGTAATGTATAAAAATTTTTACATCATTTTAATTAATAAAACATTATAAGGTAAACTACAAAATTTGAACGAATCCAGTTGAACAGTTAAAAAAAAATTGAATTTTAAAAATATGGCTTTTTTAAAATTCGATCTCCTCAGGAATTATTCGATTAATTTTGATTTAATTTTTGACTTCCCTTGAAAAAATACACAATTTTGAAATATGTCAAATAATAAAGATTAAAAAAAAAAAAGTTACAGAAGAAAAATTGAAGTTTTGTTGATTGCCTAGTGACATTTGAAAAAATAAATAAATTCAGCCTGCTTATATCTTAAAAATAAAATATTATTTAATAGGTACAACTTATTATTTTTTTTAACTTGACATGGCAAGACATATATTTTATTTTACTTTATTGGCAACCTCTAGGATACAAAAGGAATTGTATTAAACATACATTCTAAATATTTTCATGAAAAAGTTCATGTCAAACCACTTATATCTAAAAACTCTAATTTCCTTCGGAACAGCTTTGTCTAAAGAATATGCTATTACAAATATATTCGAATTCGTTTACAGTGAGAACCTATGGACTTTAAGAAATTCCAGCATTAAATAAATATTCTGGTTAAATTAGAGTTTATCAAAAGGATCTAAAATAAAAGCTATCATAGTTCACAATCAACAAGGAAATTTTTAACAGCTAACTATTTCTTGATCTTTATTATTTAAATTGAAAAGGGAAAAAAAAAAGAGTATGCCTTGTTTGTGATTTAACTTTGTACCGTTTTATGGCTTTGTTTGAAATCCATGGCCTAAAAAAATCAGGAGACTCACATTTTTTGTTAGGAACATACAAGCAGACACTTAAGCAACAGGAGGTTGAATCTATCAAATGCTTTGTTCCACATCATCTGTCAGCTATTGTAATAACCCCACAATTTTTTTTTTTTTAATCCCGCGATGCTCTATAACCTTATGGCTCAAATGGGTGTCAAAATAATCCATGATAAGACAGGTGAGAGAACTCAGATTGTTATACAATTTTTGAACAATATAAACTAAAGATAAGTTTTTAAATATTTTAGAAGGTAATGAAATTTCTACAGTTTCAGATTTTAAATTTTTACAGATTTTAACGAAAATAATCTTTAAGCAAGTTATGTTAAATTCAAGTTATGCTTGAAACAACAGAGTTTTTACCAAGAATTTCTTTTTAAAAAAATTTCCCTGTTTCACAAGAGATTTCATTAATAAAGGCAGAAAAAAATATAAGTGACTGCATTTAATAAATTTATAATCGTAAGTTTTTTCAAACTAAAAGCCTTTCTGTTGACTTTAGGCAAATAGCAATTGTACAGTTTTATCAAAACTAATTTATATTGCTCATAAGTCAAGTTTGTTTTGATACGGAAATTTATTAAAAATGTATTATAAAATTAAATAATTTAAATTAATACCTTTCGTTTAGTACAGCCTGATTGTATAAGAATTGCAAAGTCACCGATTTCATGTGGAATTTCGTGCAATAAAATGGTCACAGTAGTTACTAATCCGATACTTTGACCGGCAAGGTATGAAGCTCCAATAGCTAATCCATCAGTGAAATTGTGCATAAAATCTGCTGCCAGATTTAAATAACCAGCAACCATAATATCTTCTTCATCTATAAAAAATATAAAAGTTTTATTGCATAAGAGATTAGTAAAAATAATATTGTAAAATAATAACTCTGGCAGCTAGTTTTTAAATTTCTAGCAAAAAAAAAAAAAAAAAAAAAAAAAAAAAAAAAAAATAGATGGAAAAAAAAAATGAAACAAAATTATTTCTAATGAGTAAAAAGTTCAACTGAAACCATCCTAGAATCTTGAACCAAAACATTGTAATTTTTAACTGTATCTGCAACACCTGAAACCATGGGAGTGGCAACTGGGGGTCCAATCCCTTTAAACATTTAGGGAGTCAGAACCCAACATTTTGAGAAAAAAAAATACTTCTGCTTTATTTTGCACGGAAAATAATATGTATATGTTTTTTACACAAAAATTCATTAAAAAAATTATTATATAAAAAAAGTATAAATATGTATAAAAAAGAAATAAACCTCAATAAAAAAATTAACCACATCAAAAAATAACAAAACAAACATTTACAAAAATGAAATAAGATAGAAAACTGTTAATGCCATTTTAACCTTTCTCTCAAATGAGCAATAAAAGGCAATCAGATTCATCAAAATATAAGAGGTAACCGCTATATGCAAAAAATAGTTCAGTCAGAAGAGCAGGCGAAAGTTTGGGTTCCTAATAGTAATTTTATTTTGCGTATTTTCCCACATCTTGAAGCGAATAATCCAAAATTCTTTTGCATACAATTATTAAGTTATTATATTATATTATTATTTTAATAATTATTTGTTGCATTTTGTTTTTATTTGGTAATAGTCAAAACATTTAGAATTGTAAGGCATAAATTTTTTTTTTTTTTACATAATCTTGAAGTAGTAGTAATCATAAAATATAAACTTTTTATGAAATGAGTCGTCTAGTTTATAAGAATTGAAATTTTAAACATATGACATTTTTTTGAAAAATAAAATATGCTGGTCTATGCCTCTGACAGTTTGCCTTCTTTAAGTATACACGAGGCAGACGATTAAGAGGCTTCCGAGTGACAATTTCTTTTTTTTCTTCGTTGTACATCAGGCATAGTTTGCAGCATTTTTCATGAGCATACTAGAGTAGTAATTATGACTAATATTGTCTGACTTTATTTTTAAGTTTAGATTGTGACTGTCTAATCCAACTATAAAAGTAATATTTAATAATTCAAAAAATGTTTTAAAAGCAATTATGGGACAAAATATATCAAGATGTTTAAATAGTTTGTAACAATGCATTGAATGCTATTGTTAAGAAAAAAATTTTGATTTAAAAGCAAATCTAGTTATTTTTTATGTCATATTTTTGTTCTGTGTTCAGAAAAAGATTTTCTTATCAATATATGTGTCTTTTGGCATTTATACACTAAAATAACTCTGCATCATGCTCAGCAAATCTAGAATTGCTCACACACTTCTTTTAAGATCATTTTGCAAATCACAGTGTACAGATATTTGTAAAAGCAATAAAAAATCGATATAATCTGATTTTTAACCAAAAAATTTAAAACTCGTAAATTGGAAATTTTTAATTGAAAAGCCTCCTAAAATTAGTTAAGAAGTGTTGGTTATATATATTAAACTTGCAAGTTTAAAATTCATTTGGCGCCTGCGTGATTTAAGTTGTTACAACAGTTCACACGGCGAAAACATCCAAAACTAACCAAAGGAAATTTTCCTAGATTCAAACTCATGAGGTAAAATCAAGAGAGACAGAATTATTTTTTATTGTTCGTGAAATTTAGAGAACTAGAGTGATTGCATATTTTAATTTCGCCAACATCAAAAGGTAGTCACACCTTTGACACCCATGACTCTTATTAAAGGATTTCTGAACATAAAAACATTTTTACCTGTAACATGTTTATATAAAACTTCAAAGAGACTATTTTTGGCCTTAATTGAGATCTGTAAACATACCAGGATTGGCAAGTTTTTGACAATTGACGGTTTTAACCATGGCTTTATCTGTCATGTCAAAAATCCCTTTTTGCCATAGTTTTTGACAAGTGTCAAAACCCCTAAATTTTAGTGTAAGGATACTTATTAGATATTATAAATAAGAAGTATTTATAAATAAACATAAATATAAAATTACAAGTGATCAATCAATTATATTCTTAAATTAGTTTGATATGAAACTCTTTTTGTTTTGACAATTAAAAAAAAAAAAAGTTTTGAAGCTTTCTATACTCCCAAGTTCAATTTTTTATGAATAAGACCGAAAAATCAAAACTATTCTTTCGATTGATGCTGATAATAGTAATTTAATAAAATACTTGAAAAATCATCCCCTAAAATAATTGAGGAAAATCAATAAAATGATTGAAAACATTATTAACTCATTTAAACAAACCTAAATTATAATTTTTTACTATTCAGTGAACTAATCATACATTAAAATAATTAACATTAGTTCACTGATATTAGAAATATTCATATACACATAAGCAGGAAAATTCTCAGAGCCTAATTTTTCTTACGAACAAAGTTTCTTTTTGGATCAAAATTTTCACAAATCCTTCAGCTTCTTTATTTCTTTATAGTACAATAATTTATTTAAAATATTTTTGGGAGATAAAGTTTATATAAGAACAAAATTCATTCAATTTTACATAATTCTTGAATAAACGAGCAGATAACAGAAATCAAAATATATTGAAATAGTACCTACCTAATAATTTGTTAAATTAAATTAAAGGTCTCACTTAAGGAATCCAGGTTAACTTAAGGAATTTAAACTAATAAATACACAAATTGACATGTTTTTTAACAAGAAAAAGTTTTGCAAAGCGACCCATTTTTTAACAAAAATTTTGTAGAAGTTTGACAAGACGAAAAATTTTCTAGGAATTTTCTTTAAGGCCTTGTTCGCGCAGTCACACGTATTCTGCTCCCTTGAACATAATCAGTAACAAAAAATATTGAGAATCAATCAAAAATTTTTATGATGATATCAGACAATTATTGGGGAACACTTTAATTTTACTTAATCTAAAAAATCTGCTATAATTTTAACATAAAAATTGAAAAAATTCTATCATTATCACAGACATTGCAACCCCTACAATCTTTGAAATATAAAGCTGGGCAAAAGTCTCCTCCTTATATCAGCTTTGATTAGAATGCTTTAGTTTTATAACATACTTTATGTACGCATTACCTTCACTTTATAAAATTGGGTATTACTTAATGAGTTTTGTCACACTTTATTTTTTCATGCAATTCCCATTTCTGAGATGTGGTAACCAGTTTTACAGAAAAGAACCATCTCTTTAGTGGGAAGAGTTGAAGTAATTGTTTTTCTTTCATCAAGGCCCCTTGTCTCATTCTATTTATATAAAAAAATTAATTAAAAATATTACTCAATCTCCCCACAAATGCTTAAATAGATTTTAAGCTGTGCAGCAAATAAAGTTTGCATAACTAATAAAATCTATTTTGCAATACTGATTAGAAAGATTTTAGTTAATAAAACAATATTTTAGCTAAACATAAAAATATGCAAGATTTATTTAACTAGAGACAATAATAGAGTATGACATAAATAAGGATATTGAAGTTATTTGAACTTTACCGTGATCAGTTTTATCAAGCTGAGTATTTGTAACTTCATTTGCTTCATCACTTTTTTCTTTCTTTTCTTCATGAGTACTGTCTTTGTCAGAAACTTTTTCTTTAACTTCAGTACTTGCCTCTTTAGATTTTACAGTTTCTTTAGATGCGTGTGAATGACCATGGCCACCTTTAACTATACGAATAAACTTTTCTACCATGAGAAACACCAATATGCCCCCCAATACTCCTAATCCAACACTAAGGTCGTGACCATGCACATCAGAATCTCCACTATCTGTTGATTTAGAATGAGAATGTGAGTGAGAATGCGAATGAGAACTTTCATCAGTTAGGGAATGAGCAAGAAGAGCATGTGGAATGAGATGAAGAAATGCATCTCCCAACAGACCACCAGAAGCAAAACTCAGCAAAATTTTCAGAAGATTTTGATGCTCATCGCGTCTGTGAATGGGAATAAAAAATAAAATAAAAAAAGGGAATATACTGATGATAAATGTGGATCCCATCCCTTGCAACCATAATGATAAATTTGCCTCATCCTTTGGTTTGCGAGGTTTCTTTGAAGGAATGTCTTCTTTAGCTTTTGCAAATTGTTGATTTGCTTGCTGAGAATACTTAAATGATGGTTTCTCATTGTGGTGGTGATGATCGTGTGAATGTACACCATCGTGATGATGTCCATGGGAATGTATTTCATCGTGATGCTCGTGGGAATGACCATGATCGTGACTATGAGCAGAAATAAAAATAAATAAGTTTAACAAAATAAGTACACTCATAATTCTTCTAAAAAAGCACAGAGTCTTCATTTTAAAGCGATTTCTAAGCTCAGTGAGGAAGGGAAAAAGTATATGAATTGACTTGTAATTGTCAGCAAAAATATCAGATCTATAGCATCTCAAAACTAACACCTCATCAAACAAACTGACAATTTTTTTTAAAAGTTCGGTTTCTGGAGTTATTTTTTCTGAATGTATAATAGCGTGTAGCTCACTTTGAAAAATAATCTGGAATTTCATATCTCAATTTATAATGAAATTCTAATAAGATTAATAAATATTTAAATATTTTTGAAGAAATTGTAGTTCTTTTAAAAGTTAAAAAATAAAAAGATGTGGATGTGTTTAATTAACTAGAGGTTACAAGTGATCCCTTCATATTTTATTTTTCTCAATAACTATAACTTTAATTTTTACATAAGAAAAAAAAAAAAAAGAAAAAAAAAGCAAAACTTTGCGTTTACATGTTTGTAAATAATTTAGAAAGTGTAGATTAGGTGAGTTTTACGAAAATATTACTTAACTAAGAGAAAGTTTTGTCAAAAGTAAGAAAATTGCGGCACAGTATTGATATGTAATAATAACGAGATCACTCATAGCCTTTGATAATGAATCTCTGTATATTCAAGATGAGTTTTGCTGTCAGTAGTGATAGCTTCTTTTAAAATGTTTATTTTTTTCTTTCTATGCATTGTCTCTAAATTTCAATTGTAGTAAATGCATTTAAATTTATATCGTTTTATGGAATGGATCTTTTAAACTCAGATGTTATTAACAAAGGATATTGCACAAAGTTTTAATATGTCATCAGATACTTTACTCCCATTTATTCAATATTCTAAGTAATTTGATTATTTATTAATGTTTGACTTTTGTGGAGACGTTTTCCTAATGTGAACTGTCGCGTCAACTACAATCGCCAAGGCGCCGAATGGTTTTTAAAGTTGCAAATGTTTTAAAGAAAGCACATAGAGGTATCAGTTTCTTTAAAATAAATGCAGAATATGAAAAAAATGAATTAAATGATGTATAATGGCTCATAATGTTTTATATGGGCTATGTGGACACATATGTATCATTTGATGTCTATCTGGATTGTTTCCAAAGGAAAATAAATTTTATCTCAATGTCTTTGGATTCAAATTTAATCTGCTGATTTTGATTGATAACTAATGAGGTTTAATTTACAACTTTTTGTGGAAATTTCTTATAATAAGCAATAGCTCATTATAATAACAAATTGAAAATATAATATAAATCATAGTTAAAATTTCAAAAAGTAATTTAAGTTCAAAAATGTAATTTTGGATTAATAAACAATTTTAGTCCTCTTTTGTTCTTAAATATATGCTTAAAATGCACGAAAGCTAGACACTTCTGTACAACCTGCATTATCCATTTGCTGTTGCATCTTTCAGATTGTTTCTTAATCTATACCTGACAACTGTTTTTTCTTTCTCAGTTTCTTATTGCATAGAGCACACAAAGCTTACACAATTATCAGGATATGGAAATAAAGGACAATATTGATAATGTTTATGAATGTAATTTCTGTTTTATATTGACTTAATTGACACAGTAGTACAACAGCTGAAGTATGTTGATACTGTTGCACCAAGAAAATAGCTATTTAATTTTTTGTGTTGCCAATTTAGAATTCTGTTTAAAATAGGGAATTTATTTTTGAAAGTAAGAAATCTCTTTCTATATATATATATGTAGAGTTTCAGTGTCATAGTGTAATATTTGAGCAGATTGCATCAGCCGTCATCATGTAATACTTGAAGGAAATTCATCATCCACTTCCTCATTGAACGGTGCCAGTGAGTCCAAGCGGAAAAAGTCCCAAATTTATAATTAACTCCTAACTTTTTACCATAGAACAATCTAATTTCACTTTCAATTCAGCAATCCTGCGAGAAGGCACCTCTCACCAATCATGTCGCTGTTAAAACTATATATATATATATTAGGATTAACATTTTGTCTGGAAGGAATCTATTTCAGAACACATAAGGAAAGTGGAAATAAACTGTCAGAAATTAGGTGAAATGGAAGAAGCTCTAAATGTCCTCATTTCAATTGCTAAGTATATTATAATAATAGCTAAAATTTAAACAAATCAAATTAATATAGTACTAGAAAATTAAGCATTTCCTGCATTTTATTTTTAAAAAATTGCTACTTTCTAATTATTTTATTTAGTTTCACACAGAATTTTAAAATCTTTATTTATTATTATTTATGTTATTATTTAAACTAAATAGTAACAATAAACTGTTTAAAAATTATTTTAATATTTGATATTCCTTTTTAAGAAATATTTGATATATATATTTGTAATGTTATTTCAAATTCACATTCAATGAAATTTTTTCGAAAAACTATTAATTTAATAGAAATGACTGCAGCAGACCATGCTTTGGTGATTAGATCTTCTTTAAGGAAAAGCAATTGCATTATTGTATATTTTTTTTTCATAAAATTTTAATATTATAAATCGTATTTAAAAAAATATATACATATTGTGATATAACGTATATCTTTTCTCTTCTTCGCTCAGATAATTCCCAAAACTCAATTGGTCAACAAAAATGATAGCCAATTTACAACACAAAACATTTATTAATAATAGTAAAAAAATTAATATTAACAGGACATCTTAAACAATTCACTTCCGCTCTCCATCAGAGCATCCCCTCCTCTGTCCTTTTGACAACATTTACTTCGATGACAGCGCCATCCCAACATGGAGGCATGACACATATATTTATTTAAAATGAATAATTTCTGTTATATGGAATGAAATATCTAGATTTATGTATTTAAACTAAAATTTAAAGCAATTGTAAATTAAATAAATAATCATTAAATAGTAAATTAAATAAGTATTTGTCATTAAAATTGAAAATATCAGTTACTTATTTTCGTTTTAAAACATAAATTATAGTCACTATACCTGTTTCTATCACCCTTGAGGACAATTTCAAAAAGGGATAATGACGATTTTCAATAAATAAACTATTACATAACCAATTTACATATAATATGCTTATACGTATTGCCAAGTTATGCTGGCATAAAATATATTAATTATATGTAGTAATTTTGTTTTTATTTCATTTGCAGAAGGGAATCAGCTATGTCCATTAAAGGGGTTAATTGGAGGTTCAGGTAACATGTTTGAAAATTCCATAGAAATGGTTGAGGAATAAATTGGAAAGTAAATACACTTTTTGTTTCTTTGCTTGTTTGTTATCTTATTTTTCACTAAAAAAGTTAAGTGATTTAAAAGATTGTATGAATAAAATATTTTCTTTCCTTAAAAAAAGTGAAATATGTGTTTTTGTTGATTTATATTTTATAAAAACAGATTTTTGTTTTAAATAAACTTCTATAATGCATGGTTGGTCTTAAAGAAAGGTCCTTCAATAATCTAAAATTTTTTCACATTATATATCTTTACTTAGGTGGTATGAATTGTGTAAGAAATTTTCATTAACTAACAGTTATACAAATTTCTCATTGGAAAATTCTGTTATTAGATTGCATGAATTTACAAGCTTTTTGCATCCAAATTAATTGCATTATCATTTGAATTAATTTATGGAAAACTAAATTCTAGCAGTACAATTGTAACTCATTTATAAATTGCCAAAAATTGAAAAAAAAACAAAAAAAAAACGAGCTTTTTAAACATACATATGCACTCAAAAAGTGTGAAAAAAATATTTAAAAATATAAGAACATAAAAATAGTGTTAGATTTTTAATTAAAGGGTTAGTGATTTAAAAAAAAAATATTAATGAATTCTTCTCATGGATTCCCTATCATAAGAAGCATAAATATATTCATATTTTGCAATTATTAAAGTTAACTCAGTATTGTTATAATCAAGCACATTTTATATATTTAAAATCAATAAATGTTGTCTTCAAAATTTATCTTTTTATTGTATTGTGGTGGCGGAATTTTGAAATCTATTGCAATAATTAAACAATATGTAAATTTTTGTAATTTTTGCATAGAAAATTGATTTTGATGTCAAGGATTCATTAAGTTGTGTAAAAACTTTCATTTTTGTTTGAATAATTTTGGAATATGCATATTTCCAGGTATTTTACTAGAAAGTAATGCACTCAATGATAGTCAGTGATAAAAATAATTTATGTTAAGAAATAAGTTATTTTTATTTTGTTTGCAGGGATGATTTTGTATCATTAATGTGACAAAATAGAAGTTATCTGCTTAATTTTCAATTTTTCCTTTAAATACTGAGAGAAATGCTAGTGAAAGTAAGATTTTATGTTAATTTCTTCATTTTCTTTTAATTTTATTACTTTGATCTATTTGTTTGTAACTAAAGTCCAATTCTATTTGAGTTCTTTGAAATAATATTTGTTACCCCTCTTTTAATAAGACTTTTCCTTAGAAAATGTTGCATAATTAATGCTTAGCAATACACATATTTTTTGAAATTCTGTTTAAACAATCAATTCAAAAATTGCATTATGATATGTTAAGAATGGCCTGCTCATTTCACTTATTAAATGCAACTTTTGCATTTTAGTAACACCATTTTTATTCATATGATTAGTGTTTTTATCTTGTAGACATCTTGTAAATTAAAATGACACTATTAATGACATTAATGTAAATTAAATGTATTAATCTCTTAGCAGTATGCTTTTTTCTACCATGTTATTTTAAAAGAAAAGCATATTTAAGAACAAGAACTCTAAGTTGCAAATAAAGGGTTGTTGACTCATAAACCATTTTATAATAAAAACAATTTCAATTTTAATTGATTTGTGCACCATAAAATGCTACAATTACTTAAAAATCATTGAATTTCTTTTATAATTGTCATTAATATTTTTATTAACTGTTAATATTATTATAAATTATTTTCAAGCAAATAATATAATATTAGGAATAAATATCAGGAATAAAACAAGGAATAAATATGAGGAATAAAACTTGTTTCTTTATATCAAGTTGTAAATGCGACAGTTTTAAATTTATATTGTAAAGGTTGCTGATATGTGGCAATAAGAAATTCTATATTTTAAACATAAATATGTTTCTTTAAATTAGTGTTAGTAAACAATCTATTTCTAAAAAAGAAAATAAATAATATAGGGCCCTACGAAAGAGGCATTACGTTAGCTAACAAATTAGCTAACATTTATGTAACCTCAATTGATCATTAACAGCTTTTATTGAGAATTGTATGCAATAGAACCTCAATTGATCATTTTTCATGGGACTATTTATTGAAAACGATAGATAAGGGAAAACGAGAAATATGGGTCGACATAAAATATCAAATAAGGATTTGAAATTATGTGTGATGTAACAAAGAATAGACTTATAAATTTATAAAACTTACAATAAGTATAAAAAATTGTAATTCAAATTACTTACTTATTGCAAGCATATCGCTGGTTCAAAACTAAAACGACACATCTGCAGGCATAATACGTTTGCAGATGTGTCATTTTAGTTTTGAACCAGCGATATTTACAATGAATAAACTAATTTATTAATTTAATATGCAGTGACCACCACTAATTAAATTTCCAATTTATGAAATAATTCATTTTTTAAAATAAATCTGTAAGACCTGAATCTTTATAATATCAAAGCAGGTTAAAATCAAATTTTAATAAAATTATTATTGCTGTTTTGTAAAATTAAATGTTATGAATATCTTTGTTTTAAAATAAAAAAAAGTCATATATTTTTTTATTGAAATATTTAAAATATTCTTTCTTTTTAAATTCTGAAAGACTTTTAGTATGACTAATTCTCACAAGCAAAAAGGAACAACGCTACAGGTGTGGATTGCTTTCTTTGATGCTTTCAAAGAGTCTGAGTTATAGAAGAATGAAACAGAGAAGGGTTATTTAAAAAATTCCAATTGTAAAATCTGTAAATTAAAGTAATTGATTACCAGTCATCGTTCAATATCAATGATCATCAATCATTGGTTAAAAGAGAAACACCAAAGAAAGTTAAAATTGAAGTTAAAAAGAAAGTTGAAGCAGCAAAGTTGTTAAAGAATTCAAATGCTGAATGAAGAATAGGTTGAATACCTTACTTATTAAATGAGATAGTCTATATCTATTCTGTTAGTTACTTTATCTAAAAAAAATAGGGCCCAAATGTATGTGAAAAATTTGAAACCAATTTTTGTCCATTAAATTATTATTATTCACGTTTGAATAAACATTGATGTTTATTCAATAAACTTAGAACAAATATTTTTACATTCATTTTAATTTCAGTTAGCAACATGCCTAAATGACAAAATTCAAATGTAAAGGATATATTCGTAATGAATTTTAATTTACCTTTGAAAATACAAATATTTAAATGGTGTTGAAATTTTGATGTTAAATTATGCTTATTAAATGAGAATACATTAATAATTTTAGATCTTTCTGTAAATGAACAAATGAAGCTTATGTTTAAACAAAATATAAAGTGAATATTAATACAATTAAAACAAAGTACAAATGTAGCAATTAAATTTAGATTTAAATTTATTTGTACGTTCCCAAACCTACTTTCCCTAAATGTTGATTTGCGGATTTATAAAGTCAGCTGCTTTATAACATAGATGAATAGAATATCTGCTGCATATAAAAATTACATACGTTCTAAGAACGAATTTAATTTTTATATGCAGCAGGTACAGAATTCGGAAATTTCTTTTGAACATTTTCTTTTCAGTGCCAATAAAAAAATTTTGACATGTGTAATTGTTTTAAATTGTTATTGTTATGTGTTCATTTTTTGTAAATTGGTGTAAATACATAAAGTCTCTTATTATTATCTCATTTAAAGAACCATCAACCCCACAAGTTTTAACATTTTCATCAACTAATTCATAAGCATCAAACATGATGTTTAAGACGTTTTTTCCGAGCTGTAACAACCTCAACCTTTATGACCCCCTTAGCAAACAGCTATCTGTTACAGGAGAACTTTGTTTTTTTTTAAATGTATTACAAATAATATAGGTATCAGAGTTAATCTTTTACATTTAAGGAATTAAGTATTTTCCACAACTAAGCTTGTTATTTATCATATACTATTTTATGTTTGTTTTATTTTAATTTTATAAATTAATGTTTTAAATCTTGTAAAAAAAGTTGTATTTTAGTAATTATTCTTAATATTTCTTTCCAGAAATTTTGTTCCTGATTTTTATTGTATAAAGAATAGTATCCAAGAAAAAACCACAGAAAAATGGATTTGGATTTCCTTTCTAGTATGGTAGATGAGGTATCATTAGAAGGATTAGATGGAATAACCTTGACAATGTTGTGGAAACGTCTTGAAGACCGTCCTCATTTCCCTATTGCTTTAGATGAGGACTCTAAAGCTTTTCTCTGGGAATGTATTGCAGTTCATAAAGAAATTGAATTTTATGAGCTACCTGAACCCAGAGAGTTTGTACCACCATATAATCGCTATGCTAATATTGATCAGGAACTGGGTATAGTTATTGAACCCGTTGAAAAACTTAAGGATTCATACTTTCCTATTGTTCCTATTAAAGATGGTGATATTAGAGGATCCTGTGCAACTTATAAAACCAGAAAATGCATTACATCAGCTGTTAGAAATGATGAGCATTTATTGTTATCATTTACTCAAGTTTATGAAAAGTGGGGAGAAAATTTTGTGTTGGTTTCATCACCTAAAGCAAGACTGCTTGCTTTAATTGGTACAGAATCTAATCCTCTTTTGGATTTTACACTTGAAGCTTATTGCTTACTTGAAAGAATCGGCCGCTCTCGTTATTTAGGTGAAGTAACTCAAGGTGATGATGGTCTTCTGTCTTTGAAGACTTCATTCTGTAAGCAACTGCATTACTATAGGAAGAAGCTTTCTAATAAGGGCCTTATAACAAAACAAATTCATTACTTGAAAAATAAAAGAGGAACAACATCAAATGGCTGTCTTCTACACCTCACCCGTTTTTATGTAGAGCGCAAAACAAAAATGGAGTGCTTCATGAAAGCCTTATGTGATTTATTAAAAGAGAAGCCCAAGAATCGTGAGACATGCACAGTGGCTCGGCAAGAGTTAGGTATAAAGAAAAATACATTTAAAAAGTTGTTTTATCGCCCTGTACAAAAATGGATACAAATTACTGACTTGCCCCATTCTGAGTTTTACCCAGATGCACCTTATAAAGAAAATTATACAACAAATGGTACTCCAAGAACTGTTAAAGTTGTTCAACTTATTAAACATTATGATGAAGAAGAAAAAGATGATGATAATGAAGAGCAGGAAAACAGAAAAGATTCAGCTCTACCTCTTAACATATATTTTGATTACTCGAAAGTTTATCATGGTTATCCCTTTACACGACAAATATATGACCTCATTAAAAAAGCTGGTCCTGATGGTATTAGTTCAGCTGATCTGGGGAGGATAATGACTCTTCCTCGTTTGGATATCCGTAATTTATTGCGATTTTTAATGAAAAAGAATAATGTAATTAGCATGCTGGTAGATAGAGGACGACAAAAAGTTACTCAATACATAGCTAAAATATATGAGAAAGAAAATGAACTTTATAATATTGTGAAAGAACATGAAAAGTCTAATAGTGAGACTCACTCAAAAGAAAAAACTTCTTTGACTAAACGAAAAGATACTGAGGAAGTTGCTAGTCCACCACCTAAAAAGAAAGTAAGATTTGATGATGAGATCCAAGATGAGGCTTCCACAAAAGAAAAGGATGATTCATCTCAAGCGACTGATTTTCAGAATATTGTTTCCCAAGTTCTTGAACTTCACAATTCTGAGCTTTTTAGTGGTAGATCACCAAAAGTTATAAGCATCTTAGAAAAGCCACCAGTTCCTTGCCCTAGTTCTAGTGCAACTCAGTTGACTTATAAAAAATTGAAACGCAGCAATACCATCCTTGATTATTTGAAAGAAGTGAAGTTCTCAACTGTGGGTGAGTTGCAAAAAGAACTGAGAAGACGAGAAAAGGATAGTGAACATCAGTTATGTAAACGATCTACCGCGAGACTTGTTCATGGCTTGGCTAATTCAAAGAAGGTAAAAATATTTAAAGTTGTTTTAAAATTAGAAGACAAGCGAACTAATCTTGAGTTCATATGTGATAATTCAGTGGAACCCACTGATCAGTGTATTCAGGTTGCTATTGAACAGGCAAAATTTAAATACTTCTGCGTAAATAAGGATAAGGAGAAAAGTAAAGAAAAAAGTCAGCTTGAAGCATCTGCAAAATCTGGAAAGGAAAACATTCCTGAGAAAGAAAAATTACATACTAAACCAGGGCCTAATCAAACTTTCTCAACCATGAATCATCCAAAATTTGTTAGAGCTAGAATTTTACATGAGTTTTTATTTTACCTTGTTTATGATCATAAAGGACCTATTTTAAAAAACGATGAACAGTGTGTATATCATGACAGCTTGACTTTTAAGAGATTTCTACCGCCTTTGCCTGACCTTACAGATGAGAAAAAACAAGGTTGGTGTTTTCTTGCTGATATATATTTGAGAATTCCTTTATCTGTATTTATGAAAGTAGTTACAATAGGTTATCCTATTCCTAACATAAAAGAATACTTAGAAGACGAGGAAAAACAGCACTATCTCATCAAGTATTTACCTCAAGATTTACGTAATTCTCTGCTCAACAATAGAAGATTTTTGTTTTCAACACATGATGTTATAAAAAATTTGTGTTATATGGGCTTAGTTTCAATGGGCCCTCAAATAGGAAAACAAAAAGATCAAGCGTTTTTATATGTGCATAAAAATGCTTCACTTAAAGATACAACTGTATCTAGTCCAGGCTACCTTTACATTCAAACAAATTTAGAATATGAAACCAAACAATATACATTCAAATCCTTAACAGATGTTGAAAACTTTTGGCTTGATTTAGAAAGTATTTGCTTTCGCACACAGTTAGGAAGATATAATTCTGCAACTGGAAAAACCTTTTCTCTCACTGAAGCGGCTTACAAACCTGAATTGAAGAAATGCGTAGATAGTAAGAAGTTTGAAGATATTGAGGATTCTGGACAGATTCCAGGAGATGGTCTTGGAGCTGGTGGTTATGATTCAGCATTATTCATGCATATAAAACGCAATTGGGTATCTTCTACTATGAAAAAGTCTTTGGAAATTAAATCCAAAAGTGATTCTCAAGAAATTCCACGGAAATACACATTGCAGCACTTGCTAAAAACTAAAAATGCTCCAAAACCTGAGAACAGATCAAGACTACAGAGATTAACAAAACCAGCCCTTTCTATTAAAAAGGAAAAGCAAGTTCAAAATAAATCCCCTCAGCGAAAGCCTGCAGCAATTCCCTACATATCAAAAAGGCAAAGAACAATAATTAGAACAATCAATAAAAGAACTACTCGAAAGCGGTTACCGTACTATGATGAAGTTGATAAAGAAGCTATGAAAAAAATGAAGAAATCCCGTTGTGAGTGGTGTGCTCAAGAAGATAGCTTCTTACTTTTGTGCAAAGTTGCCTCGTTATTCTTGGACCCTTTGTACAGCAAAAATCTTGTTGTTCCTTATACTGTAGTGAGAGATTTGTTGTATGAACACTTGCCTGAAATATCAGAGGCTAAGAGTTCTCGTGCTTGTCAAAGACGAGTGAGATACATGATGTTGAATCCAGCTACTGTTAGTAATGTCGCAGTTTATCTTGGTGAGGCTAATCAAGATGAAGAGTTGGTTAGGGAGTTTAATGTGGTTAAACCTCCAAAAACAAACATAGAAGTATGGAAAGAAATGTTTACAAGATTGTTAAATAAATTATTAACAAAATTCACTTTGCCCCCTGCTGACCGATGTAAGAATATAACTCTCCCAAATAGTTTAGAAGAATTAAATGTAAGATATAAAATAACTTACTCTAGAGATATTCTACACCAAGAACAAATACATCGTGATCCCAAAACTATATCTGACATAAAAACATTTGTTCTAAGTTCTCTTGTTCTTTCAGTGATGTCTATTTCAAAAAATAATTCTCTCTGGAAATACATGTTGCTTCAGCTTTATAAATCTTACCCATCAAGTTTTTTGCAATCAGTTATTGCAAACCTCAGACGCAACAAAATTATTGCCATTAAAAAAACACACCATACTGTTGATGCACAACGTATTAACTCTCATACTCCATACAAATTTTCTGTAATATATGAAAATGCTTTATTGACGAAATTTCCAATTAAAATGTTTCAAGAAGCACATAATCTGTTGGAGAATTTTTCTAAGATTAATCCAGAAACTGGAGTGGAGTTGAAAGGTGATGTGCCACCTGGCTATGCATCAGCTGTTCTTTCTCTTGCTGCACTACAGCAGTTATCGATTCATACTGAAATACCTGAGCATATAATTTTGTTTGACACATCTTTAAGCCAGGAGGCACGGTCCAGTATTGTGGAACGCATTATTCATACTTTGAGCGACAAAGAGTCAGTTGAATTATCTAAAATCTTAAACAATGAGTCAACATCTTTTTCAAAAAATGTAAAATCAGAATCCCATATTGAAGAAGTAAAATGTTCACCTGAAGACCAGGCTTCTGATGAAGATTCTAATGTCAGTCAATCAGTCCCCCGAACTTCAAATGCTTCTAGATATGCTTTATATCTTTTAAGGCAAGAAAAGGCACAACCGCCAATTGAACGAACTCAACATTCTCAAGACTATATTGTTTTAAACTCTTGTAGATTGTTTTGCCAAATGAGAGTAGACAGCAATGTTGTTTTGTCTTTAAATCCACCAGAAGTTCTTGAACAAATTCCAGATTCCACAAAAACTATCCAGTCTCATATACTGTCTTATGATGAAACTCATCTAATAGAGGATCAGACTAAAGACATTTCAGAGCTACTTACTTTTTACATACCACCTTCTGCTTTAGCTATTAATGAAAAAACTTGTTATGACACTTTGAATATTTTGTACAAGGATTACTCACAGCAAACCTTACAAGATGCCAAAACTATTTTCCATTCCATTAATCAAGCTGGTGTAAAAGGAGTGGTCGAAAGATCTATCTGGGAAGAATTTGGTGAGCTTCAAGGTGATTTATCATGGAGGGACCATCTTAAATTACTTTGCAAAGCATATCTTGTCATTCGTACAGGCATCATGGCGTTTACATATGTGTCTATTTTCCATGCCGAAATATGGCTTTTAGAATCTTGTTTATGGTCAGAACAATTTGAACGAAACCGATGTGATGTTTGTACTGTTGATTACAAAAATGTGACTTCAGATCAGGATCAACTTTGTAATCACGAACAATCGGCTACTTACTTTGATTCCTGTGAGAAAGTTTTTTTTACTCCTAGAAGTTGGAGAAATCCTGATGGGACTTTAAACAAAACTGTGTTTTTTGAATTACTCAATACTGTGCTAAGTCATATCATCAGTACTCCTTCTGTATCTGTGAAAGATGTTTGTGAAAGATTTGTCCTGACAATGCAACCAGTGCAAGTTTTGGAATTGATAGAAATATTAGAAAAAGCTAAATGTATTTACAGATATTATTATAAACCTGCAAAGAAAAGTTCTTTGTTTTCCAAACCTCAAGTTGCTTATATAACAGAAAATCCTGGTCCTGACTGTATTGATCACCTTGAAAATTTTCCAGATGCTATTTGTAAAATTTCTAAACTGTTTGATTCTTTGTAGAGATCCTTATTATTATTTGTTATGCTTATGGCAGTTATTTGGAAAATATTGTATTTGAATATTTCATACTTTGTAATTGTTAGATTCATTAAATATTTTGTAATTATTTAATGTGCCACAATTATACTGAATGTTAATTTTTTTGCTACATTACTTTAAATGAACATTTGCAGCAACTGAATTCTGGATGTTCCTTTAACACCATTCTTGTTGACTTATTGTCTAACTTAATCAGCCCTCATCTACCTAGAAAAGCCATGATTATTTAATAATGAAATAGGAGAAAAAAATCGGCGGCGATTAAATAAAACATGTATAGAAAATTGGAAGGAGAAAATGACTAAAGCTAAAATTTGATTTAGTCCAATTACAACAAGCTTAAAAATTTATTAGTGTCCCACTAATTAACTGTAAATTCACTTTATAAATCAGTCTTAAGATGTACAAACTTATTAAATTTTTATAATTTTGTATTTTTATTTCTGTTTAAAATTAATAGCAATCACCTAAACCACATGGAGTTACATAAAATCATGTGTTTGATATGAAATCATGTCAAACACTTAATACTAAATTTCTGCATTCAAAACTCGCTGGTTATAAAGGTATTGTTTATAAAATGATTTAATTTATAAACCATTATAAGTATCAAAAAAAAAAATAACTATCTGAATTTGTAACTAAATTGCCACAAATCGAGCATGTTAGAAAGTGGCTAGTTACTCATATTTGAATTTTGCTTTTCGTTATAACATGGTATTAAAAATATCAGATTTATGGTGGAAATGGATGAAAAAAACTATATCAGAGTATGTCAAACACTCAATACTAAATTTCTGCATTCAAAACTCGCTGGTTATAAAGGTATTGTTTATAAAATGATTTAATTTATAAACCATTATAAGTATCAAAAAAAAAAAATAACTATCTGAATTTGTAACTAAATTGCCACAAATCGAGCATGTTAGAAAGTGGCTAGTTACTCATATTTGAATTTTGCTTTTCGTTATAACATGGTATTAAAAATATCAGATTTATGGTGGAAATGGATGAAAAAAACTATATCAGAGTTGCGCCACTCCACAGGGAGAACTGTGAATACCTGGAAAATACAGGGAATTTAAAAATCACCTGAAATAACAGGGGATTTTGATTTTTTTTTCTTTACGAACTGGGAAAATACATGGAATTTTGTTTCTTACTTTTGTCTTTTAAAAAATGTTGACCACTAAAAGCGTAATCTATGGGATATTTAACCATAATATTTCATCTATACTAAACTATTTAATTTACTCTAGCATTATTTAAGTATGCTCAGCTGTTTTTCCAGCAATTAAAACTAATAAATATAGTTAGCCCTATATAGCTTACACAATAAATGCTGTTTCCTCTTAATATATTGTGTATAATATGTACAGGGAATTTTTTTCAGATTTGAGAGGCAACCCTGTATATGTAAATTATTAGTATTTCTACAGAAAACAGTGACTAAACTTTTTTTTTCTTTCTTTTTAAACATATTGAGCTGGTGATCAAGAGGCTTTCGGCATGCCTTAATTACAAACATTTTAGAGTTGCAAAATAAAAGAAAGCAAAAAAGTCTCCGTCAGGAGAAGACGTGATGGTGCTGGACGGTGCGGTGTTTCTTAACATTCTAAATTATTCCAGTTCTAAGTCACATAAACACTTTATATTTTTATGATAACTTTAAGTAGCCTCAAACATGCTTGCAAGACTGAATTTTAGTCACAGAGTACAGGGTGTTTATAAAGTCCCGGACCCATTTTGATGTTTAATAACTCATAAAATAATAAAGATAGATTAAAATCAGGGTTTGTGACTTTTTAAAAAAAAAAATCAAAATAATCGGATTTTTTTTGATTTAAATCGGATTTTTTTTATTTAAATCGGATTTTTTTGATTTTTATTCAAATACATTATAAGAACTTTAATTTTTGATTAAAAATACTTTATAAATGTTAAATCAAAATAAAATTAATATTAAAACTATATTATAATAATATTTTAGAAGCTCTAACTTACTAAAATAATTTTTCATTATAATACATAGCTTTGAATGCATAGCAATCATTTTGAAATAAATGCATGAATGAAATTTAAAGACTAAATAGAGAATTTTAAGAATACTTTAGGGGTCCGTCTAGGTTTTTCTGAGAGGTACCTATTTTGTGAAAATTTTTTTTGATTTAAATCGGATTTTTTTTATTTAAATCGGATTTTTTTGATTTTTATTCAAATACATTATAAGAACTTTAATTTTTGATTAAAAATACTTTATAAATGTTAAATCAAAATAAAATTAATATTAAAACTATATTATAATAATATTTTAGAAGCTCTAACTTACTAAAATAATTTTTCATTATAATACATAGCTTTGAATGCATAGCAATCATTTTGAAATAAATGCATGAATGAAATTTAAAGACTAAATAGAGAATTTTAAGAATACTTTAGGGGTCCGTCTAGGTTTTTCTGAGAGGTACCTATTTTGTGAAAATTAAATATATTAAAAAATTAACACAAAAATATGGTAAAAATACAAATTTATCATTTCTTACGAGACTCAAAAATAAAATTTTAAGAAAAAGTATTTTGTGAAACTACAGTTTTTCCTAAAGTTGAATTGTGAAGTACTGCTAAACGGTATTAAACTTGGCTTGGACAGACTATTAAATCTTTAACTATTAAAACAGATTTTCAATTAGCAAACCATAATTTTAATTTAAAATTGTGATTTTTTTACATTGATTTTTAAAATGACAAAATAAATGTAACAGATTGTGTTTATAAATATATTCATTCATCAAAAAGAAATAAATATTTAATCTATATTTTTATATTAAAATATTCATTTTTAATCTTACATCAAAATAGATTCAAAATAAGTAAAAATCATAAAGTCAAAAATTTTTTTTTAAAAATTTCTGTTCTCATTGGAATTTTTTTTCAAAAAATTTCTTTATAGAAAATCTAATAATGCCAAAGATACTGTAAACATATTATGAGAAAAAAATACCAGTTATCAGTTAATAATCTCACTGCTTCAAATAGACTTTGAAAGAGTTTTATAGGCATATGGAGTATATTTTTTGGCATATTAGAGTAATTGCTTTTTAATATAACCTCAAGTTTTAGAAATATAAATTTTCCACCAACAAAATATAATGTAGATTTTAATTCCATGCCTTTTCAATCAAAACGTTGAGTTTTAATTAACATTATTTGCCTTTTTTTAAAAAAAAAAATTCATGTTTATTAATTATTTTTTACAGCTATGCAAGTCTATATTAAGACTGCATTAAATGTTTATTTTAATCTGTACTTTCAATCTCAAGAATCAAAAGATTTTTTAAAATGTAATTTCAAATGTGTTAGAATTTAACACACATCAAGAAAGAAAGTAATTTTGTAAACTAAAATTAATTAATGCAGCAACTTATTTAAAATAAATTTTGAAACTAAGAAAAGAAAATAGTTAAAAGTATCAATAATTTAAAACACAATTTCTTAACTTTTAAAGTCAATATATATAAAAAAAAATCAGTTGATTTAAATCAAGCTGATTTAAATCAACAAACCCTGATAAAAATTAATAACATAAATGGTTAGATAGACTCAAAAAGTTTCATGACCCTTGTTAGTGAACTTCCACGCGTGCCCCCTTCGTCGCACGGAGAATATCAAGTCGATAGTCAATTTCACGCCAGGTAGCGGCAAGCATGTCGGCATCCACAAAGTTGTAATTCTGGCTTTTAGGTCATCAATGTTCGACACGATCCTCCTGTAAACATTGTCCTTTGTAAATCCCCAAAGAAAAAAGTCCAGCAGCGTTATATCAGGTGATCTGGGTGGCCAGGGAATTGGACCTCCTTGCCCAATCCATCTTCCTGGAAAATGGTCACTCAAAGAACTACGAACGATGATACCCCAATGAGGTGGTGCACCATCTTGTTGCAGAAAGACATGCGGCTGAAGCTCTTCTAGTTGTGGAAATACGAAGTTTTCCAACTTGTCTAAGTATACGACTGATGAGACCGTCTTTTCTGTAAAAAAGAAAGGTCCAATGGCTCGGTCGTGCATTAGTCCACACCACACATTAACCTTTGGGGAATCCCTTTGTGCCTCACAGTATTCATGGGAGTTTTCAGATCCCCATATGCGCACATTATGGCGATTAACAATGCCAGAAACATGAAAGGATGCTTCGTCGGAGAACATTATGTGCTTCAGAAAATCAGCATCATCTTCTATCCTTCCTACCATATCTGTTGCAAACGCCATCCTCCTAGGCCTATCATCCGGTTCCAAACCTTGAACAATTTGAACTTTGTATGCATGCAGTCTTAATTGTTTCTTAATAACTTGTACACCGTCGAAATTGGCATATCCAATTCTCTTGCCGCTGATCTCACAAATCTTCTAGGATTGTGTAAAAATGTCTGTCTGACACGCTCAACGTCAAAATCATTTGTGCAGGGATGTCCGGAACGTTTCTTATCTGCGATACTTCCAGTTTCTAGAAAACTCTTTTTCCACCACTAGATGCTGCTTTTGGATGGAGGATCTTTTTGGTAAATTCTTCTGCAATTTCTCTGTGCTTGCACTATCGATTTCGTTTCTATGAACCACCATAAAATCTATGCTTTCTCTTGTGGTGTATGCATTCTCCTTAATATCCGCTCGAATAAAACATCACATAGAAAAGTACAACATAGAACAAGCACATCAAAAGTAAACATAACATTGCAATAGTTGCCAAAAACAAAAGAGAGAAAAATGCATTTAATAAGCAGACGATATTTAGAAAAATACAGATATTTAGATTGGAAAATGAAATTAACCACACACGCACAGATGATATTTACAAAAGTAAAGATATTCAAACCTGAAAAGGAAAATATGAGTTTGTCCAACAATAAATACTATAAGTTTGTTTATATCTTCATTATTTTATGAGTTATTAAACATCAAAATGGGTCCGGGACTTTATAAACACCCTGTATAATGCAGTGAAAAAATTAAACTAAAACTAATTACAGCGCCTGGTTTAATAAATGTGTATCGATAGTTATAAAGTTCATATTTTACATATATAATATTGTGGGATATGTTGGATTACAAGATTAGCATATTTTACTTGTAAATCAGCCTACATAATCCTAATTTGCCAAAAGAAATTAATTGTATAATTCCTAAAATAAAAGAGTTTATTTATTATATTATTAATACAATTTATAAAATTTTAGATAGGATACATGTTGTCCTTTTTCACTAGAATAGAATTCAAAAGACAACTTGGTTCTACTTATGACATGCAATTGCAAATGATGTTTCAAACAATAAATGTGCATAAAAGTGACCATGAAAATGCTGATTTTCACTTCATTAAGTATAAGATAAGGCTTAGATAAAATGAAGAGCTTTCTGTGAACACAAAATCTTAATTAAAAAATTCTCTGCAATCAATTTATCGACATTTGTAATCAGTTATCTTTTTGCCGCTACCTAATTGTGATGAAACTTATTCAGAAGACATTGATTTTTTTTTTTTTTAGTGCTTTAATTTTTATAACAATCTATTATAATTGCTATATAATTGTCATATAAGAACATTTTCCTTTAAATTTAGTTTTTTGAAGTTATAAAACTAGTAATTGACTTTTCAGAATTACTGTTACATTAAACTTTTCTAAAATTGACTAAGGAGTAGAATATAGAAATTTTGTCCACTTATAAATGTATATTTTATATAAGTGGTTACCAACTGGCTGCCCATGAAGCCTTTAGTTGTGGCCCGCGAACTAAAATATATTAGTTGTCATTTTTTGCGAACCATTTTTGTAAAAAATCTATATGGGTTTAAAATAATCTTCTTTCATTAAAAAAACCCAATTTCTTCATCTGTGAAATTTAACATACCAACGGCGTAAAAAAAATATTTCTTAGGTTTTGCATCCAAGAAAATATTTATTCAAATACAAAAATAATTGTGCATGTTGCTTAAAAATCTGTAATTCAATATGTTTGTTATGTACAATTTGATAAAAATCTGACAGTAATATTTAATGTTCCTTTAAACATAAAGAGTCCTAGATAAAATTTTGATAAAGTTGCAGCCCGCCATACGACTAGTGTTTTTAATTGCGGCCCCCGGCCTCATGTAAGTTGGAAACCCCTGTTTTATATTATACATTGTATACATATACAATCTATAATCAAAATACCTATAGATTGTATATTTTATGAATCTGCAATTCAGTATATCATAATAATCAAAACTTACGAAGTATAATAATAGGTAAAATTAAAGAAGTTTCTGCAAAGGTGACAAATTTTCCTTTGCATGGCATACGTGTAGATTACGCATAGAATCTCTTAACTGTGTTGGTTTGTATATTTAAGATACAATTAATAATATGTAAGTTAGTTGAAACAGAATTGAAGAAAAATAATTCAGTGTTTAATTGTAAATAAATATCAAAACATGAAAAATGATGTGTAAAAATACAAGATGAACATTTAAATGAAAATAAACCAATACAAAAGGAACAAGTACAAAATATAAATTACACTAATACTTAAAGAATTTAATCAAAGCACTAGTTCATAAAAATAAAAGAAATTCAGATTTTAAAATTTAGTTTACTTATTAAAACAGATGTGATAATATATAATTTATTAGCAAAAATTTACAATTGGATGCCCTTCTTATTTTTACTTTCTTACGGAAAACATTAAAAATTACTTAAAAGATATTTTAATAATAAGAAATAATAGAAAAATAAAATATTTTATAAATAGTTAGAAAAATAAAATATTTTATAAATAGTAAAATGATCAATCCAAGAGGCAAATCAAATTTTGCTAAACTATTAAGTTTTGTTCATGTGGAAGAATTTTGAAAATGTTTATATCACTGTTTAATAAAGACTTCAATAGTTAGAACTAAAAGTAATAAGATTATCAAGCAGTCATAACTTCTGTTTCTGTACATTCTACTTGGTCTGAAGAATTTGTGATAAAGATTAATTGTTCTTGCTGTAGGTTTGAATTTTCTAAATTTTGTAAAATAACCGGTACAGAATCTGCTGACTGTACAATACTGTATTCATGTTCAACCCCAGTGCTTGAATCTCCAGTACTAGGAATGATATAATATTGGCTATTTGGTTCACCACTACTACAAATGTTAGAGCTATAACACTGAACTACTTCTCCTGATGGAAGAATTAGTTCTTGAACTTCTAAATTAGTTCCATCAACAGTCACTGGATAAGTTTTAGATTTAGTTGCATTCTCTAACTTTATATTTTGAACAGTATTTTCTGAGCCTGTTTCATGATGGAATACAACTTCAACAGTACTTTGCTCACCTACTTGATGCATAAGATTGCTAGTTTGATATGAGGTTGTTTCAGCTTTTGAGGTTTGATTATTTGTTTCTTCAGACAACACAGATTCACAAACAATTTGTTCATTTTGATTGTCTTTCATGTCATGGTCTTGTTCTCCCATACTGTCTTCTTCATCAAAGTTAAAATCTGATGAACTTTCTCCTTCATCATTTCCCATATTAGAAATGGTTTTATTTGAAAAAGTCATTTCAGGATGCTTTTTCATAAATCTTTTCACAGTTCCTAAACATGGAAGCTTGAAGAAATCTGCCTTTTTAAAGTATTCATAAGCATATGGTGCTTTTTTACACCATACAGCACACTGTTGCAAGGTGGAATCTGACCAACGCATTTGTTTCTGACCAGTATAAGCACGGATTTGTTCCAAGATGTATGTTGCAGGAGGATCACCTTTACTAGCATTTTTACGAATCGTTCTAAGCTTTTTCAGAAAAGAAAATGATAATTGCCTTTCTTGAACAACGCATCTATCTTCCAGTTCTTCAATTTTTTTATTCAGATTAGCCACTTTTTGTTTTAAAGAAGCAATCTGTCTTGCTTTTTGTCTCAAATTTGATAAATATTTAGTTTTTTCCATAAAGCAATGTGCAAGTGGCATATTAGTTGTTAATAAAATTGGAGCTTTAGCGATGCACGAAGAATCTGCCTTATTAGTTGCAACTTCATTTTGTTTATTCAAATGACGACTTTTTACAACTGCAATATCATCTTGTGTTCCATTACATATAGGAGATGAGTTTCTTTCTTCAGGTATATTATTAACTTCAAAATCCATCATACTGTCATCTTTTTCTTGATCAATATCATTAGTTTCTAGTAAGGCATCATCTACTTCCTGTAAGTTTGTACATGATTGTTTACAAACATGAGTATCTACAAGGTGCCCTACAACATGTTGAACTACAGCATCTGTTTTTGGAGGTTCAGCAGCTTGAGTTGATAGAGTCTCATTTGCATTTGTTGATGGTATTGCATTTGATTTTTTTATTAAATTGTTTGTAGCATCCCCAATATTTGATATTGCACCTTGAACAATTTTCGGCAAAACGTCTGTACCAATTGAATTAGCTAAGTTTTGATCCATAAGAAATTGTAGTACAGTATTACCAGATGGTGTTTGTTTTTTATTAACTTTGATTATATCTGGGTTTATTTTCAAAAATGTGTTTGGCCCAATTTCAATAAGATTATTATCATTGTTATCTCGTTTCTGTACTTTCTTTTTGATGGCTTTACTTTTATCAGATATTTTATTTTGGGTACTTGGTATTTTATTTATTTTTTTAGAAACTTTATTTGTGTTATCTATAGTAGAAGAGGTATTAATTGTACTGGGAGAAATTCTTTGAAATGTCTTATCTGTAGTAGAAGGGGAAGAAGTATTAATTGTACTGAAGGGAACTTTTTGAAATGGTTTTTGTAATGAAAACTTTTTAGCTGGAGTCTCTTTTTTTGTTTCATCTATGAAGCTAATATTGGTAGGACAAAAGACGTTAGGAGAAATTTCTTGACAAGTTGACTGAAATGTTTGATGCTGTATACCCATATTGATTTGCTTAGAATAAGTTTTAAAAGATCGTGAAACAGTATTTTTAGTAGTTGATTGCAAATTGTTAGTTTCGGAATTTTCAGGCTCATTTATTATTGATTCTAATAAACTATTTTGTGAATAATCCTGAGAAATAAGGACATCTTGTTTACCCCCATCTTCTGTTTTGATTTTAACAATAAGAGGTCCGTTGGAACTTTTATTTTTGTCGACAGGTTTAATTTTTTCAGTATCAGGACCTTGACCAATGTATTTATGACCAAAAACAGTAGGTACAACACGGGGTTTTAATGAATCTGAATCATCTTTATAATCAATAGAAAGAAAATGCTTGCTGCAGACAACAGAATTCGCTCTAGGAAACCACATGAACTCGGATTTGACAGCATGATTGATTTGTTGAATCCATCGGGCAGCCAAATCGGGATTAGATGGGAAATCATGGAAAGTAATAGAGGGATCACATCTCCAACTATCAGTGCCACACTGCGGAACACAACAGTACACCATTTTGCTCACTAGTTTTTGTATCTTTTGACGATACTTAGTTAAATTCAATTTTTTTTCTTTCAGAAAAATATCAGCGATATCGATAGAAAGATATAATCAACGAATAATGATTTTTGTAAAACACATACATATAAATCTTTATGCAATGATATGAAAGAATTCCCCCATTTTCAATCAAAACATTTCCATTCAAAAATCAAATCAATGCCACCAGATGGCGAAAGTGCTGAGATAACCTTTTTTTGCTTTTCGCTTGGGGAAAAAATTATCTCGATACATTTAAAAAATCATGACTCTTAAGATAATGAGAAATATCAGTAATTTAATTAAAACAATTAGACATTGAAAAGTTTTTTGAATTAACATTTTAGAATATTAAAATTTCAATGGGTGGCATCACAACTGAGGCTTACGATTGTAATGGACTTCGCCATATTCTAGATAGTAAAGAAAAACTAAATATATTTTGCATCGATTGATCTTTTTGTTGTGGTGAATTAATATTATTTAATGAGCAAATAATTAATGAGTATGAATAAAAACACATCTGAACTTTTCTTGATCTGCCTTTGTTCCGCGAAGAGTTTTTGACTTATTGTAAAAAGTTCTATTAAAGAGTTCCGGTTCTACGAGAATGCATTATTGTGGTTTAAATGCCAGACTGTTTACATCATGCTTATGTTGACAATGTAAGTTAAGTTTAGGATTTTGATTAAAAAATTATTTTAAGCTTTTTCTCATGTGAAAGATTGATCATCTGGTTTTTTAATTACGATGTTATTTATCTTGTAATACTGTATTACTCTTGTCTATGTTATACTTTTAAATTACTAGCATTTTTAGATAGGTTAAGTATATGTAAGTTTGATAAATGATTCCATGTTATATATTAAATTACTGGGTTTTATTTATTGTAGATCTGAAAGATCATTATTTAAATATGTTTTAATCCTTAGGTTTAAATTAAGTTTGGGAGTGTCTTATTTCAATAACTTTATTAGAAGGCCATTACACAGATTTAAATTGTTATTAGTGGACTTATATTTTACTTTTTAAAAATATAAAGATGCCTGATATTTTTAAATTGTAAAATTACGAAGTAAGAATGATTAAGTTGCTTCTCGTTACTCCTGTAGCCTTCAGTGGCATTTTTTAGGAGTATTCACAGCTTTTGGCTTTCTGTTGATCAGCCCAAGGTATCTCATTATCAGCACTCCTGTAAAGTCAAGGTTAGAATGTAAAATAAGGTACTCTTTAAGCTGGGTACTGTAATTAAGGGTTTTTACTGTAAGGATGCACAACCTATGGTCCTTGTGTCAAAACTGGTCTCCAAAGTGTGTTTACTTGGCCCCTGAACAGTTTTAAATATTAATATAGGTATAGAAATAAGAAAAAAAAGACTTTTTCTCCATTTTAGAAAGTTGATTCGTTTTAATTTGTCATCCTGGCTTTTTATTTATTTATTTATTTTTCTAGTGCAACTTGATAGTTGATTGTAACAATTTCTTTACAGCTATCATTTCAATATTTGCACAGAAATGTAATAATTTCAAAATTATGCATATTACAATGTATAGATAGTATTTACACGTTACTTTCAATTAAGATCTCAATACACCTTTAGTTTTTGAAATTACAATCTTACTTCACTCATGTTGGCCATTAAATAAGCATTTTTTTCAATTTTTTTTTTTTTTTTTAGTTTCTTTGGCTTGGTATCAAAGAAAGGCTGTGCGTATCTGTTTTACTGCAGATTATTTTCCATGCTACTATTATTTTTATTGTAATTTTTTATTGTTGGAAAATTTCACACTTTTGCCGTTTTCCCTGTTTTCTGTGAGAGCATAAATAATTACTAAATTATAAAGAGCACCCTATTTTAAACTTTTACCAACACATAAATTTTGGGAATGTTCAAATGATGGAAAATAATTATTGTTAATGGTGATAAATGCTCAAAACTCAAATATTCTAAACTGCAATTGATCTTCAGAAATCTAAAAATTTCCAACTTCTATCACTGTACAGAAATTTTCAGTCGGATAAGTTTCCATATCAGTATCTTTGGCAAAATATTTGCTATGTTTTGGCAACTTTAGGGCAGTGTCATAAGAAAAAAAATAAATAAATAAAATCGCATAAAGAGGCAAAATTATAACCAGCCTGGTTAAACCACAATATAAAATTTTTTTTCAAGTTAAGAATTCATTTGGTGACATGGCGAAAGTAGTTGGTGCAAGCAAATACCGATAAGAAAACACCACATGCTGTAATAATAGTTAAAAATTCTGTTTCTTGAAATGGCTTAATTTAGAATCTATTTGAATCAGCATTAATTGAAAATTTAATTAATTCAGATATGATAGGGATTATTACAATGAAAATTAATTTAAAGCATTTAAATTAAAAGATAAGGATTAATAACTATAAAAAAATTGAAAATTTTAAAAGCAATGCTTCAATTTTAATGTAAATTTTTGTCTTATTACTTCTAAACTATTTATGAGGAAATAAATATAAATAGTATTTGAAGATTAGTATTAAAGATTTTTTATCTCCAATTTACCATTTTTTTTTAGTTGTAAGACATTTTATTATGTTAGCAGGTATTATTATATTTTCAAAGCTTTCTGTTTTAAATAAAATTGACACCTTCAAAATAACATCTCGGTTAATTTTGTTCTTGTTTGTTTAAGATACTTTTAGTCTTTTTTTTTTTTTCAAAACATGTGATAATATTTTAATCTTATACAGCATCTTCTTTTGCAAAACCTTTTATTTCTGATGATTTCAGTAGATGATGTTGCTAAGTGAGTTTTAAATTGCTTCATGTGTGAAATAATAGAGAAATATGTACATATTATGCTTCAAAATTTCTTCTTGGTTGTGTGCTAAGATTTCAAAGCACATCTTGCTAAATTGAATTTTAAGACTCAAAGATTTCTCCAATGAAATTTATAATCTGATTTTGGATATAAACCTTCTTTCAACTGACCCAAATACTATATTTCAGTTAAGCTTCTGTACTTTGTGCTTACTCCTGTTAACTAATTTATTATGATTTATGCCTTTAAAATATGTTTAATTAAAAAATTAAATAAAAAATAGTGTAGTTTCATGTAAACAATGTTAAACAGTTATAAAAAAGTTTTAAAAAAAAGTAGGAATAGGGAAAAAAATTGCAACAAGTTAAAGTGCAATTTTAAATTAAGGACATCAGCTTTGAAATATGGAAAGTTAAAAATAACAACTACTTAAATTCTTTAAAAATATTCAACACTTCAAAAAAGAAGTTTTAAGGTAAAATCAATTAAGGTAAAATCAATTAAGGTGGTTGTGTGTGAGAACTGTAAATGTGTGTTGCATTTATTATGCCAACATCATCTCCCAATTTCTTAAAATATTAAATATAAAATACAAGTGTTTGTAATTATGCTTGTAAAGACAGATGTTTGTGACTAAGATGCTATGAGAAATTTTAATTCTTTTGCTATGCCACATCTTATATTAATTTGGAAATCTCTAGGTGAATTTTCATTAAAAAATGTATAGCTATAGCTATTTTTTTCTTTTCTTTTGCAGATCAATACTGACTTCATCTACAATTATTACTTTTTAAGGTATGTAACTGCAGAGACTGCAAGAATAATTGTTTCATTTGATAATGTCTGGCAGACCACCTGAGGAGTTAGCTGCTGAGTTAGATAAAATATTTTTGAAATGTTCTAATGCAAAAAATGGAAAAACAATATCAGTGGAAACTCTTGTGGATGGATTGGTGGTTTTATATGATGAATGCTTTAATTCATCACTTAGACGTGAGAAAACAGTTTCAAGTTTTATAGAATATGGTATGTATTGTTTAAAATTTTATTACTTATCGAACTATGATTTGTTATATTTGTTTTATGGAGACATATAACAGTATCTAAAAGCGTGTCTCTCATTAATTTGAATTGCGTTGTGTATTTGGATATCTAATTTAACAGAGATAAATAATTAATATTCCTTGGTAATTACTCATTACTATCGAACTGTTTCATTAATTTAATTATGAAATTAATTCGGAAAAAATAGAATTAACAATTTATTATTCCAGTTCAATTCTAAAATCAACACGTGTGAATCGACACGTGCTTCACTAATACTTAAATCTAATTACATCAAGGCTTAGATTTCTTAATAAAATTATTTATATTGATTAAACATTTTAAAATTTCTATGCAATCAACCGGATCCTTGCATTTATCCTCCAAATAAATTATTTAAGCTAATCTAAAATCAGGTTCGAGCCTGTCAGGAAAATATTCAATTATATAACTAAAAGCTACTAAAATCACCAATAACTGCCTAAAGTGAATCAATTAATAACTGCTAAATAATAAGAATTAAGTTTATATAAAATTACAATATTTATTGATAAGCATATTATTAGTCATGTTCAGCTCAAACAATTAAGTATAACATTCATCATGTGGTTTAACATTCTAATTTAAACATGGCAATGAAAATCACTACTAATCATTTTAATACAATAAAAAAAAGATTCTCTGGAGCAGGGGGTGAAGAAAAAAATTATTAAGTTTTCATTTCATATTAAATTAAATTAGCGCGAGCACGTGGCACAGCTACCACGAAGTTAAGTTTAATTATTAGAATTACTCATTTGATAGGATCCTACGGATTTAATAAATAAAAAAAATAAATTAGTTTATTTAAATTTAGCGTTAAACGAATCAATATGAAAAGGAATATGAAAACTTATCGTGATGTCCATCAGGAGGTAGGGACGCGTCCGTCCCGCCGCATTACTTGATTCGGACCCTGCAGGCGCCTGTTACGACGATCACCTGGGAAAAAAACCAAGAGAGAAAAAAAAAACTCTCCCTTCGTAGATCGCGCGCCTACCCGTCCACGCTGAACAGGTTCGATGACGACATTACCTCGTCACAGCTATAGCTACTATCTATTGGTGGCTCGCTCGTACGTCAGAGCGGGAAAAAGAGAACTTGAAAACAGGGAATAAATAATTAATGAAAGGGATTTAGGAAAAACAAACATTACCTGCTCCAGGTTGAAATAATACCTTAACCTGCTTCCAGAGATTTAATACCCTAATATAATACATAGTTTTTCTTCATTTCCAAAATACTTGATTATACATTCACATACTTTATGATGTCTGGCTTTTAAAGCAAAGCCCAGCGATATAACAATTATATATGAATACAAACTGGAATATAGATATTTATTTTATATAATAATTTCGATCTATTCTCTTCTTATGTTAAAAGGAAAGGATTTACCTTTGATTGCTTAGGATGATCTGAATCAGACTCTGTTCCGAAACCCTTAATGTTCTTTTGCAGAATGTGTTTTTACTGTATTTTAGCTATTAAAACAAGGAAGAAGAGAAATTCCATTTTTAAATTAAAGGAAATTTTGTTATTAATTAAAGAAAAGTGAATACAATGTATTGAGGACAATTACAAAGTAGTAAAGCATCACTGGCTATTTCCACGTGTGACAGACACTACATCAGACAATTTTTCACAGATGAAAAGATACATTAAGGAAATATTTTTACAGCTAACCATTTTATTTTTTAATCAATATTTTTCTAAAAATGCAAATAAATTTTAGAACACATAAAAGTATTGTTAGGAAACTAATTTTATTAATTATAACAATATTTGAGTAAGTGTGACTGACACTACAAGAATGCAAGCCAGTTTTTGGACAAATTTTTAAACTCAAATTTCTTCTGATTAAACTATGAAAGCAAATCATTTCTCAAACATAATTTTATTAAAGTATTTGTATTCAATGAAAATACATTGCAAAATTGTTTAAGAATTTTTTCTTTATTTTTAATTTCACTTATTCTTTGTGACTGACATTACACGTAGATTGTGACAGACACTACATTATCATTTTTTTCACAAGCTAATGAAAAAAATTAACCAATTATAAAGCTTGAAAAATCAACATTATTGAAAGTTAAACAGTCTCTGCGATCAAAATTTGGTTCAGGCAATACTCTTGTGTTTGTTTCAAGATTTATATATGATATATCTTCCTTAACTGGCCAAATGAAACAGTTTCCTTTTTTTTGCAAAAATTTCACTTTAATCATATTTTTTTCTTTATCTAGTACCTGACCAGCAAAATGCTTCACTTTACATTTTCCAGAAAATGGAACAAGTATTCAATTGCCTATTTTTATCTTGTGTATTTCAACTGGGGAATCTTCCTCGCCCTTTTTTACACCTATTTTCTTATTGTCATTTTCCCTCATTTTTCTAACTTCATTTTCACTCATTTTTTTTCTTCATTTTCACTCATTTTCATATCTTCACTTTCACCCGTTTTCATGTTAAATTTAATATATTGTTTAGGATTTAAACTTACATTGGATGCCTTTAAGATGTAATCATCAATTTTTATAAAAGAGTGAAATTTTCTTGTATTAGGAATTGCGAATATTTCACTTCCTGTTGGGCAACATAGTTGATCTAGGTGATTTTTTTCTGCTTGAATTTTGGACTCTGGAATATATAATATAGTTATATTCTTAAAAATTTGTTCTGCTGATTTTGAGAATTCTTCAGCGCTGCTTATATTAATTTTTCTTGATAGGGTGGCTTCTCGAATTCTGCGCTTAAGGGTTCCACCTACACCATCTATTGGCCCTTTACCATGGCCCGTTGCGGTAAAATGCCATTCAATATCATTTGATTGCAGCATTGCTAAACAAATGGAATACTTCTGCTTAAAATGTTGTGCTGTTCCATCGGACTTGTAAATAATTTTTGAAATTGACAGTTCAGAAAAATCATCTTTAATTTTTTTAATAATTGCATTATTAAAAATGGCAACAGCATATTTATCATGGTGTAGGTAATCCGATATCACCACAATAGGTACAGACTTGAAATTATTCTCATAAATAAAATAGGCCAGTATAAATCGCACAAGATTTAGAGACCCAATGAGCCGACTGAATCTCATTTTGTGAGAAAAAACTGTAGTTTTCACTAAAATCAAAATGTAGGAGCAACACATTTGGTTGCATATTGCTTCTGAAGCTTTCAAAAAATTTTTCTTGCTGTTGCTTTATAAAAGAATGTTACAGAAACTGAGGAAGTTTTCCTCTTAATTTCTCGAATGCCTCATTGATTGATAAACAGGTGTTTTGCTTTGCAAGAGCATTATTTTCATCTTTCATCCATTGAAATAGCTTAATGTCTTCATCAAGATTTTTTTCTGAATTTTCAACTACAATTTGAAGATTTTTTAAATTTTCACAGCTATTACATGTTTGATAGTAACATTGTTCTGTAGGATTAGCACAAATAATAATTTTAATAAAATCAGATGTACTATTTGGAAAAAAACTTATTCCTTGAAGCAAAAGTCGAACATTTTCATGATAAATGCATAAGCATAAATTAGCTGGAGTTTCTTGCCTAAGACAAATGTGAGAAGGGCGTAATTCACTAAATTTGGAGCGACCAATTTTGATACCTGGATTATCATTTTTAAACATTTCATGAGCTTCTCCAAGAGTCGTACATAAATATTTTTTCTGCGCTTTTGTTGTTTTACCTTCTAAATCTCTAACAATAACAAAGTCTTTAGTACCAGGGGCTTGGTAGCTTATGCTATCTTTTTCATAAAATGCTTTCACTTGTTCTTCAAGGTTTACATCAATTTTTGAAATTCTCGACTTTGGCAAAGGTGCTTGCACAATATTTGGCAAAATTTGCTGTGCTAACTTTTTAATGACTGCCTTACATTTGTTTGCACTGTTGGGTAAGTTTTTCTTTACTTTCGAAACAACTTTGCCAAAGGACTGTGGACTCTGAAAAGCTTTCAATGGTGAACTTGATTCAGGACACACTGCATCATTAGTTTTTAATAATTTTAGAGCTTTTTTTGCTCTATATTTCTTCATTTCCTCTCTTTTCTTTGCTTTTAAAGCTTCTTTTTCTTCGATAGTCATTTGTTTTTTCTTCTAGATGCGCCGTTCTCTTAGTTTGTTTTTCTCCCTTTCTTTAAAATTTTCATATTTTCCACTAGCCTTTAATCTTTCTATTTGTTCCTTTTTTCTTTCAGCAGCTGTTTTACCCATCTAAAATGAAATATTTAATTGATAAATAAATTTGTTTTCAGACTATAAGTAAATAGATAATATGTGTGTGACTGACACTACATTTTAAAATCCTTTTAAAATATATAAATTCCTGTATAGATTTTTATTCTATCCATATTATAAGACATATTATTCCTTAAAGTCAGAAACTAGATGTAATTTAAACTGAAAGTCGTTATTAAATTGAAGATAAAAAGAAAAATACAGTTTTTCTGTGACTGACACTACCACAAAATTTGTTAATTTAAACTTAAATGAAATCATAGTTTCAAAATATTCTAAGCTTTAATAAAGTTATTTTGAGAAAATATGTTTGTTACTTTAAAATATAACATAAATAGAACATAAGAAAAGTGTACACTTACTTTTAAAAATTTGTTCCAAAACTAGGCCTAATCACTGTTCTAAGCTACTTGATAAAACATAAAGTTTTGGAGCATAGTCTTGCCATCACATCAATAGTAAAATGTTTGATAATATGAAATTCGTAAAGTTTGATTATCGTACTTGTGCTAAAATAAGATCAAAACCTTGAAAAAAAATATTTATAAAATGGTAGTAAGGGTTATAGTTACATGGAATTAGCCCACTGACTTTTTTCTTTTTGATGCATGCATAGAGATGGGTAAAAAATCTGGGCTAGGTTTTTGACGTGATAGGCATCAAGAACTGATTTAAATCATAAAAAATCCAAATGATAATTATAATGTATGTAAAGTATATTTTTTATAGTGTATTTAAAACATTAAACTAATTTATATTTATTATTTTAAAAGTATTTTGACAATAAAAAGAGCAGTTTTGAGCAGAAGAAAAAAAATCATATTGTATTCATACTTTTTTAGAATTCTTTGTCTTTTCAGATAATTTTTAAAAAGAGATTTCTGTATAAAAAATATGATGCAATTATTATTTTAGTTTCGTAGCTGAACTATTTATATTGGAGTTGCGTAAGAATTTAATATGCAATTGACAATTATTGTTTTATTGTGTAAATATATATACATCATTTAATATTTACCTGATTAAGATCCCCTTTTTTTGCAAATTTAGCTTTAAATCAAAATTAGCCATCACAATAAATGAACTGCAATAATTTTAATTACTGAGAGTTGTTTATTTCTTAAAGTATCTGCAGAGCATTTGTTATCAAAAGTTTTATCTCAGAATATTAGTCATAAATTTTTTCTTGAGGCATGCAGTTGTCTATGTCTAAGTATATTTACATAATAAAATGATTTTTTTTCAAGATGCTCTTTTTCAACATAATTTTTCATTGTATGAGAAAAGTAGTATTTAATATTTGACATTAAAGCATACCTGCAGTTTGCTATTTAAACTCTAGCGTATCTACCACTACATAATTACAACTACAATTCTCTAGTATATAAGACATGTTAACTCGACTCTATGTCGGGGTACCTTTTCGTAGATGACGGTTGACATTGTCGATTGCTACTCTCCCCACATTGGTGACCTTCGGACGTGATGTGAACACGCCTACCATGGCAAAAATGCCCACTTCGATATGAATGATATTTTCGATATTTTATGAACACGCCTACCTTGACAGTAACGCCCACTTCGATCTGGAAACGCCTACTTCGATGGATGGTCCACATTGAACAGTTGACTTGCTACTTGTGACTGCAACATTAACCCACTCCTCGCACTGTTGCTGCTCAGTCTCGTCTCGATCATACACAACGTCAGCTTGCACACACTCGACTGCTAAAGGCAACACGGTAATCTTAATACGCTCTCCTGGCTTCGCACAAAACAGCAATGAATCAACTAGTGGCATCCATTAATCGAATTCTATCACGGATATAATTCTGGTGGGGGAGTACTGTAGCGTATCTACCACTACATAATTACAACTACAATTCCCTAGTATATAAGACATGTTAACTCGACTCTATGTTGGGGTACCTTTTGATAGATGACGGTTGACATTGTCGATTGCTACTCTCCCCACTAAACTATTAATCAAAATCAATATGTGATTTTTAGGTTTTTGACATGATTGTTTAATCTATGGTTATAACTTTCAAAAACTGTAGCATGTCAAAAACTTGTCGATCCAATTGGAAATGAAAGTGCAAATTATCATGTTGATGTTACTTTATAAATGCATGCAATAAAATTTTATATTTGCAACATTTTTATTGAAGATTAAAATTGTACAAAGACATCTGTATCAAATTGAAATATTTTAAAATCATCTGGAGTCAAAAAAGACAAAAACCCAATTTAATTGAAATCAATTTTATAGAAATCAATTTTATATAATTCATTTTCTCATTGATTATGCAAAGTTAAGAAGTCATGAAATTATTATAATTGTCTTAACAAATTTTCTGCTTTCTATATTTTTTATAATTGTATAATTATATAGATTGATTGTGAAGAATCATTGATGTAAATTAACTACACTTGCTACTCGGCTCTGTAGCAAATTTAATTTCATACAGTAATTGTTTTCTCGTGCAAGCACACCTTTTTTTAAATTGGTTTTTTGATTTCTAAATGAAGACCAATACAGCTGAATTTTTTATTAAATGTTCAATAAAATACTCCTTTCCCAGTTTTTGTTTAAAAGATTTTGTTTTTAAAATTTACATGAGCTCGTTATCTTTTTTTTAAATATATATATATTTCAAGACTTGTGGCTCATTTAATATTAAGATCTTATCTCTTTTTGTATACCATTAAAATAAGTGAATTTTCATATGCATTATCACTAAGTTACAATGTAACTCAAAGACAAATAGTTTTTCTTAAGATATTCATCAACTAACTTTTTTCTCTTTTAGACTGAATTAAATGATTGGGAAGAAAAGTTTCCCAATCATTTAATTTAGTCGAAAAGTGTTTTTATGCTTTAACAAATTTTTAAAAAACTTTTTTTAATGCTTTAAGGTTTATTGGGATAATATATTTAGGAGTAGAATGGTATCTATTTACATTTATATTAATTACACTCGAAATTTATTAATATGAAATCGATTAGGACAAAATATCGCTTTACACAAAAAACATGTTTAGTCCTGTGAGTTAGCAGTCAATTATTACTGTATTTTACATATTTAGCATGAAATTTTTAAGTTGATTATCGCTTAACGTGAAAGGAAGCTGGACACAGCACAGACAATAAGCAGATGAATAAACTGCCAATTATTCATTTTGGAAAATGATATTTCTATTTTTCCTTATTCTAAGAAAAAACAGATGAGCAAGTGAATTAAAAAGAATTAAAATTAAATAGTTAAATAAAGTAGTTAAAAA
Source organism: Parasteatoda lunata (assembly GCA_949128135.1). NCBI lineage: Eukaryota > Metazoa > Arthropoda > Arachnida > Araneae > Theridiidae > Parasteatoda > Parasteatoda lunata. The sequence continues at coordinate 68,059,380 of OX421970.1, forward strand.
TTTCAAGCTTATTTTAATTGTTTTTTTTTTTTTTTTTTTTTTTTTTTTTTTTTTTTTTTTTACATAGTAGTGTTTACTTACATTAATGTAGTAATATTACATAATAAATTGTTTCCATGATGCATCAGATAAGATGAAATCCGGTTAACATGGAATAATTCTCATAATCCTGCCAATTTTGCATTTAACGAGGTTGGACTTTATATGTTATTTACCTCTTGAGAAGAACCTCAAATAGAAGAGTAATAACGTTTTCTTTAAAATAAAGAGAAACAAAATGTTACAGTTGGTTAGTTACAAAAAAGTTACCAAGTGTAATTTAGTTCTACTACTTCCTCTGTTTTCTACAAATTTTAAGGAATGCATTAAAAAAATAAAGTATGAGTTAAGTTAAATGCATTCACTTAAAAAATAGTATAAATGTTTAGAAACTAATTTTACAACGTGAATATTATTTTCTAATTGAGCCATCCACAGCACAAATCTATTATTCTGTTAAACAATTGAAAAAGGCCTTAAGATAATTCTTTTCTTTTCAAAAATTTCTTTCATAGTATAAACTTTTAATAAAATATTTTCTAATTTAAAGTTGTTAATCTCTGTTATTTAAGATAATTATTTGCCTAAATGTAAAAAGTTATATCTGAACCATCTGCTTTTACATGTGAGTTTCAGGCATTTTAAAAGATGGAGTGAATTAATTTGTGCAATGAAGGAACAGCTTAATTAAATGATAATTTTGGAGAGTTCTGCATAATGCTAAATTTTTTCACTGGTTCAATTGTATTACTAATTATGATATATGAAGATCAAGGGGGAAGAAGGGCTTATGTCCATTTTTTGAAAAATTGTGGCTGAATCATTGTCTGTTACATTTTAAAGATTACTAAATTTTGTCAAATCAATAACATGGAAAATTTTATCTCCCAGATAGTTATTACACAGTGAAGATGGGCCAAGCTGAAGAAAAACAATCTCTGTACACCTTGAAATAAATATATAATGAAATCAGCTTTTATGGCCATAGTTTTTTTTTCTTCAAATATAATTTACTTTTAATTTAATACTATATTTAAATTGGATAATTTTTAAAATAAATGTAGAGTTTCAAAATCTATAGTCAAAACATTTATTATTTCACATTTTGGAGTGCATTTAGTTCATATTTTCCTAAGTTTTTAAATGTGCTTTAAAAAAATTTTAAAGAAATATTTCAATGGAAAAACTCTTCTTTCTTTTCTTTAGTATATTCATATATTAGTTTTGTTCAAAGGCAAACATTTTCATTGGGAATCCATCATCAGATTTATTTAAGCTGATTCTTTGTTTTAGCATAATTTAGCATTAGCATGTTTTAGAATTGCTTTTTTAATTACAAGAGTTACTTATGGTTTCATAAGTGCTGTATTAATTTTAATACTGTAATTGTGTTTATTATAGATGGTCCCCCCCCCCCCCTTGTTTTACAACTAAGCTTTTTATAACTTTCAATTTAGACTTCAGACAACCTGAGCAACAATTTTACCTTAGTCCCACTTTGGCTCCATGTGGATCCTATATGAACATGTACTGAAAAACAAATATTGGAATGTCTAGATTTTTTAATATTTGTCCTCTGCAGGGCCAATATCAGTTTAATTAATTATAGCCAATATAGGGCTTATATTGGCTGAATAAATAATATAAAATATCGGGTGAATCTGATAACTCTATATAGGGCTGGTATTGGTTGTAACATTGCTGTTAAATATCGGATGAATCAAAAAATTTTATATATTGCCAAGAAAAATAACGGCCCTTTGAATTCTTATTCAGCCAAGATTCGTGAATATTGGTCTGATGAGAGTCCTAGTTATTTTTCTGCTAGGGAACTGTTTACATGCTTCTTTATTAAACACCTCTATCTTGAACTTCACTTGGGTATTTTGCATTTATTTTAATAAGGACCTAATTTTTATTAGGCTTAAACAGGAGACTACATTTTACTTTCTTGTTAAAACCTACAGTGTAATAGCACTTAATTTAAATTCTATTTTAACATTCTATTTCAACTCAGAAAATTATTTTCAAGATTATTTGTAAAATGAAAATTAAATACATATTATTTAAAAAGTAATACAAGCAAATTGCTTCTTGCAATGATGTTTAATAATAAAATTATTATTTTTAAATTATCAGTATAGTACAAATATTTTTATAAAAAAAATTTTTTAAAAACAATTAATAATTTCAAAATAAGTATTGAACCGTTTTTAGGTTTGAATAATTGTTACTATCTTTGAATAACTTTTAAGTTGCGATACAAAAATGTTCGCTTTTGTAATCTTCTACTTTCCAAAAACTGAACTTTTAACTCTAAAGATTATGACACATTAGATTAGAGAGATTTTGTGACTATCTCCACCTTATTAATTTCTTCATTTGGCTTAACTAAATCCACCCTACAGAAGTGTGAAAAAAATTTAATCAATATGATTCTCTAATTTACCAAAAAGAAATTTCCTATTACAAAACACTAATGAAAGAATGCATAAATATTTCAAAATTTGAATATTTCTCCCATTTTCTGACCAATTTCTGGAATGCACCAATTTATCACGGTGATAAATTTTTTAGACGAATCTGTATTTGCTTAATAATGAAAATAAAAAATTAAAAAAACTTTTTTTTCGGTTTCTTATGAACTATGCTTTCTTGTGAAATACTCTTTCCTTTATGGCAGAAGAACAAAAAAGGGCATTGTATTTCCGTTTTGTTGTCAATTTAGTGATTTTATCAGTTTAAATAGTTATAGACTGTGTTTTGGATAAAGGTTAGATTTGGTGTGTATTTATTTATGTAAATTGTGTACTAATTGAATGTCAGTTCTGACTTAAACTTAATATTTATTATTAAAGAAAAAGCACTAACAGAACGGTTAGTTGTTGGCCATGAAGGTGGGGAGGTCTATATTGTGCGTCGGCCACACTTACTTCCTCACACACCGGTATCTTAGTATCCATCGATATGAAGCTGAGTGGGCCTCAAGCCGTCTCCCAGAATCAAACCCCAATCATCTTAAGTTAAGTTATAATTTTGAGCTATATATGGCATTTTACTGTAAAGAATTATCTGTGCTTTAGAATGGGTAAATAACTTATATTTTTTAAAAGTTATTCAACTTTCTTAAAACTCGCCAATTTGGCGACATTTTCCCACCAAGATGGAAACTCAAAATAAATGCCTTATTTTCATTTTTTGCAAATTTTTATGAGCCCATATATTACAGGATTAGAGTATGTTTTAAAATATTAAAAAAAATCGATCACAAAATCTTTTCATTTTCTTAAAACTGTGGCTTTTCTCCATATTGATGTTGCTATTGCGCCATTTTCAGAATAAGCATAGGATAGAGGGCTCTGGCTTAAGATAGGCTGAACTTGACCTTTATTATTATTTAACTTTTTTAACCTTTTAGAAATATTTTGAGAAGTTTCAAATTTTTTTTTAAAATCGATTAATTAGATTTTTTTTTCTTATCTTCTATATTCTAAATCTGAGTTTAAAATAAATTTAATAATTTTCTGCACCCTCAATATTTCCGAGATTGATTCAATTCTGGATTGTTAAAGAGAAAGGAAAAGCGAATTCCGAGCCTTCATCATACTATAGAGTTAAAACCTGTCATTAGACCCCCCCCCTTTTTATTTTTTTGTTGCTACACTCTTATATGCATTGTTACAAAATTATGAAATTATGAACTTTCAATATGAATGAAGTTCAAATCAATTCAAATTCATCTATTCGGACTATCTGATTTCTACTTTCTTATTACATGTTATTACATTTATTTAAAAATATTTTGATTTATATTCAAAAGGTCAGATATTTCATAAAACTATTTTTTTAATTTAATTTTACTCAAAATTAAACAAAATTCTTTATTTGTTAATTCGCAATAAAATTAACAAAATTCACAATTCTTCATAGCTCTGTTAAAGGATGCGCAATTGCTTATTGTATTCGTGCCGTGCTCTTTGAAAAATATATTACTTGTTGAAATAGAAAATTTTTTGAATTATTTCATGTAAAGACGAACTGAGTAAGAGGGACCCCGATTCGTGAGACCTGACGGCAGGTGCGAAGGGCACGGAATTGATCCCGGATGCGTTTGTAAACAATACCGGCCTCTTTAATTCGTGTCGATCGGGTTATGGCATAAAAGGAATAGACTTCATTGGCTATTTGAAGATTGTTTTTCCTTTGATTTTATCGTTGGAATATGATTATTCCTTCTCACACCATAATTAAAATTATACTAATAACTGAGCTACTATGTTAACCTGTTTTAGTTCTAAGATAGAAAGAAAGAATTATTCAAAATACTTGTAAAATTTCTGAAGTAATAACCATACGTATGGAATGGATGCATTAAAAGAAATATTTTTTAATGTTTGATGAGTGCTTCACTAATGATTCACACTAAATGCCGCTAATTTAACAAATTTTCTAAGCGTTTTGTCTTATTCTTTTAAACATTAGTTGGCTAGTTTAAAAAGTGAAAAATATCTCTTCTTATCTTTAAAATTATTTATCAAGATTCGAAATCATAAATTTAGCTTTTAGTTCATATTATTACAGGCTAAATATTATAATGAAAAAATTGTCTTGTGTTCAACGGTGGTAAGAATGTTTAATTTACCTAATTGTAACCATTATTGTTCGGTCTTAAATTAAGCATAATGATAACAAAATAAAATTCTTAAAGACTACTTTTTCAAGTTTACTAAAATGGAGAAAATAGTTATATTTTTGTTTAACCTAAAACGAAAAACTTCGGGTTTATCTCATATGAGAAATTTGAAGGGGGTATTCAGTGGTGATAAAAAGTTTATAAGGAAAATGAGGCACCCTCATTCTTTCATTTTTGGTCTTGTTAAAAAAAACGTTTTTATAATTTTCATTTTATTACTTTTTTCTTAATTTTGTGTCGGTTAGTTTGTTTACATCAGAAAGTGATTAAAATTTCAATGGGTAATAAAATGGTGATAAATTTTGATTTCCCCATTTAGGAAACAATTGTAACTTGTTTCCATCCAGCAGAGAGTTCAGATTTAAATGTAAGCACTCTAGTTAAGTCGTAAATCGTAAAGTAATTAAAATTTTGATTGACTGTATCAAAGCTCTAGCCTGTTGGATAATGGCTGAAATTTCGGTTCCACTTCTCCTAGAAACGAAAGTGAGATAATAAAAATGTACCAAAAAAAAAAAAAAAAAAAAAAATGCTCAAACGGTACTGCCAAAACTGGGCATACAATATTCTTAGTTAATTAAAAAGATTTTTTTTTTTCAAAGTTATCTAAAATATTCTAAAAAAAAAAAAAGTTGTAGAAAATCGAAATTTGTAATTTGTTGCAATTTTAAGTCAGCATTTGAAAATATTCTTGTTTGTATGCAAAGGAAGGGGAAAAATCGTCTCAATCATTTCGTGCCTTAGATAATAATATCGAATATGATCTATTATATATTTATCGAATAGATTATATCTTAGATATAATCTATTCGAAATTCAGTGAATTTAGAATTTTTCCTTAAATATATCAAGGTTAATATATCTAGGTTTTTCTTTGTGAAAATTTAGACATAATTTGTGAAAATTAAAAATTATATTGAAAAATCAACACAAAAATATGGTAAAAATATAGATTTATCGTTTTTACGGGATGCAAAAAGAAAGTTTTAAGAAAAAGTATTTTGTGAAACGACCGTTTTTCCTGAAGTTGAATTTGTGAAGGTACCGCTGAAGGTAGTAAATTTGGCCTAGACAGACCCCTGATAATCTTGTTGAGATAGAATTTCGTTTGGTTTGGTAAAACTGCGCAGGATAATAAAAGAAAATAATAGGATAAATTTTTTAAAAATGCCCGTATAATTGAAAAAGATATTCCATTCAAAATTAAAAATGCATCGTTTCTTTAAAAAATTAACGTTTATTTTGTGTTTAAAGAATAAATGAGACTGTAATATCTGTAAATGGGCAGCAAAATTTAAAATGTTTTGTAAAATGCTAATTCTAACCAAGCTTCGAGGAAACTGGATTTTTTTAAAATTGAACTTAGCGCCTCGATAGGCATAAGGGTCCTCCACAAATGATGTCAAACTTGCAGGAGTATTTTGCTGGGGGCATGGCGTATTAATATTTGCGTACGAGTAACACGCCTAGGTTGGGGGTTTCTGACATAGTGCCGGTTTGTGATGGGGGGGGGGCAGTTGATAAAGTAGCAGGGAGTGTGATATCACTCAATTTGGTTAAAATAGAACCACTTAAAATCAAAGGATTAACCATTTTTATTTTATCGATTTTTATATTTAGGCATTTTTTTAAAAATATTTTATCCATCTTATGTTAATTTAAAGAAGAAAAAAAGATAAAAATGCTTTTTAAGATGATTTTGTTTTGAATTCTAGGACTTTTTCCATGGGTATTAGTTAAGTACCGACCAATTCCTTTTTTATACACGTTTATTTAATTTCATTAGTGCTCTTATAAATTAATGTGATAATAGTAATAAGATGTCAATTCCATTAAGTAAAATTTATAAGATGTTTTCTTTTATTTATTATTATTTTTTTTAATTCAAAAGAACACACCATTATTCTTTCGAATGTAACCTACTATTACGTAGCGCTTTGTTTCTGAATTGCAAGTTTGTGTTTTTGTAATATACCTCGTCATGTGTATGGGGAAGTGTTACACTATATAATTTTTTTTTTTTTTTTGCAAAGGTGTCAAAAAAAGATAGGTGTCAAAAATATTGAAAAACAAATGTGATTTCTTTTATTGACAGCCCCATTAACTTGGACTTCTGGATTTTTTCCCCTCCATAACGTTTTGTTACCTTGACGGGTTTTTGTTTCTCTCCCTCTCTCTGACCTGGCCGATGAAAGGATTGTTTTAACTTATGCATGATTCTAACATTATTAATATTGCTAAGCTTTCACTTCTGTTATGATGTCATCTATTAATAAAGTTATTGGTAAAACCCATTGTGTAAAAATATTTAAATTAGTAAGATTGCGTTTATTGTTTTTAAATAAACTTATTCTAACATCATTATGTGGAAAATTCTTTTAATTTTGTTCGTACTGCTAGGAAAAATTTGTGTTTCTGTAAGATAAAATATACTAAGTTTGTTTCTCTATCAATTTATTTATGTATTATTTTTTTTAAAAAATGCCCTTAGTATTTTAGTGCACATTTAAAACTTCAATTGTTTAAGCATTTTAAATTTTCCTTTTTAGTGAGTGTTGCCAACTTTTCAATGAGATGAGAAGTGTAATTTATGTATTTATTTTCTCCTTATAAGTCATATATTAAATTTTTATTTAACCCCTTAACTTGTAAGATCCAGTTAATTCAACGCGCTAAACAGGCCAAACTGTGCACACTCGAGATAATTCAAGCGGTGTTGTATTTTATGCTGCTATAATTTTTCACACTCGAATATAATCGAGAATTGAAAATTACAATGTGAAAGCTGAGAAAAAAAATCGTTTTATTGATATTTATTATTTACTTAAGATTGTAAGCTATAACACTTATTTATTCAAGAATAAAATATAGCCTTTTTCCATGGAACAAAAGCGCAGTATATCAAAATTGTCCACCAAAAGAAAAGTTGAACCAGGAGTTTCTTATGTTTTTTTTTACATAAAAAAATTTTATTTTTGGCCGGTTTTTTTTCTTCAAAAAAACTGTACGTTAAGGGGTTAATATTATTAGATTCTTTAAACAATAACAGTGTTTCCCAAACTTATGACTTTTGCATTCCCTTTCTAAATTTTTCGTAACGCTGTGTACCACTAATAAAAAAATGAATATATTTTTTACTATAAAAAATTGCACAAAAGTTAAAAATCACAACTGGCTGACACCACTAATTATTAACTGTTAGCAAAAAACAGCCAATAGAAAAATACGTAATCGTAAATTTTCCTGGCTAGCTTTGTTTTTAAATAAATTTTTTTGAAATTTTCGTTTGTTGCAAGATATTTCGCGTACGAACATGTACCTCCGCTAAACTGTTCCCGTACCCCTGGGGTATGCGTACCACACTTTGGGAATTACTGCACTACAATATTAGTTGGAAAACATGATTCATATCATATTTCTGAGTTGTATACGTTCTAATTTTTTTTCTTATCATTCTCCACGGATGTGGATATAACTAAAAGGTTTTTATTTTTGCACGCCAAAACATTTTTTGTTGCTTTTAACCTTTTGACATCACTAATCTCCAAGCTTCCGTTATTATTTCTATTTAATGTTAATATGCTATTTCCTTTACTTATTTAGAAACTTAGTATTTTTCTTTCTAAATCCTAACTTAAAAGATACATATTTACATTTGTAAAATTTGATTTTCCGTCAAAAATCTTAGATCTAGTTTTGACTTGTGGTGTTTTAGTTTTAAGTTTGAAATTTCGATTTTTTTATTGCTATTGTTTTAATTGTATATACTATTAACAATTATAACCAAACCTTATCGATTACGTAACACAAGGAAATCGGTTTTCATAATTTTTTATAACTCTCGCTTACCATACGTGAACAAAACAATAGTAAAATTGTTTCACTTTATCAGTTTATTTTTGTTGATTCATAAGAAAATATTAAAAAAAAAAAACAATTAAAAAAAAAATCTGATTGTGTACCGGACATGTTAGGAGAGTTGGAATTACGTTGGATCAGGCTCAATTATTTTAATGCTCTTAAATATTTTTTTATTCACTAACATTTTCCCCATGTAGTCCGACTAATATATAACTAATCACATGACACAGTTAAGGTTTGTCATTTTTTTCCAACAAGCTATTTTTGAGCACTGCTAAGTAATTTTTAAAGCTACGGCTTTAACTTCTAAAATTTGTTTCTATGGTAATAAATTAGAATACTTTTACATGGTTAGCACTTAACATTAATGATTATTTTAAATTATTTGAGTTAATATGTTATGTAGAAAAATTATGATCTTTTGTGAAACCCAGAATACAGGACACTTTGGTTCACTAAAAATTGGATAGAATGGCTGTTCAGAAGAATTTTAGTAAAAACATTATTTTAGTTATTTCTTGTGTTATATAATAATGTTCACTTAAAAATAATTACTGAAGTTTTTTATAATTTTCAGAAGTAAAAATGTATTTTAAATATTCTTTTTTACAAATTTTTAAGTTTTACAGGGTTGATATTCAGATAAAAAAATCTCAGGAAAAATAGGTAAAATAACAAATATTTCAAGAAATTATTAAACAAAAATTATTTTAAATTCATGTTGCCCACTAAAACTATTTTTATTAATTCTACTTTCAAAAAACTGTTTTTGTTTACATTTAATGAGTAAATTTGTCAGAAATATTGTATTTACTTTTGTTAAACTGGAATAAAATTTATAATTACTAAAGATAACTGATCAAAAAAGATAGCAATTACCCAATTAGTTTCTGTGCATGTAAATATAAAGAAAGTTATTAAAATCCAAAATAGCATTTTTTTCAAGGAATTATGACGAAGAACAAAAATATTACAGGCATAATTTTTTAAGATTGTTTCTGTATGTTAATGACTCAATGTTCTATAATGAATTAAGATTGTGTGATGCAGTGGTAATAAAAAATATTTATTATATCCAGCAAAAGTTGATAAAGCAATAGTGCATGGAGATGATATAATTTTTAATTTTTTCGGAAACCCGTTCAGGAAATAGCAAATTTTTTACTGCACATCTATTGTTTGCTATATTCTTTGGTAACTTTAATTTGCTACCAGTTGTTTTAAACTGATGTCATATTTAATTTTGCAACATCAGTAATAAGTGCAAAAAATGAAAAAAATTTTTCATAACTAATTGTGTATATTAAGAATGATTATCTTTTATTATTCAACCGATATATTATTTCATTAATTAGTTAATCTCTAAAAATGCATTTTTCGTTTTAAATAAAAAAAATTAATGCGACAACCGAATTGGATAACATTTATTATTCAAAGTTGTTTCTATTTATATTACATGGTTTCAACGCGCCCCATGTCTTGCAATTTTAACCATTGTACTCCAACCTCAGGGTACAAGGGTCTTTCTCTCCAAAGCTTCTATTTTTCTTTCTTTCTTTTTTTATTTTCCTTTTTTTTTCTAATTTATATAAAATAGTTACTTTCAAATCATTGTTAAAAAAATTTTGAATGCTGCAATGCTTGCCATTTGTATTAATAAAAGAAAAAAACAAAGAAACAAAAATGTTTTGTATAATTTTTTAATTAGATAAAAAATAAAGACTGAAAAAGTATACCAACGAACCTTAGTTCCTTTATACCGTGATACTATAATATGCGATGATAATATAAAAATTCCAAATACAAATTATTAAGGGTTCTTCTTAATTTTAGAATTAAACTGAGTGATGGATTTAACTGATTTTTATGTCCCTAAATTTTAGCCTCTTTGGACCGTTCTAAGCACTTCACCAAGGACTGCCTTGTTCATCAAAAACAACACCATCTAAGTAAAGAAATTAAGATAATCATAATCGCTTGATAAATACCTTTCATTATTTCACCAAAATTCTAACATGCGAGGTAATAAATATATAGTAAAAATTGTTTCCAATTAAAAAATAATAATAATTAAAACAAGTTAACGAATTCTCTAATTTACTCAATTATTATACAAATTTTATATTACTCAATAATTATACCGACTATATATAAATACTAACCGACATTATTACATCACTTCATTATGTTGGTAAAAGCGGATAAAATATCTGTTAAATTATCTAAATATTCAATTTTCTGAAAAATTGAGATTAGCACTTAGTGTTTTGTGATAATTGGTTTGAAAGTTTAAAAGAAAAGAATTTATAATTAATCAAATATAATTTTCATCTCTTTTAATTATTAATTGCAGCTGGCGTTGTTCAGTTTATTTGTCCCGAGCGATGTGAAGAATGAAATATGGTGTTTGAACATTTTAAAAGCTTACAATTAATTGAGGACGAACATCCTCATCTCTAATACATATCCTTTTGATTTTGACCTCAATTTAACGCCCATTAAAGCACTGTGATTCAGACTTGTAAATAATAACTTGATTAAATTATTTCTTCCACTATGTTTTTTTTAAATTTCTATTTATTTATTTTTGTTTTTATAATCTTTGAACATCTTGCGCAGATAATTAATATAATGAAGATTTTTTTACCTTCTTTAATTCTTGTTAAAGATAAAATCTTTGTGTTATTAGTTATTTACTTAGAAGTAACAATCTTATCCTTCACATTTTTATCTTGTTTAATCGAATTTTTCTTTTAAGTATTTTTGTCTGTTGAATTATCTAGAAATTCCTGTTAGTTTGAAACAAAAATTAAGCAAGGATATAATGAGAATTTCTTTTTGATTGTTCGTGATTTCATTCACGAAGTACTCACAAAAAACTCGTATCACTTCTATTTTGGCACTTTTTCAAGTTTTTTTTTTTTTTTTTTTAAATTCTATTTTGTTTGTAGTTCATTGAAGAGGTGTGTTGTTGACGTAAATAGAGAATGATTTCTATTTTTTACTTACGTTTTAAACTCTTGAAACTGTAGGGAAACCGCCTACATATTTTGTTGCTACTTCACTGTCTTGAACCTCTTATATGAAAGGAATTTTTTTTTTTTTCTTTTGTTCACTCATTTCCTAACATCTTTAAATCCGGAACTTCGGCGCTGATTTGCCTTTCAAACTAAAGTTTTTGAAGGCAAAGCAGGATCTTTCTTTTTCATCTAACAAGATTAGTTGCTGTTATTCGATGCTGTTCTTTATAATTGTAGTATGAATAAAATGATATTAATAACTGGGTGGATCTCGTCAACTCAAGCGAATTGCTTTTAATTTGCGCCCTTTGCTTAATTTTATCTAATTTACATTTAATATCAAACAATTCTTTCTGCGTCTGAGTTAATTGCTTTTTTTATTTTATTATTATTCTTGTTAAACTTCGCAAAAAAAAAAAAAAAAAAAAAAAAATATCAGGATTTTTTTTATTTCAATTATTAAATTAAGACAGTTTTATGAACAACCAGATTCTGGTTGTAGTTAATTCTTTTAAGTTACGTACCTACAGCGCGTTAATGAGGGGGGATTTTGGAAAATAATGTTTTTAAAAATGTCGGAATATTTGTTTAGTCTACCTGATATTTGCATTTACGCCTCTTTTTCAGACTTTTACATACGTACCTCGAAAATATTTTTTTTTCATTAATAATTTAGTTAGAACTTTTTTTGGATTAATTTTATGGAAAAACATCTAGGAAAATTAATTATCCTAGAACTTCAGATTTTTAAGTATTGTTTTTACCAGCAATTCATTTTCTTTTGGATTATCAAAATCGTTTGAACCGCTTTAAAGAACTTGAAAATATGAAGAAATTGATATTGTGAAGTGTGTGTGTGTGATTTAAAATTGTGAACATGTATAGAAAAATGTGAAGAGAACGATGGAATAAGAAATTTTAACATTCGGTAGTTTCGAGTATTAAATGATAAAACTTATAGTATTAAAAAAAAAAAAAATACTTCACTGACCATTTGCCGCAAATTCTATTTTTAAATGTAAACTCTGATTTTTTTTTTTTTTTTTTTTTAATTTTTGATTTGTTTGAAAGTTATTACTACTCTAAGTGCTTCTTTCGCGAATGTTTCCTCACCTTTTTGCATTAAACGATGAACATATATCTTTTATTTAAAAGATGAGTAGGAATTTTTTTTTCTCTTACTCGAGAATTTTCTGTCTATATTAAAAAGTCGTTAAAGCAGTCGCTATATTAGATGTTTAATAATAAAAATACAAGGCTTAAAAAAATCGAGAATACAACAAAATTTATATTTATTATGATTGAATAAAAAATTTAAACATTTAATAGTTTGCTAGAGTAGGGGTGCACAACTTTTTTGAGTGAAGGGCCACTTGCACAGCATGTAGATTAATGAAGGGCCGCATGCATATTTGGTCATGTTAGCGGCAAATATGATATTTTTTATCTAAACATTAGTGTTCTAAGCACCAAATATTTTTATCAATAAACTTAATATATTTGCACAAAATTAAATACTTTAATTTGTTTGAATTTATATAAAACTAAAAAAACTGATATATATATATATATATATATATATATATATATATATATATATATATATATATATATATATATATATATATATATATATATATATCAATACATAAATATTGGGAGTAGGATCTAAATTCTAACCATTAAGAAACTTACAGAATAAAAGATAAAAGTGAAAAAAAAACGTATTTTATGGAGTACAATAAATTTGAATTAAATATTTTAATAAAAGAAAATTTATAATGTTTAAACAAAAACCAAATGAAAAGAAATTTTTTATTGCTTTCAGAAGTTCCCGTGGGCTGCATGTGGCCCGCAGGCCATAGGTTGTGCACCCCTATGCTAGAGGATTATTTACTGTAAAACGTATAAAAAATTGGTACGCCATTTAATCTGCAGTCCACTGAAATGCAACTACAGTGTTAAAATTTGATGTGCTGAATGTGATTTGGTTCATTTTTACAATTTAAGAGTTATTGTATTAGTTCATTTTTTTAAAAAAATTAATGGCAATCTATAATACAATTATTGACTTCTTTCAACAGTAGAGATGTCTTTTAGTAATGGCGAAATGATATTTCTGATATTGAAAATGAAGAGTTTTTAGTAAATATCAGTAGTTTACAAATTCCAATTTTATCTTATGTATAAAAATTTGTTTAAAAATTAATTCATATTGCATTCTCAAATGACTTTTTATTTTTTTGATAACTTAACATTTTAATAAGTACTTTTACTAAATATAGAATTTCTTTTATATATTGGATTATATATTGTTTTATAAAATATTCTTCACAATTTTAGTGAAGCCTACAGTTGAAAAAATAAAAGGTTTACGGCTGAGCCGTGATGATTTTGAAGCCTTAAAAATTATTGGAAGAGGAGCATTTGGTGAAGTATGAAATTTTCTTATTCTATTCTTCTTATCACAAAAAAAATAATTCTCTAAAAATTAGATTATAGAGCACACTCCAAATCGTTAAAAAAGCTGCTGATCAGAAAAAATTAAAACATTATAATTGGTTTAAATTGTTTAAAGCTTTCTCTACTTGCTCTGGTTTTAAAATAATGTCTAATATATATATTATTGTTTACAATTTTTAATACAATTAAATGAAGATATTTGCTTATCTTTAATATAGTTAATCTGATTTTCTATTAGCATTTTTTTTAAAGAGAAATTTGTAAATTGGTTTATTAGTTTAATGGTAGATAAAGTTCAATTGTTTATTTACATTTATTTGGGAATTAATCTAGTGCATAGAGCAAGGTCACTATGCTAGGTTAGAAAACCTAAGTCAGGGTACTTAAATTGACAAATCAGGGAAGAATCAAGAACTTTTATTTTGGCTAAGGTCTTGGATGATTTTTGTGTGCATTTCGATTACTTTTTAATGCCTTTTTTCTACCTTGCGTTATAAATTGTGCAGCTTTATTTTCACTTTATTAGCAAATATTTATTTTTCAGTGGTATAGGAGTGTAGGTACAGTTCATATAGGTTTCAGTGGTATAGGTACATTATAATTATTTAATAAAAAATTTTAAAGTAAAGATAAATGCTATCTTGTGCAATCTGACAAATCTCAAAAATTCTCTGCTTGATTTCAAGATGTAAAGACGTATTGCACAGTTCTAAAATTACTACATTATAGGCACATGCAGCAACTTGGACAAGAATGCGCTTAGAATTTTTGTGGCTCTGGGGAAGTAAAACATATTTGATGTTTAAAACATGTTTTCAAAATTTTTCTTTGGAGCATGCTGAAATTTTGAAAGAGAAAAATGATACTAATTAAATTAACAGATGTAAAATATGTATTAGCAAGTTTATAAATATGTAATCCTGAAAAACTATTCGCTAGTATAATTGAACAGATGGCTCAGGGGTTAAGGCACTGAGCTATTATTATTAGGAACTGGGTTCTATTTCTGGTGTTTGCTTAGAAATCACCCAGCTTCTGATCAATGGATATCAGCTTGGAACTAAAGGCAGTAGTTGCAAAATGCTGACCACATTGCTACCATCATGTTACTGTTCTCAAAATTGTGGAGCCTTAGATAAATTCATATTGCAATAATATAAAATATTAAAAATTATTACAAGTTTTAAAATTTAATCAACTTGTAAACCCTTCTGAATTAAACCGATTTTTTGTAGTACTAACTGTTGCTCTATTCATCATCTCCACTAAGTATGGCCCCAAATTTAACTATGTTCATCTTTTTCTCTTATGTCACATCTTTTTCACATGCATAATAATTTTATTTTGCTTTTCTTATGAAGGTCCTCTTTCTCTCTTCTCCTGTATAAATAAAATTTCAATCAATTTTTTTTTTTTAAAAAAAGCAATTTTTAATTTTTTTAATCAGACTGATGTTGCAGAAATTTAGGTTGACTTCTAACTTTCAGAATCTAAAAGTGCCAGAAATGAATTTAATGCTTGGTTAAGCTTTTTGTTATACCTTATCATAAAAATTTTCTATAAAATAATATTTATTTTCGTAGAAGTATTTGAGTTGCTATGCAAACTGTTGTCAAAAATAAAACTTTTAGATTAGCATTCATGTAATGTGCTTTTTTTTATAGATTGCAAAGTATTTTAATTTTTATTCTTACTTTTAGGTAGCTGTAGTTAAGCATAAAACAACTGGCAAGGTGTATGCAATGAAAATTCTTAACAAATGGGAAATGTTAAAAAGAGAAGGGGTAAGACTGATATATAAACTCTTTGATCTTCTATTTTCTGAAATTTATCACTGATAACTGTTTACGAGAATTTTTGCATTTGTCATTTTTTGTTACTTTTATTCATAGTTTAAATTTTTTTTATTGTGTGTCAAAATTTGATATTGGTTCTGTGTCAAAATTTGAAAAAAAATATTTTTGTTTATAATTTTTGTTATTAAAAAATATATTATAAGCTCAAAAAATTATTATACTTAACAATGGGATGTGAAGAAAATTAATCGACAATAATTTATCTTAAAAATGTATTGGGAAAGTTTTTTTATATTCGAATTACTTATTATTTTTATTTAAAATTATTTGCATATATGCTTTATTAAAAATGAGCTACATATTTTATAAATTAAAAGACAAAATGATTCAGCTATTCTAGTATTAATTTTTCTGCCAAGCCAAATATTTGGCAGACCAACCCACACTCCATAGAAGTAGTTGAATAGTAACTTAATGTACATGCATCTTTAAATCTTAGTATCAAATTCTGATCAGTATTAAATTAAGTATCAGTACAGTTATTCAATAGAAAGAAAATCTGTTTGGTATTATTCAAGTCTAAATAAATAAATTAAAATAATAAATAAGTTAATTTTCTTTTTAAAGTTGTTGAAACAAAATCAATTAAAGTGTTTCAAAGAGAAATAAATGTTCATATTATTGCAGACTGCCTGTTTCCAAGAAGAGCGAGATGTTTTAGTTTATGGTGATAAAAGGTGGATTACACACCTGCATTACGCATTTCAAGATGACAGTAATTTAGTGAGTTGAAATATTTTACTTGATTATGTTATAAGATGTAGAAAAATTTTAGAAAAATATAATTTAGGATTTATAAAATTTAAGTGATTTATTTTTCTGAAATTTGAATTGTTGATAAATTTATTAAGCAAAAAAGGGTATAAAATGTTCAATTTGATTGTTTTAAGATATATATATATATATATATATATATATATATATATATATATATATATATATATATATAGATAGATAGATAGATAGATAGAAATTTATTTAATTATCTAAATAATTGTCTACGGGAAGGAAAAAATGACCATTGATTTGATGTTTTTATGTTCTCTCTGTATTTTTATTCAAAGATTATATATATCTTACAGGGGAAAAAAAAAACTATGAAATGAAATTTTATATCTTTCTTAGTTATGAAATTTTTACTTTTAGTACTTTCTTATGGATTACTATTGTGGTGGTGATCTACTAACACTGTTAAGCAAGTTTGAAGACCATCTGCCGGAAGATATGGCCAAATTTTATATTGTAGAGATGATTTTAGCTGTTCATTCTATTCATAGACTGGGCTATGTGCATCGTGATATTAAACCTGATAATGTTTTGCTAGATGCTTCTGGTCATATTCGTCTAGCTGATTTTGGTTCCTGTTTAAAATTACTTGAAGATGGCTCAGTAAGAATTTTTTTTTTAAATAACTAGTCACTTATTTTTAATTCTAATTATTAAATTATTGAATGCTACAAACTAAAAGCAAATAACTTAATTTCTTATTTATGTACTTTTTAAAACTTATTTACTATTTCTTGACAGGTACAATCAAATGTAGCTGTTGGAACACCTGATTATATTTCACCTGAAATACTAAGGGTAATTTTAAAACATTTTTCACCAATTTCAGTTATAAGACTACATTTTCATGTTTTATTTTTCTTGGTATATTGTGGTAAATCATGGTTTAAAAATTCAATGCCTTTTTTTCTAATTTTTATATGGCTTTGTAATGATAGTGTGAAAGTATTTTTATTTTATTCATTTAATACAATAATTCATTATAATTGACCATCGTTAAATGAATTACTATATTTATTTATTTTTTGCTTGTATTTAATTACTTTATTTAATATTTATTATGTTTATGATACATTTTTCAAAAGTGATTTCTGAAGTATGTAACTATAAAATAAAACTAAATTTTTCTCAAGTTAATTGTTTTTTGGAAAGCAAAAATCTTGCAGAAAAGTTTTGTACTGATAACTTCTAAAATTAATTTTTTAGTGACAAAAACTTATGATATGTTGAATTTACTCGTGGAAAATAAGTTTGTTTATTTTCAAGATATGTCTACTTATTATTAATGTAATTTCATTAGTAGGAATGCTACAACAATATAAAAATATTGTTATTTGAAATTCAATCATAATCTAGCTAATGAACAACTATAATTTTTTTAAACTTAAAATCAGCATCATTTCAATTTTTCATTTCTTTTATAAGACTTAACTGCAAATCAAATTGTTTTTGTGATAAATGATAGTTTTGTGATAATATTTTAATATTTTTTTCTTGCCATCTAACAGAAATGTTGGTTAAGGTGCATTTAAAATGTTTTCAATAAAAACAGTTTGAACCTTAAGTCAAATTCAAGAATATACTTATCTTTTGGTTTATAATTAAATACTTATAGAGTTCATTAATAAGAACCAAGATTTCTTAGAAAAACTTAAATTATTATGTCGTATAAATTATGAAATTTGTTCCTGTTTAACTCTTTTTTTTTTTTTTTAATGATAATAATAGCACACTTTCTAACTATGTTCTATAATCTTATAGGCGATGGAAGATGGTCAGGGAAAGTATGGTCCTGAATGTGATTGGTGGTCTTTAGGGGTTTGCATGTATGAAATGCTATATGGCGAAACACCTTTCTATGCTGAATCTTTAGTTGAAACTTATGGAAAGATTATGAATCACAAGGTTGGTGCATATGCTTTTAAGTTAAAGCTATTAATATGCTCTTTTCAAATGTGAATTAGATTAAAATGTTGTAAAAACTAATTTATATGATGATAAATATCTTTCAGAATTGTTTTGACTTTCCTGATGATCCAGGATTCTGTGTATCTGAGGAAGCCAAAGATTTGATGAGGAAGTTGATATGTTCATCAGATTGTAGGCTAGGACAACACGGCTTAGAAGATTTTAAAAATCATCCTTGGTTTGATGGCTTAGATTGGGATGATGCAAAGAATGGTAAGTTCTAAAATTAAATTACTTTTGACTTCTAGTTACATATTTTCATATAGATTTCTTTTATACAGAAGTTTCAAGTAACTGAAAATTTTCCAGCAAACTCGTTATTTATATAATTACAGTTCATAGTCATCAAATGATATATGTTGTGAATAATGTATTTATTTTACTTTATACTTAAATATTGATGTACAGTTAAAATTAACAGCTATTGTTTATGCATATTTAATCATTGTGTGCCTTTTTTCCCTGTTCTAAAAAAATTACATCAGTTGCGAACAAACACGTGGGCACCAGTTCAGGCATTAACCACATTATCTGACTAAGGTCAAAATTATTAATTTTTTGCAAATTTAATTTTTAATTTATGGATGATTTTTGATATTTTTGGTTTTACAATTAACAAGCAAAATATTCCCAAGATTAAAGATATGAATATTTTTTTGTATGAGAACAAATTTAATTTTTTCGGGAATTGAATACAAAGTATCTGTTTTGATAATTTTATTACTCTTAGTTAATAATTTTGTTGTAATTAAATTCTATATATGGAAGCTTACATTGTTGTTTGGTAAAATATATCCTTATAAAATAAAAAAATAATTTTTTTTAAATTTATTTATTATAACTTTTAAATATTTATGTTACTTTAAAAAAACAGGAAAAAAATAGCTCTGTGGCTACTGAAAATCATGGTTTGCACACCAGTTACAAACGTAGTTTTTTTTTTATATAAGACATATCGATTTAAAATATTATTCCAATTAATGTTATTGTTAATGCAAATTCTATTTCAATTCTTATTAATTATTTATATTTAGTGACTGGTTATAAGTATTTTGCAATTTACCTAATATTTAGATATTTTTTTTATTTAATCTATTTTGTTTTTATCTTTTCTAGCAACAGCTCCATACATTCCTGAAGTTAGCAGTCCAACAGATACATCTAATTTTGATGTTGATGAAAGTGATTTGAAACATTCGGTATACCTTATTTTATATTATTTATATGGTGTGGTATGATTTGTATGATTTGATACCAATTCTGATGTGATAATAAGTTACATAATTTAGCTTCAACTAACTATATGAAGTCTTTGAGAATCATAAAAAGAAAAACATTTTTTCCATTGGAAAGGAAATTATTTGGTAGAACATAACATAATCCATAAGTTTGTAACTATTCTTTTTTTATAGGAATATTTTAAAATAGCTGTCCTAATTCTTGATGTGTTTAAATGAGGAAAAACACTTTTTTGATATTTTTTACATAGCCTCAGTTTCTGATAGTTCTTTTTTGTACACAACATTTCCAAATAACTTTTCTTTAAAAAATGTTTTTAAAAATCTATCTAAAGTTTAAATTATGTTTAAATGAATTAAATCTTTCATGCTTCTATATAATTTGACAAAACCTAAGAAATTTGATTATTATTATTATTATTATTATTTTTTTTTTTAAGCTAAACTTTTGAAAATTAAGTTTTTCAAATATCTTGGGTTCTTTTAAGTAAGTAAAAGTATCTCTTTTTGCTAGTTGCAAAACGTAACTTAATGTTACATTTTATGTTTCTGCTCAAAAACTATTAGATTTATTAACTTAAATTGTGATAGATTGTAAAGGGAGTGCAATGTATTAAAAAAATCAATATTGGTTAACTATTAAGCTTGATATAAATACAATATGGGCCACTCTACAGTCGATAGGAATGCAACTACGGAGTAAAATTTGACATGGTAAAAGGGATGTATTTGTTCATTAACATAACATAGTAATTTTGTTTTAAAATTTCAATTTGTTTGAAAGTTATTGCTATTTTAATTGCTTTTTTGTGATTTTTTTCTTGCGCTTTTTCTTTAAGTTACATTTTGTTTTGCTGTGCAAAAACTATAAGATTTATAAAGTTTAAATTATGATTAGTTGTAGTAAAATGTACAGAGAGTACAATGGAATAAAAAAATCCTACCATTAGTTAGAGAATAAAGTGTTAAACTTGTATTCAGAAATACTGTTTAGTTGATCCTTAGTCCACTGAAATAAAACAAAAGAGTTACAGTTTTATACAATGAAAGAGTTTTTTGTGAACTTAATGCAAATTTTGTATCAAAATTCCAATTTGTTTAAAAGTTAATGCAAATTCAAGTGCTTTATTGTTGTTTTTTTTACTGCTTTAAATGTGACTATTTTCCAATTGGTGTATACAATTTATTTTTTCCTCACAAGATCATTATTTTTTATTAATAAGCTCAAGCTTTAGTTGATGGCAAAAAAAAAAAGAGAGAAAAAAAGATAGAAAGATTACAAACGTGCTGCCAGATATAAATCTTAAAATTTACATAGAAATTTTAAAAAAACAACAACAACAACAACTTATTATTAAAGAGCTATAAAAACCGTTCCTTATTTGAATTGTTATAAGTCTCGGCAGCAAGTAAAATTACTTCTCATCTATTTATTCTTATTTTCCCCCTAATCTGTATTTATTAGGTTAATTTTTTCAAGCACACTTGATTATTTTTTTGATTTAGATAATCGCCTATTTCAATACTATGAACATATTCACAAAATGTTAATTGCACATGCTTGATGTTATAATGCATAAAACTACAATGTATGTATGTTTTAAAACGAAAAAACAGTGATGAATGAGGAATAATTACTAGGGTTGAGAGGGGAGAGAGCAAGGGGTGAAGCCTTCTAGTTAATGTAATTTGTTGTTCAGTAATGACATTCTGCAGTTATTCCCCTAGTTAATAAGATTTGGATAGTGATATTTAACTCAACAGTAAAATTTGGTATAAAAGCTGTATAATTAATTATTTAAAAATTTTTTTAAGCAATTTATATGAGTAAGCAATTTTTATGGTTATATTGAAAGCAATTCATAAATCACCTTTTTTTTATTATTAATTTTAGGAATCATCACCACCAGTTGCAAATCCTGTGTTTTCTGGTTTGCATCTACCATTCATTGGTTTTACTTTTACCAGTGGAAGGTAAGAAAATTTTTAGTACATTTTTTAGACATGTATATCATTTATGTTTTTATGCTAATTTCTATTTTCGTTAATTTTTATAGTAAAATATCTGACACTGGATTTTTTAAAATGATTAATGAGGTCTGTGATATTATGGATGGTGTTCCGAATTCCTGCTTAGAAGAGAAGGTAGAAATTTTAGAGAAAGAAAAAAGTGACCTTGCTAGAAAAATTAGAGGTACTTTTCTTGTTTATAATATTTGGTTTGATTTTATTCTAGCATCACACTAGAAATACACAAATGAGCGATTGATGTCAAAATTATTATGATGTTATTTCTCTCTGATAAAAATGATTTGGCTACAAATTTAATTTCTCTGATGACACTGTATGTGCATGTTCACTATTCTTTTCTATTAAATTAAGGACTTGTTTAGCGAAAAAGAAATCGACTGTGTTATAAGTTAATGAAGTAGAATTCTTTCAATTTTAATGGAATAAAAGTTTTTAAAGAAACTGAGATTTGTTAATCTTACTTTTTGTTAATCTTTTGAGCCCTTTTCAAAATTTATTTTCTTGGAATATGTTCAATAGGAAAGATAATGATTGATTTCAAATATTGTAAATCTTCAACATATCAACTTGTTCGATTTACAATTTTATAAATTTGAAACATTAACTCTTAAAGGTGACCCTAAAAAGTTTTTACAAATCGGTTGCCACTTTTTCATTAAGTTGTAGGAAATGTTAACTATTGTTGCAAGTGTTAATTCACCTAAATTAAAAATTTGAAACTAAAATTTTTTGTTCTGAAACACATTATATTAACATGGCCATTTAACAGCCATCAAATTTTACTGAAGTTCAAAACAACTTTGACAGTAGTTAAAATTAAAAAGGAGACTGTAAACAGGAGTTCTAAAAGTTTACTTTTAACTTATAATTTAGTTTCTAAGTAAATATGTTTTATAAACATTTATTTATTTTTAAGTAGTTCAAGTACATTAAATTTTCATTTCTTTCATTTATATGAGAAGATGGCTCTTTCCCAATAAAATTAATTAAAAAAAAATTCAAGCTTAAGTTAAAAAAATTTTGTTTTCAATTATAGAAATCTTACTTAATATTTTAATTTAAGTATTTTTGCCTTAATAAAATCTCTTCTCAATCAGAGCAAAAAAAATTTTTTTTTTAAATTTCCCTTCCTCTTTTTTTTAAAAATTTATTTATTTATTTTTTTTTTATAGATTTTGCACTTTGTGTTGCAAGTGAATTAAATGCTGAAATATTTTCCTTCCCAACATTGGGAAGGAAAACGTTTTAACATTATGTTAGTTTTAAAATTTTTATGTATAAGTGGAAATTTTAGAAAGTTTTATTTTTGTATTTAATATTGTTACAGTAACTCTTCAGCATAAAAGGCAATAATTATTAATTTGAATGTTTTAAACAGACTTCCTGTAAAAATCATATCATCATTTCAATAAAAATACTGAAGTTTTCAGTATTTATTCTAACGTTTTGTAGAATCAAAATTTCCCCATAAATTGTAGTTAATGTCCTTTACTGTATTGATTAATTTTTTCTAGAAATGTCAAATTATCAAAATAATACATCTAGTGATGATAATGTTATTAAGAATTCTGAAAATGACGTAAGAAAGCTACAAGATGAAGTGAACACTCTTCGAAAAAAATCCTTAGGTATATAGTTGCTGCGTTATAACTTTTCATTAATTAGAAAACTTTGATATATAAATTAATAATATTATCTTCTTTAGAATTGGAAAGGGAGTTGCAGAAGCATCGCAATGATCATCGTAAAATCTTAACAGCTAAACAAGATTTAGAATCTATTCAAGATGAAAAATCTTCTGTTATAAAAGATTTAGAAAAAACTATAAAATTACTTAAAGCTGAAAAAGATGATTTACATAAAGTAAGAATGAATTGACTCCTTGGTTTGTTTCTTTTGAGTTACTTTGTTTCCAAAATTATGAAATGATTTGTAAACCAAAATAAATAAATGAAAATTTAATTGTTTTTTTTCTATTAATTTATGTGGGTAAGAATTCGTTTATTTTTCAGGAAGCAATTGAATCTCAAGAAAAGCTTAAACTGCAATCAAAGGAGTTGAAAGATGCTCAAATACAAAAGAAATCTGCTATGACTGAATATACAGAGATTAGTGATAAGTATGATGATTAGTAAAAAATAATTTTTTTGTAAGATTTGCTACATTTTTTTATATTTTGTTCTGGTTATAAAATTTTAAACTCTGCTTTCCATTTTTTTTTTTATCAAATTCATTTGCTTTCTTAAAGTAATTTAATATCTTATTTTGTTTTTGCATTCTTGAATCCTTAATGCTTTTTCTCATTAAAGCATATTGTGATAATAAAAAACATAAACAAAATAATTAGTAGGCAAAAGCCATAAAATGGTTTTTGTGTTATAAACAAAAAGAGCTTATGCCATTGCAAAATCAAGGCTTAGTAGCTCTTAAGATATATGTGTTGCAATCTGTTTTAACGGGATTTTTTTTATGGTACAATGAGCGGTGACGAAAATTTGATTTCCACATACTGGCTGCCAATGTTAATAGTTCAAAGATTTGACTTCATATTTGCTGATTCATTGATGCTTGCTTTTACTTTCAATTAAGTTAGAAAATTAGGCTCTAAAACGTACTTTCTCTGGATAAGCATACAATGTGCCACAAAGGTTTAGGCAATCATGGAATTCTGTAAAATTTAAAATAATGCAGATTTTTTCCAATTATTTTACTGTAAGTGTAATTAACAAAAAAGAGAATATTCACAGTAAAAGAAATGTGATAGTTGGAAAAAGAAATAAATGAAACAGAAAAAAAATTGGTATTTACTTGTTTCAAAAATTAAGACTCAAGTAAATTAATGCAGAATTTTTACAAATTATGCCATGTTAAAAGGTTATGACATTTATGAATCCTTTAGCTGCTTATGAATTTTTTGGGCTACTTTTAAATTTCATTTACACAGTTAAAAAAGTGCACTCATATAAATAAATTTTAAGAATTTAAAGTTAACTGTAAATAAGTCTTTCATAATTATTATTTTAAATGAATTTCTTAAAATGCAGTATTTACTGAGTTTTAAACCATGTAAAAATTACGAACCACAATTAAAATAAGAAAGGCTGCAAAACACAATTTTGAAAGATTGAAAAATTCAAAAATTAGGTTCAAACCAAAAGTGTTCAACAATCGACATAAGAATCAAAGGGTTCATACTGTTTCAAGATAAATCATTTAAAGAGAAGAGATGTATCAAGAGAAATCATCGTACCTAATAACTAAAACTAAATTGGGACGGGCATTACATGTTATATGGGTATGAATAAACTAATGTGTGATTAATCAAATGGCCGTAGCTATTTTTACCAAGTTATTATTACAGACTATTATTACTGAACAATTTTAACAATGACTATTATTACATAAAAAAGATTCCAAAATATTTATGTAGTTGACAACATAGTAGAGTTTAGCTTATGGGTGCCAATAATAGCCAAATTAATTCAAAAGCCAAATTATTTTAAAAGCGTCAAACCTTAGTTGGCTACTAAAATACATTAAAGAACCATTAACCACCTTTCAGAGAAATATAAGGTGGGTTCTCGAAAAGCAATGCCAGCATACATTAATCTGTGCCTGTGAAATTATGGCTTAGAGCTAAAAATATAGTAATTTTAGATTGGCTCTCTATTATTGATTCTTGATCTATTAACGAGAATGTTTAGGGTGTGTTTTTATAAACTGTATGTGAGAACAGAAAGGAGTATTCATCCTTACAGTACACTAACTGTAAAAATCCATTAAAACAGCATGTCTTAATACTGACCAGAAACCATGCAATCTCACCCTTTCAAAGAAAAAAGGATTGGGGAGGGGGGGGGGAGGTTTCACATCATTCAATAGAATTTTGTATTTTATTTTATCTCAAATATTGTTGTTTGTGCTTATTGAATTGTTACTTTTTCCGTTTTAATTAAGTAATAGTAGTATATATTTTTTTCCATCAATATCATCTTGAATAAAATTATTGAAAAACAATATTTCAGAATTTAATGAAAAGTTTTATGTGTAACTAAATTTATGTTGCGTACTAAAACTGTTTTTTAGTACATTAACTAGTTTTAAAAACTATAGTTAAACTAGTTAATTTGTTTAACTAGTTTAAGTAACTGTTTTAAAACTGTTTAAAAAAGCTGTTTTTTAAACAACTAAAAACTGTTTTTTAGCAGATTTGGATTTTTGACCATAAAAATATGTGGATTAACCTCAATCCAGAAAATATAAAGCCTATTGATGCTATATTTAAACCAAAACCAGAAAATCAACTGCAAGTTTTTGCCTTTTAATGTTAATTTCATTTTTTTTTTTTTTCATATTTCGCCCTATATTAGAAACCTTTTAAATGAATTAAAAATATTAAGATAAATCAAATTTTTGAATTATGAGTTAATGTTTTCCTTATTTTCGTACAATATAGCAGCCGAGGTCATTGTATTGAGGTTTGACTGTATGTGATATGTCTCTTTTCTTTTTTTTCTTTCTTTTTTTTTTGTTTATTAAAGGTTCTGTATTTTTTAGACTTTCTGAAGTACGAGCTCAAAAACAAAAACTATCCAGGCAGTTACGAGATAAAGAAGAAGAATTGGAAAATGCAATGCAAAAAATTGATACTTTCCGCCAAGATATGAGAAAAGCAGATAAATTGAGAAGAGAGGTATACTATGTATTTTGTTTTTAACTATAAAATTTTTCTCTTTATTCTTAATATTATTTTTATTCTATGTTTTTATAAGTTTTTATGTTAGGAAGTGTATTGAAAATTATCTGTACTAAATAAATTAAAAATATTTGTTTTATAACACTACAAAAGTGCTTCTCTCCCTTCAGCTGGAAATCAGGCTAGAAGATAGCAAATCAGATATAACAAAGGAACAAAGATTGCGAGAAAGGCTTGAAGAAACAATTCGTCGCCTGGAATCTGAAGTTGAAACACTGAAACGAAGGCATGTCGGTAGAGCTTTTTCTCCTGAACAAACTGATAATAATCAAGAACTTAGTCGGTAAGACAAAATTTTAGTTTTCTGTTTGAAATTTAAATTTTGAATGAAGATTTCTTTCATGGTGTATTTTTTTTGTGTGTCTCACGTAGTTTGAAAATGGAGCTTGAAAATATGAATTTGCAACACAAAGATTCACTCTCTCAATTACAAATGAGGCATTGTGCTGAAATAGCAGCTTTACATGATCAACTTCAAGAAACTGAAGCATCTAAATTAAAAGCAGAGAAAGAAGTAATTATCCTGAATGAAATTTTTTTTATCTTGAGTTGAATTTTTATTTTATTTTCATGATTGTCAAAATTCACTACTTAGGGAGCTGTGCTATGGATTTATTCTATACTATATTCTGATAAATTTAAATCTTACAGCAATCTAAAAAGTCTAAATGTTGTAGCATCAACAATCATGAAAGTGAATCTATATTAATTTTCATTACTTTACTATTAGTGGATATATATTTGAAATTTTAGTTATTGTTTTATCCTCATTCAAAAATTTATTTGACATATTTTTTTTTAGGTTGCCTTCTTTAAAGATAAATTTGAACAAGCTCGATCAGAAAGGTACATAAAAAAAATTTTGGTATCTTTTTTTAGATACTAAATATTCAACTTAGTCGTTTCTTTGATTTTTTCTTTAATGCATAATTCCTACTTATTTGATACTAAGAAAAAATGTATTTTATTGATTTTACACTCTATTACTATTTCATGTATATTGTTTCATAGTTAATGTTTAATTATTAGAAAACTTATTATCAAAATTGGAAATGGTCAAAAGTTTGAAATATTTTCTATGGGGGATCATCCAAATCTTATGTGAGCATATTTTTGGTGTTTTTAAACTCCTCCTCCCTTGTAAACAAAAATAAGCAAATTGCAAACCCCCTATTCTTATGTAAGATTTTGATCTTTGGCAATAATAATCTAATATTATGAATTTTTATTATAGCAGTAATAAAATTTCACATTTCAATTAGTTTCTTTCAAATTCTATTTAATTAAATTTCTGAATCATAATTTTTATAAAATATAGCTTTTATTCAATGTTTTAACATTAATTTTCTGTATTTACACTTATTCAGATGATGCTCTAGCCAGTTCCCCATGTCCCCAAAATACGGAAATGAAGAATCCTTCCCCCTTAATTTCTTGCGTAATATTTGGACGGCCCCTTATTGGCATCTTTTATTTTAATGTACATTTATTTCCAATGTTGGTTGGTTATATGTGATTCATATTAATTTAATTTTTTCTTTAGAGAATCGGAGCATCAAGATCTTTTGCGAGAACTTAAGCAGAGTCATGCAAGAGAAAAATCGATGTTGCAAGATGAGCTTAAAAAAATGACATCAGATGTAGAAAAAGTATGCACATTTATTTTTTTGAGCTACCAAATGTTAGAGCACATATTTATGTAAATATAAATTCAATTTGGCATTCCTTTTATCTTTCTAAAATATTAAGATTATTTAGTAATTTATAATCTCTTTAGATATTTTAAATTCTTATTTTCTTTAATTTAATTTGTCTTTTGAAATAAAATATTAACAATTTGCATTTCACTGTTGACGATGAAGTTATAAGAAATTCTTTTTAAATTCAATATCCTATCCTACAATATTTTGTTACTTTGTGCCATTTTACGTTATTTATTTAAAGGACATTGCTGAGGTTAGTCTGCTTTTATTATTAATGTGCGTAGTTTTAACTTATGTTTTTATTCATAACATTTCTTAATAGTTATTTTCAAATTTTTTTCAGAAACTTATCTAAACTTAATATGTAACTAATTTATGAAGAATTGTTTCAAACACCTTGCACTATAATTATATTTTTCACCTGTAGTATATCAAGACATTGCAGAAAGTTGAAGAGGAAAAGAAGAGATTGGAGAATGACTTCTACCTGATCAAAGACAAAAAAGATTCTATTAATCAATGGGAGGCTCAAATTAGTGAAATCATTCAATGGTAAATATTGATATGACATATATTTAAAAATTGTTTTTGTTGTTGTATTTAGTAATTGTTTGTGTTTTGTATCTAATATTTGAAAATATTGTTTTTAATTTAAATTTATTTTTAATGAAAACTCTGAGAAAAGAAAAGTGAATACCATATATCCTTAACTAAAAGTTGACCCCTTATTTTTGATTTCGAGATAGCAAATTTCTGATATGTTCTGTGAATAAGTTGACTGCTGAAAGAACCAAATATAAAATTTTCTAAAATTATAAATATTTTATAAAGTTAAAAATATTTAACATTTTTCGCTCTGGATATGCTATATTTGTTCTCAAATAAAGATGCAACAACATAAACAAATGCTGTGGGATGGCCTGTTTATCAGGTTTAACTTACATGTGACATCACTTGAAGGTTTGCAAAGTGTGGATTCAAATGTTATTGTAAAATCTCTTTAAAAAATGTGGAATTTTGAGTTCTTTCGATGAGGATGAAGACTATTTTCTGTGAGACTCAGCAGAGGAGGATGAAGTAGAATCCATTGTGTAGTGGGATTTGTATGACAACAACGCTAACATTATTGAATCTAACACAGCTGATGTGCTGGAATCTTTAAATTTGTAGCTTTATTGTATGCTTTAATAGTTTTCAATGTGTTACCTGTTTTAAAATACTCTTAATAAATTATCTTATTAATTGTTTTCAGAACATAACTTAAAGTATTGTTTCTGAGTGAAAAACTTTTTTATGTAGCGAAAATATGATAAGAAAGAGAAAATGCAAAATAAATTGTATATCAATATATATAAGCTTAAGAACTTTTTATATAGGTCAAATCCCTTATATTGCATTATCTCAGCATTGCATTAACTTAACTTTTAAGTCTTGCATAAGCTTGAGTATGTAATGTTAAGTCAAGATTTATTTATTTTTTAATTTTTAGCAATCATGATTTTAAAAAAAAATAAATGCAGGTGGAAACTTTTGAAAAAATGTATAGAATACATGAAATAAAAAATCCTGATTATTATAACATACACAAAATTTAAAAATCATGTGTGGTAACAGGTTTGTGGCATTTGTCTATGGTTAACTTTTCGATTAGATGCACCTGAATCAGGTGTTATTACTGAAAAAAAGAGATATATATTTATAAAATTTTTTAATCCATACTTTAAATTAATTTTGTACGTAAATGTATGTGAACTTTATTTCCAAACAAAATATTCATAATTTGTTTTATATATTTATTTTTTTAAATGTTAAGGATATATTGATTTTATAGGTTATCTTTTCTCTAGTATTCTAAGGCCCTAAAACTTCACTGTTAAATCTTTGAAAATTTTATTATTGTTCATATTCCAAGAACTAAATATTTATCTTCTAAAAAATTATCACTTAATAACAGTAATACATATATTTAAAATTTTAGTGTCCTTAGTCATAAATTGGAAGATCCCTTAGACTGGTCCCTATTGACTGTGTGTGTTCTGCCCTAGCTACTCTTCGGCTGATCTTAGGCTTTCTTAACAATTTTTAAATATAAACTAGCTGTTTACAATAGTTTTCACATCAATATTCCACTATTTAGTTTTCAGAAAAGAGAATGGATTAAAAAAATCAAACAAAGATAGTTGCTATTATTAATTTTTTTTTCTATCAATTGTGTGTTCCAAATATTTCTGTATCTAAATTTAATTTGGAAATTGATTTTAGGGTGAGTGATGAAAAAGATGCAAGAGGTTATCTTCAAGCTTTAGCCACCAAAATGACTGAAGAATTGGATGCTTTGAAAATGACTGGAGTTCCACCTACCTCAACAGTTGTATGTCTTTTCCCTTTTTTAAAACTATTTTTATATATAGTTGTTTTGTTTTTTTATAAATAATGAATATATTAATGCTTTAGTTTTCATTATTTATATACATATTTTTTAATGAGTAGTAATAATTTACAATATTTTCTTAAACATTTTACATAAATTATAGTAATTTCTTACACACAATATATTGTTTTGAAAACTGCTGTGATAATTTCATTTTAAAATAACTTTTAAAATGTAATTATCACATGTTGAAGATGTTTATTAATTAATTATATAATTCATCAATTTTACATTACTTAGGTTTAGCGCAAATATAATTGTAGATAAAATTTAAAATGCTTTTATCAATGTACACTCTATACCACATTTAACTTTCATGTCTTTTTCTTTTTAATCTTTGCTAATCATGTTTTAATTTACACTGATCATGCTGACTAAAATTAATATATTGGATTATTTGTCAGCATACCTTCTGCTATCTTTGTTCAGCAGTATTTTGACCTAATATTGTCTTACTCTATGTGTCATCTAAAAAACATTTAACAAAACAAATTCTCGAAAGGAAGAAAGAAAAAACACTCAACAAAATAGTAATTGAAATAGTGAATTTTCAATACTTCAGAGGGTACCACAACACATAGTTATGGAAACTTTTCACTTCAAAACAGCTTATGAATTTTCAACTTGTTGTTTAAGCATTTTTTAAATTATATTTTATGTTTTTTAAATATCATTTTATATGTTTTCTATCTACATTTTTACAGGAGAAGAATTGGAAAAACAGGAGATCCCAAAAGCTCGATAAAATGGAATTGCTGAACCTGCAGTCTAGCCTTCAAAGTGAAATTCAAGCAAAACAAGCTATTAGTTTGGAATTGAGTAGAGTTCGTGCTGAGCTGGTTGCTGAACAAAAGTATTTACTTATTTTTCTACATTGCTTTAAAACTTGATTTAGTGTAGGTATTACTTATTAACGCAAGCAATATGTAATAAATTCAATAGTAAGTTTACTGTTTCAAATAAATAATTTTTATAATTTTAACTTATCACTTAATAACAGTAATAATTTTGACTTAATTTTTCTTACACAAATCTGCTAGTGTTCTATAGATTAATATATACTTTGAGGTGATAAAAATCATGGAATACCTCTTAATACCATATTAGACATCCATTAGCTCTACGTAGGGCAGCAACTTGATGTGGTATAGACTCAACAAGAAGTTGGAAGTCTCTTGCAGGAATATTCAGCCATGCAGCCACAATTGATGTCCATAATTGTAAAACTGTTGCCATTGCAGGATTTTGTGCGAGGACTGACCTCTTGATTATATCCTATAAATGTTCAATGATCAAGGTAGCCAAATCATTTGCTGGAATTGTCCAGAATATTCTTCAAACTAGTGTGAACAATTAATGTGCTGGGTAACATGGTGCATTGTCATCCATAAAAATTTCACTGTTGTTTGGGTACATGAAGTTTATGGATGGCTGCAGGTTCTCTCTCTCCAAATAGCTGGAAATAACAATTTCCAGTCATTAATCAAACCATAGGACTATGCTATGAAAAAGCAGCCCCTCTTATTATGGAGCCACCACTAAATTGCACAGTGCCTTGTTGAGAACTGGGGTCCATGGCTTTAAAAGGGCTCTCATCTGCACTCAAGCTGACCAGCTGAAATCGTGACTCTTCTGATGAAGCTACAGTTTTCCAGTTGTTTATGGTTCAACCAATATGGTCCCGAGCCCAGGTGAGAAGCTGGATGTGATGTCGTGCTGTTAGTAAAGGCACTTGAGTCTGTCTTCTGCTACCTATCCTGTACTGCTTGTCCCAATGTGCATGTCCATTTCACGTCCCACATTGTTGCTTGCAGTTATTTCACGTAATATTATTTGTCTGTTTACACTGACAATTCCATGCACTGGTCATTTAAAGGTTTCAATAAATTCATCAATCATATTTTTCTTGTCTGAAAGCTATCTTCACTCCTTTTGTGAAATGTTGTAATAGTTGTTATTTTGCTGATGAAACCATGGGATTTGCTTTTTCTTGATTTATTTTTAATTTAACTTTTCAGTTTGCTGGAGGTATGTTATTTAGCAAAAATGGCTGCTCACAACCAGCATAATTCTGTATACTAAGAACAGACTTAAAAATTTTTGAAGGAGGATTGATTAGATCGGTAGTGAGTTTTGTCACTATAAGTCTAGTATTTCTATATAAATATTTGCTTTATTTTTCCATATCCATGTTATAGAAACCTTACATTATAATGTCCATATTTTTTTAGACCACTGGGGTTATATCGAGTGTCAACTGCATTCATATATGCACATATATAAGGAACACCAGGTTTTATTGATTTATTTTTTGTTTGCTCTTCATTTGATTGTGTGCTGCTGTCAGTGAATATTCAGTCAGGTGTTTCATATTAAATTGCATTTTCTTTAAACATATATACAGTGGTGGCCAAAAGTGTGGAAATTTTTTGCATTGAAAGTTTCATGTTTTTCAACTTTATGTGCTTGTAGAATATATTAATTTTCACTTAAATACAAACGTTTATATATCAAATTGAAGGTAATTTAATGTAGAATTTAATAACAAAAACAGAGTTAAAATATCTGTATTACAAAAAAAGTTATACTAATTTTAGTAGAACAAACACAAATCGTTTTGAATGAGGACATGTTTTCTAATAAAAGCGTACTAGCCAATCACAAACACTGTTCTTAGAACCAATCAAATGTCTGTAACTATAGTTTATGTTATTTGGATGGTAAAAGAGTTATTGTTGTGGAAATATTTTGCGGAATGATGCATACTAGTATAATTAAATAGAGTATTGCTGTTTTTGAATATATAAATATTTGCTTTTAATTAAACTAATTTTAAACAATGTCATCAACAAGAAGAACTAATTGGACATCTACAAAAAGAAGCCCGATTGTTATATTGAGAGAAAATGGCCTCTCTTATGCTGAAATTGCAAGACAAGTTGGTGGTTCAGTGACTTGTTCCGGTGTACGAAAGTTCTGCTTACGTTATGAAAAAACGAAATCAGGCCGAAAAAAATGCACAAGTGCTACTGCCAATAGAAAAATTCAATGGCTATGCCTTCAAGATAGAAAAATTTCATCAGATGTGAAATGAATGCAGCGGGTATTGCAGTAAGTTCAAGAACAATAAGAAGAGGGATATCAGGATTTGGACTACAAGCTAGAATTCCAAGGAAAAAACCATATGTAAATTAAAAGCAACGTGAAAAACGAGTTAAGTGGGCAAAAGAACACATTAAATTGTCAGAAAATCAATGGAAGCAAGTAATCTGGAGCAATGATAGTAAAATATCGCTCTTTGGTAGTGATGTTAGAAAATACGTGAGACATAGAGTAGGTGACGCACTTCATCCTGATTGCATTGAAGCAACTATAAAAAACCCAACAAATGTCATGATTTGGGCATGTATGTCTGCAGATGGTGTAGGCCGAATTCAAGTGATTGATGGCATCCTGAATGCCAAAAAATACATTGAAACTGTCCTGAAACCAAAATTGATACCTTCCATCAGGGATCTCTTCCCCAACAACGCACCATTTATTTTTCAGCAGGATTCAGCTCCATGCCACATAGCAAAAGTATGCAAAGCATGGTTTCAAAATAAAGGCATAGATATATTACCATGGCCAGGAAACAGCCCTGATCTCAATCCAATTGAAAATTTGTGGCGACGTTTGAAAATTCTTGTACGAAAAAAATGTCCATCCAATAAAAGACAACTTATTGAAGCTATAATTGATTCTTGGCACCATGTGATTACGGAAGATGAACTCCAAACACTTAATCACTCGATGAAAAGACGCTGTGCAGCTGTCTTAAAAAATAAGTGTTATCCTACTAAGTATTGATTGTGTAAGTATCACTTTAAAAAAATGCAAATCTAAGATAGATCTTACTATTAGTTGCATAACTTTTTTTGTAATACAGATATTGTAATACTGTATTTATTATTAAACTCTACATTAAATTACCTTCAATTTGATATATAAACGTTTGTATTTAAGTGAAAATTAATATATTCTACAAGCACATAAAGTTGAAAAACATGAAACTTTCAAAAAAATGTCCACACTTTTGGCCACCACTGTATAATATATATATATATATATTTGTATAGGTGACATGTCTTAATTTTTTTACTTGCCTCTCCTTTACGATTTACAGCATATTTGACATGGCATATAAGCGGAATTGCTGACTACTATCTTAAAATGATAACGATTTCTGTTTCTTTTTTTATTTGTGTAGTAAGTCTTGTTTTTCATACTATAATTTAAACAACTTGAGACGATGGGTTTAAAATTATTAGATGAACTAATTCTGTTTCCATAGTGCTATAAATAATGCTGAGATGAAGATTTCTTTTGATTTTTGATTTGTAAAGTTGATTTTTTCTATGTTACTTTCAAAATATTACTGGGTTATACTCATAATCGGAGTAAATAATTATTTGCCATAATTTTTTTTTGTTTATATGATATCTAGTGTGAAAGATTTAGTTTTCGTTTTTCCTTTTTTTTAAGGGCCAGATACATTGTACTTAATAATATTTTAAAACAAAAGTAAAATATTGTATCTTTTTTTTAGAATTCATAAAGATTGCTTACAACGTATTGAGTTCTACAAGAGGGAGCTTATGAAAAAAGAAAACCAAATTAAAGATTTACAACAGAGAATGGAATCTGGAGATAGCTGTAAGTGTTCAAATTAATGTTGAACTTGTGTAATTTTTATCTGTTAAATGTTATGTGTAAAATAAAAATTAATTTATATTGAATAAATTTATCATGGATCTGAACTATTTTCATAATTTTTAGTAACGAAAGCTTTTCTGTATGCTGAGTAATGTGAAGATTTACTTATCTATTGTAACAAAATAAATACAAATGATACTCTTGAATGTCAGTTATATAATTTTTAAGATGCTGAAAGTACTTTCATATGAAAGATTTATTTTAGAATATAATTTGAAAAAGAATAATGTTTTTAATATAGAATTATCTGAATTAATTATATAGAATTAATTATGTATTTTTACTTATTTAAAAATAGTACGATGGTCTTTAAATTCCATCTTTTGTTTAATCAGTCTATGAAATGAAATTAATTTTTTTTGATGCTATTAATAATCTTCTATATTGATTGCATTCTGTTTAGTTGTTTATATCTTGCAAAAACGTACAGCATTATATTATTTGCATGCATCTGATCATAAAAACTCTAAATGTAAAGTGGTTATTAGTCTTGTTTTAGTTTCTTTGACCCTGCATTTAATAAAACGAAAACAATATTCTAAATTATTAGTGCAGTTATGAAGAATTTAGGATCTATTCTTCAACATTTAAATTTTCACTTTCTTTGTACTTTTGAAATCATTTATTTTTCTAAAAAATCTTCCTCCTTTCTAACACTAAATATTAATACTTTAACATGTGTTATTTAAGGTGATGGTATAACATTACTCATTAAATCTTCTAACATTTTCTGTGTGTTACTCTGCCTGCTTTATGGTACTAAATTTTCACTCTTCATTTCTTATTAACACAGCTGCAGATGTGGAGCTCCATTGTCAAAATGGTAATTAACTCATTTATTAACTTTGTGGCTTAATATATCTCTCCTTAGAGCTATTAATAATTTGTCTTGTGTTGTATTGCATTTTTCGTGTGATAATATAATTCAATTATTGCTGTACATTATTTATTTTTAACCCAAAATAAAAATTCTCTCTTAAACCACCATTATAATCAGAGATCAGAGTAAAATTGTTCAAATATTTCATTGCTATGTTCTGCTTACTCATTGAATAACATATTGAGAAACAAATTTTTTTAGGAGAGCAAACAACGTAATCCTTGAGCATTAAAATATAATTATTATTTTTTTTTTTAAATTATAATTTTTTGTTGTTGTCTGTTTGGTTTTTTTGCCTGGTCAAAAATAACACAAAAATTTATTTCAATCGTCTTTGATTTTCATTCTATGTGTTCCAGCTTTTTTTTTTTATGTATGAAATTGTTTTAATTTATTAAATTTTATTTTAGTTCATTTCAATGTTTTTGTCATTATTAAAAAAATAAAAAACAATACCAAGTCGCTGAAAAAGGGGACATTTTTAAAAAACTAATTTCTGAAAATAGGTTAGTTTATTAGAAGAAGCAAATGTGTCAGTCATAACAAAAAGTACATTGCAAAATAATAAATTCCATGCCAGTTAAAAGAAGAAAAAAAACTTCTGTAAACAAAAACAAAAAAGAGAATTGGTTGATTTCAAAGTAACCTAGGGTAAATCAAATGTTTAAGTCTTCAAAAGAGTTGAAATTAATGTTTATAATTGTAGTACATTTAGCTAACCCACTAAATTGATATATTCCTGAAATTGATATGTGCTATTACAGTAGCTTTGATTTGTGCTTTGATTTAATAGCTTTAGCAAGTGGACATAGATTTTAATTGTGCTATTATTTTGTATTTTTTTCTTCCTGTATTGTGTTTTTTTTCTTTGGCTTATTATGTGTATGTAGATAACTGTTTCATGTAAAGGGAAGTTAGTGTAATATTCCCACTTCTTGTAAGAAAAATTAGCAAATTGCTATCTTTTTTTAAAAAAATCTTTTGCAGCTTGTTGAATTTTCCCTAATGTTCTTTATTAATTAGTTTATATTATTCTGCAAAACTTTGTATTACAAATTTAATAATAATTTGGCTAATTTTCCTTTATTTTATCTTGTCATGCTTCCTCTAGGAGAAAGTGAAAAACTTCTAATTGATGGTAATTCTTGTTAATCTTGACCTACTAGTTTATTTGTAAATTAAAATTACATTCTATGATTGATTTTGAAGAATTTCTTTTTTTCCAACACTAATATAATGTTGAGTTTGATTTTTTCTTAGTTCTTGATCGACCTTCTTCAAGGATGTCATTTCTGGACCAATTTTTAAAAGACACTTCTCAAAGGTTAACACATAGTGATAGTGGAGAATCTGCTGGGGCAGGAGATGAAGCTGATGTAGAAGATAATCAACCAGCTTCTGGTGGAAGTAGTAAATCAACAGCATCAGAAGTCAGTGTGGTAAGTAATAATGTTTTCTGACTTTTTAGGTTTGCTTCGTTTGTTTTTAAAATGTTAAAATTTAATTGTAAAAAAGTTTATTGTAAAAGTTCTTAATTTCTAATCCTCAGCTCAAAAAGAAAAAAGAAAAAAAAAGAAATTGTAACTTGCTATTAACTTAATTGACTGTTTTTTTTTACTATAAAAATTATTTTGAGCCTTTTGATGCATTTTAGATGATTTTGAGTTCGTTGATGCATTTTATTATCCTTTTTCTTAATTGCTTATAATCTTGAAAATATGTCTAAGTTATTTCAGTTTTGCAAGTTTCGTGCATTTCTCTTTTTTTTTTCTTACACTTTTCTAAGTTATTTTTACCTTTTAATTTTAATGCAAAATTATTATTTTTATGCAAAAACTCACCTTCTTTCAAATGTTCTTTTTTTGAAAGTATTTTTAATTAATTTTATTAAAAAAACAATGTAATGCTTTCTAACGTTTTAAATTCAAAATTGACATTCATATTTTTCATCTTGAAATCATTAACTAAATTGTCATATATTAATATCATATTAAATGTATTTAAATTTATTTACTAATAAATAAATTATTGCACTACTTCATAGTTGAGAAGTGTGTTTTGTGAAATTTTTGTATACTTTATGTTAAACATTGTTCAGTTAACTATTTGTAGAACAAAAAAAGTCTAAAAGTATATAATAGAGGCTTATCTATTAGTAAAATGTCAGAATATATATAGAAATTGAAAGTAAAATTAGTTTAAAAAAAAAATTTATATTTCTTTTTTTTTTTTTTTGCACAACACAAATACAAAATTTATGATTGTGGTGTTTGAATTATATTATTAACTTAAAATATATTGTACTAAATAGAAATAGATATGGTTAAATTATAAAATAATTCATAGCATTTTTATTATTTATGAATTTTATACAATAATTAGCCGATATCAGCATTGTATCTTGAAATCGAACTTTAGTTGCTAAATCTTTAAAAAACATGATCTTACTATTCTATTTTAGAAATTATTTTACTGCAATGTTCACTTGTTTGAATCAGTTGATTACCTAAGTGGAATCATATTAAAATGAATGGATGAATTTAAATGTTTTTTTTTTTTTTGTTTTTGTTTGAATGAATATTATATGATAATGTTATATTTTAGGATAATTTTACCTTTTCACCTGTGATAGATTCAAGGCCAGTGATCAATTTATTAACTCCAAAGGTAATATATTGTTTTTCTAAAAAATCAGTTGCAGGGCTATAAGTCTTTAATCTTTTAATGGATTTTTGACGTTTTGAAAAACTTTAAGACAAAGTGAGATTGAACAACATAAATTGAACACCATTTGCATTTTAAG
This sequence comes from Parasteatoda lunata, assembly GCA_949128135.1. Lineage (NCBI taxonomy): Eukaryota > Metazoa > Arthropoda > Arachnida > Araneae > Theridiidae > Parasteatoda > Parasteatoda lunata. Next base: position 68,098,663 of record OX421970.1, read on the forward strand.
TATAAACATACTCATTTAACTTTTTATTTGCTAATATTTTATTTGACCTGGGACACACCCAAGATTCATTTTAAATTTTTTAATCTTGAGAATTTTTGTAATTTTAATCAATGAGTAGTAAGCATTTAACAGACAGTCAGTAAACGTTATCTACCAGTTATATCTTTTATCTTTTTTTTTAAACATATCTTTAAACTTTTTATATCTTTTTTTAAACATACATACATTATCCTTGAAAGATGTCTGTTGTTTTAATTAGTTATCCTAAATTATAGAAAAATTATTTATTTTATGTAAATCTTTAGTAATTTTCTAATTGTTTAAAAAAGAGATATACTCATAGTATTTAAAACTATGTTTTATGAATTTTTTTATAATTTATTTATTTATTTATTTTTGCAGCCTAAAGCTCATCAATTTTTGATAAGAACATTCCCTGCTCCTATCAAATGCAATCATTGTACCTCATTAATGATTGGTCTTTGCAGGCAAGGTGTAGTTTGTGAAGGTAAAGTGCTAATTTGTTTTTAATTTTTATGTTCCTAAATACTTGACCATTTGTATTTTTGTTGATTTATACATTATGTTATAAGAAAAAATAATCCAATTAGTTAACTGTTTAGTCTTCTTAATTCTCAGTTTTTTGACAAAGTTTTATTCGGAAAAGTAAACTTTTGATCAAAATAATAAGTTTTTATAGTAACATTGAGAATAATTGCATTTGTAAGTAAATATTCAAATATTATTTTAATTCAGAATTCAGTACTGTTTAGAAAATGCACAAATATATCTGATTTTTAACAGGGTTGAATATCTAATATTTTTTAAACTTTCTACTGAATATTTCAGAGAAATTCATTGCATAATAATTTGGAATAAAATGTAATTTTTTACATTTTTATTCAGCAGAAATTAAATATTTTGTCTGAATTTCTTATTATTCTTTAAAATCAGATATAATCATCTTTTATTGAATTTGAAATCTATCTTACCTCTAAATTTTTGCTTTTAATCTAATATCTTACTCTAATTAAAATTATTTTATTTTAAGAAAACCAATAAAGACAAATAGTAGTTATTTTTTTCAAAGTTATAGTCTGTTTCATTTAATAAGACAGAGTAATAATATGATTTTAAAGAATCTCTGTTACACTGTTTTATTATTTAATAAAGCAATAATTAATTTAAGTCAATTATTTTTTTTGAAAAAGTATGTATCTATTAAAAACGTTATTGTAATAGAATTTACTAATATGACATGATTAATTTTTTATAGTTTGTGGTTTTGCTTGTCATGTAACTTGCCAAGAAAAAGTTCCAGCTGTCTGCCCTGTTCCATCTGACCAAAGTAATTTTCGTTTGATTCTTTTATATTTATTTTTGTCTACTAATGATTTTCTAGGTCTGCATAGTTTTTTTTCCCTATGTGAAACAACATTTTTCTCTGTTTTAAAAATATATTGTTTTTAAAATTCCTTGTAGAGTTAGGAAATTAAGTTATATACACACTGATTATATATTTTGAACAGGTTTAAGTAATGTTTTAACTAGAATAGTGAACAGAGTTTCTATAGGTGTATCATGATTTATTACTGAATACTGAAGAATATAAGCAAGGTAGAATAAATAATAATATTAATAATGAAATATATTTAAGCAAGTTATGTTATGTGGTCTTCTGGTTTATCTGAGTTTAAAATTAAGTTGATTCAATTGTACTTTAATACTTGTAACCAAATTATTACAAGGTGTTTTGATTCTATTATTATATTTCAAAAGCTTTAATGAAAGTTAAAAAAAATGTAGTGTTGCTACAACCAATTGTGAAACTAAACTATTCAGTTTTAAATCAGAGCCAGCAAAAACACAATATATATTAGTAAAGAATTAAATAAGCAGATTGTAGCACTACTACTAAAAGTATGACAATGATGAAAACATGTTCTGAAATTATGAGGCCTTCTAAATCATGTGATCTTAATTTTTGAGTTAGTCTGCTTAAGCTGATTCAAGCGTAACCTGACTCTAGCAGATATTTTTTTTACTTGTTACAGTTATTATTACCTAATAAACATGTTTCTTGTATGTAAATAAATTTTCAGATTTTTTAAATGAAATTTCAAATATTGAAAGGAAAAAACAATATTTGAGTATGTTTTATAGATTTTTTTAAAAATCTTTTTTTTCTTGTTAATTTGTTCTAAATTAAAATTTTTAAAATAAACTAACTATTAACAAAATATTTATCCATAATTTTTTTCCAGTTAAGAGACCAGTTGGTATTGATCCTACTCGTGGCATTGGTACAGCATATGAAGGCTATGTTAAGGTTTTATTCAATATCTCTCTACTAATATGAAATATTAAAGAATAGTTATTCCTTTATACATGAAATAACAAAATATTTTTTTCTCATAGGTTCCTAAACCAGGCGGTGTTAAAAAAGGTTGGATGCGACAGTTTGTTGTAGTCTGTGATTTTAAATTATTTCTTTACGATTTAGCACAAGATAAAAGCACTCAACCAAACACTTGGATCTCTCAAGTGTTAGATATGAGGTATGTTTTATGTAATTAGCTACATGGATTCTCTATTTAAATTAAGATGCTTTTGTAAAATGCTAGGGTTTTATTTCATAGTTAATATAACGATTCTCAATGTTAATAATGTAAATTAAAATCTGTGAGTTTATTTATTTTCCCATCTTAAATTTGTTATAGAGATGAAGAATTTTCAGTTAGCTCTGTTTTGGATTCTGATGTTATTCATGCGAATAAAAAGGATATACCTTGTATATTTCGAGTAAGTAGAGCCATTTAATTTATAGTTTATTATTTTGCTAAACATAATGCTAATGTATATACATGAAAGAGGTATGCACTTTTGGTGTTACAAAGTAATGTTTAAGCTAGAATAATAATAAAAAGATACCAAAACTAATGTATCAGATGGTAAGACTGTATTTATTTTTAGGTGTATACTCTCATCACTAAAATGATTTGTTGAATTTTGAGAGGTTTTACTGTCCAAATATTAATTTTTAAATCCTAATGTGTGTCTAATAAAGTTGGTTATTGAATGACCCTTATATTATTTAATAAACAAGGTATTTCTTATGTGTTTTCCTTACAATCAAATGGTTGAGACACATTAGACTCAGTTTATTATAATAAATAAAAGTTGTCATTTGATAAATGTTTAAACTTTTTTTTTTATTTCATTGACTATATGATGCCATTTAAGAAAAAATTGCTTTGAACTTCACTAAAATCGAGAATAGAATTTTGTGATTCTAATTTTATTTTTACTTCAAATAACTTCCTTTAATATTTAACTTTCTCAGCAAAATATAGCATTTAACTATTTTTCCTAAAAATTTTAGTTATAAAACTGTAAAGATTAATTATTGGTTATAGGTATTAGTTAGTTGTGTAGTATGAAAAGTTTTGCAATAGGAATTCAATATTCCATTCGAAATTTTTTATTTTCTTGAGGTATACAAATAAATAAAGTAGATAATGTACTTTTTTTATATCCTGTTATACATCTTTACGTATATACATACATACATGCAAATAGAGAGAGAGTACAGTACATATATAACAAATTAAATTGAAGCCAAATATAAAGTTAATATAACTTTAAATTGCATAATTCTATTTGTTAGTACATTTGTGAAATATGTTAACACTATTGGTATTTGTTTGAAAGGCTGTGCAATGGGTGTTCATTAATTTTGCAGTGCTTTTAAACATTATGTTAGTTAGTAATTATTTTCAAATATCTTTTATCTTTGCTATTTTATTTACATTTTTTATAAACTGTAGTTATTTTCCACAAGTAACTAAATCTGTTCTTCAATTGTACAGGTTTATATTCTTTCAAAAATTGTAAATATTTTTAGGTTACAACATCGATGTTAAATCCTCCCGGCATGAAAAATCACACATTGATGCTTGTGGAGAAAGAAAGTGAAAAACTAAAGTGGGTAGATGCGTTAAATGAACTTCATCGTATTCTGCGTCGAAACAAACTGTCTTCTAAAACTGTAAGTATATCATATTTTAAAGCATTTACTGTGAAACTCATTTATTGCAAGTCTTAATATGTCTTTCTTTTAATGAGGACATTTTAAAAAAGTTAAAAAGTGTATATAAAACTTTGTTGTTACGAGCATAGCTTGGAATAACTGAATAATTTTTTCTCAAACTTCTTGAAAACTAATTTATTAGATCCACCAGAAATTTTTTTTATCTGGCTGTTTGTGGTCTTTTAATTTACTTCTTAAGGTTTTAAAAACTTACTTTTGGTTTATATTTTTCAAAAATAATGCATAGTTAAGCTGTCGTGATAAACTATTGTATTGTTATGTCGTTATTATGACTAACATTTGTCTTCAAAGTTTGAATGCATAAGTGGATAGAACATATGAGGGAAGTAAATAAGTAAATGTACGAATAGACAAGTCATTGAATCAACTAATTATTTTGTAAATAAACAGTTAGTTGGTACAATAACAGACTTTTTTTTTAATAAGAATGTATTAATTATTTTGAGTGCATTTATGTATTGCTTAGTGAGAGTTAGTATATTTTACATAAAGCTCATTATAATTAAATATTATGAGAAATATACAGAGTGATTCAGTAAAGAAGTTGCATACTTTTGAAGAAAGATAAGGTATGCCATAAGGAATGAAAGTTGCATAGCTGTCCATTGCCAAAAATGTTATGGTTTACTACTAGAGGTGCTGTCCTATTATGGACTAACTAACTAACTAACTGTTCCACTGTGGCTAAGAGGCTAAAACCCTCACTTTCTAATAAACTGCCAAGGTTTAAATCCTGACAATGATTGGCCAATTTGAATTTTGATCCCAGTTCACACTGCCCACAGTGCTAGTTTAAATATTTTCAGTGGTTGACAAATCTTGGGTTAGAATCTCCTCACTTTTGGGCTAACCATTTTTATAATTTTCCATTTCATGTTGCATAAATACAATTAATGTTGTAAAAGAAAAAAAAATTGAGAATTCCATCTTTAGACACTCTCTTCCAGCATTAGCTGGTGGCAGATCGTAGTTGTGTATAGCATAGCAGAGAAATGTCCAAAGTAAATAAAAATATTTTATTTATTAAAGCATGAAAATCTTGAACTACAGGTTACAATAACTTTGTTAAATTTAAACATATATTCTGACCCATCTTTACACATGTTCATGTCAAGGAAGGAGAAAATTATTGTGTGAATTGGCAATTTTGTTGAAAGTAATTAGAGACAGCCAAGTGTAGTTCAGAGGAATTGGTTTATACACATTTAATGCATGTAAATTCATGGTTCCTCTGCTGCTGTTCCTCCAAATGTTGATGTTTCCTTTATACACAGGGTTTGAACAACCCTTGGGTTATTATGTCCATGGAAGCTAGCCTTCAACATTGATATTTGTAAACCTAACAATGTGTTATCTGTTCAACATAAGTCATAAAATAAAATAACTCTTCTTCTTACTTTCATAATAAAAAAAGCATTGCTTTGTTCTATAAAATTTAGTGTCAAGGGTAACTAAGCAATTCTTTATTTTTATAATGCGTCCTTCCCTATCTCTCCTATATGTTGGTAATTGCTGTACTGGCTCACCCTGTATATAAATTAACAGGATAACATAAAAATGCACTTTTTATTTATCAAACCTTTTTAATTGTTCATCCAACTCAATTTGAAGGTGCAACCAGTTATTTTAAATTTTGCTAATTATATCCGTAACTCTGTCCTTATGTCTGTGGGTATGGTAGCTATCGAACATGTCAACCTTCATCTATGAAAAGGTACCCCGACATAGAGTCGAGTTAACATGTCTAGTGAATTGTAGTTGTAATTATGTAGTGGTAGATACGCTACAGTACTCCCCCACCAGAATTATATCCGTGATAGAATTCGATGAATGGATGCCACTAGTTGATTTATTGCTGTTTTTGTGCGAAGCCGGGAGAGCTGTATTAAGATCACCGTATTGCCTTTAGCAGTCGAGTGTGTGCAAGCCGACGTTGTGTATGATCGAGGAGTGGGTTAATGTTGCAGTCACAAGTAGCAAGTCAACTATTCAATGTGGACCATCCATCGAAGTGGGCGTTTCTGCCAAGATAGGCGTGTTGATATTGAAGTGGGAGTTTCTGTCAAGGTAGGCGTGTTCACATCACGTCCGGGTCACCAATGTGGGGATGGTAGCTATCGAACATGTCAACCTTCATCTATGAAAAGGTACCCCGACATAGAGTCGAGTTAACATGTCTAGTGAATTGTAGTTGTAATTATGTAGTGGTAGATACGCTACATGTATTTAAGAGGATTATAATTAATGTTTTTTTCTAAAAGTCTGAACTCTTATTTTTCAGGTATTTCAAGCCAAGGAAATTCTTGATAACACATTGACTCTTATTAAAAGTGCTACATCAGCTGCAGTAATAGGTAATAGGTTTTTAGTAGCTGAATCCTTTAAAATTAAATTATTAATTAAATTTACTCAATTTAATTACAATCTTTAAAAATAAATTTTAAGAACGTATATAAATATTTTTATAGATCCAGAGCGAATTGTGCTTGGCACTGAAGAAGGCTTATACTGTGTGGATTTAGACAGAGAAGGTATAGTGTTTAATAATAATTTTTTCAAATGTCATTATCATTTGTATGTGTCATAATGGTTTTTAAATAAAAGAATTTTTTCATTTCTTTAAAATTATATAGAAATAGCCAGGGTTGGTGATGGAAAGAAGGTTTGCCAGCTTGAGTATATTGCCGAAGAACAATTATTACTTGCTGTAGCAGGTGAGTTATTTTAATAGTTTTGAAATTTATTAACTTTAATGTTATAGACTAATAATTTTGATATTATGCTATTAAATTGTGTGATTAAACAAATTAATTGTCATTTCCATAATTTAACTGTAGATTTAGCTTTGTTAGCTTAAATTTGTTGACATTTATTATTGCTAATAAAAAATAAATTTAAATTGTTTATTTTTTTAACCTTAATTTAATTTTGGTACACAATAGTTTTAGTGGTAATAGAAAAATCTAAAGATCAAGAATAAGAAGAAAATATTTGAAGGTTTTGTAATTTTATCGTGACTCTTAATATTTTTTTTAAATATAATAATAAATTTAAAAAATTTAATTCTATATGGAGCAATTTTTTTAAATAAAGTTCTTAATGTATTTTATTTAACCTTTTAATTTTATTGACTTTTAAATTTTATTACTGTTATTTAAAACGAGTTTCATCTATAAACATAGGGAAGCAAAGATTTTTGCGATTGATACCTATTGGTGCTCTTGATGGACAAGATGTTGAATGGACCAAAGTGCCTGATACTAAAGGTTGCATTACCTTTTGTACTATGTGTATAAACAATGGCAACACTTCTCTCTATCTATTTTGTACAGCAATAAAGAAACAGGTATATAAAATATTTTGTTTACTTTTGATTAAATATATTATAATTCTGAAGGCAGGGTTTGTTGGTTTTAACCAATGTTGTTAAAACCATGGTTTAAACCAAAAATTTTTTTATTATTTATTTATATTTTGTTTTTAAATAATCATTTCAAAAGTTTAATTTTATATTTAGTTTTAGTTTGAATAGAACCAAGTGAAAAATATTAAATTTTCACATAAAAATTCTACACTTTTAAGTTTAATGAGAATCTGTATTTTTTCAAAATAAATATAAACATATAATTTTTAAATGTTTAGATATCGTAGTTTTCACTCAAATATATCTATGAGAATAAATCAATGTGTGTAAAAATGTTCTGAAAATGCTTAATTTAACAAATAGCATCAAAAAATTAATTTTCTGATCATTTTTAAAAGATAAAATATGTTGAGTAATGTAATTATTGACCAAATTAAAATAAAAAGTTGGAAAAACATTATTTTTTTTCTCTTGTTAATGACACATGATGCTTGTTACAATCAAAAGCATAAATGGAAATGAAGTGCTTTTCTATGCTTTATTTACTTTTCAGATCATGTTTTTTTTCTTTTTCTTCTGTTATCATAAACCAATTTGTATTGTATTATGATTTTATTAATTTTTTGATTACAAATCAACTGATTTTTTTAAAAAAACATTGATTAAAACAAGTTGAATTATTTTACAAATGTTTTTTATTTAATTATAAAAATATTTTTATACAATATAATTAATAAATGCATTCTTTAGAGTATAATTTTTTAAAAAGTCTGATTTCTGTGATAATCATGACATTTTACTAAGAAATAACGAAAGGGGTATGCATGTAAATTATTATACTCGCATGCATATATTCCTTTCATTATTTCATAAAAAAAGCATTGATTTAAAATAGTGTAATAATATATTAAAATAATATGATAAAATAAAATATTATTTTAATATATTGTATTTTTTAATATTAATTATTAATTTAAGTATAAAATATTTTTATACTACATAATTAATTAAAACATTTATTTTGGTGGGATTTTTTTAGTCTTTTTACATTAATAAGGCTAATTACTATGAAATAATGAAAAGGATATGCAAGTAAATTAATATATTTCAAAATAGATAAAAAAATTAATGAACTAAAAAAAAATTAAATATCGATAACAGTGGCATTAAACTTATATATTATAGTTTTTCTTTTATATTATTTTATGTAAAATAGCTAGTCAAAAAAACATATTTCAATTATACACAGTTAGTTTTATGCTTATTTAAATGCAGTGTGTATATGTAACTCGTGTATATCAAAACTTGTACTACTCAAAGTAACTTAATATTTTTTTTCAGTAATGTATTCTGATCTAAACTAATTTAATCTTCATTAGATATCTAATTGAAAAATAGTATCCCAATCTTAAGCATTCATTAGCAGGGTGAGCTTGAAAAATATAATTATGATTTTATTTATTCAATAATTAGTCTTTAATAACTAAATAATAATTTGAAGCATCTTAGTAAGAAATATTAACTATTTTAGCTTTAATATTGTTTTTAAATAATATTAAGTGTTATTAAAACAATTTATGGGATACTTTGGTTGGTAAATGTAGAAAAATAAAAAAAATCTGATTTTAATCAAATAAATTCAATTGTTTTTTTTTTCTTCTTTTTTTTTTAAAATCATGACTTTTTACCATTCTTGGTAATAGTTTACAATATTTACACAGTATTTCATTTTATTTAATGCTGAATCAGAGTTCTCCCTAGATATAAAAAAGAGGAAGGTGCTTCCTCACAGAAATGAACACTGAGTTTTTAAAGGGCAACTTAAAAATTAAAAATTTATCAAATCTATAATTTTATGTAATAACTGAATTTGACCCTCAACAGTTTTTAAATTACTTTATGTGTGTGTTTCAAAAAGTACTTCTCACTCATTATTAAATAAAAAGAAAAAAATTTGAAGTTTATAAAAAATAATTAAAGACATCCTAAATTACAATCACTGTGCTCAGAGTTTTTTCAAAAAAAGTTTTAAAAAAATTATTAATTGATAAACATTTTGAAACTTTTTCTGTAATTTAAACTAAAAATTATGAGACATGACCATTTAAAGGAGCATTTTTTTTAAAAATATTTAAAAATAATTTTAAAATTTTAAATTACTTAAAAAATTATTAATGTGCATTATTAATGTAAACAAGAAACTTATAAAAAATCTAACCAGTTGAGAATATTAACAAAATAAATATTTGTAATAGTAATCAGAATTAAATCTATAAACACAGATAATTTTGCCAGTGTGAAATTATTATTTAAACAATGAGTTAAGTTTTAAAATGGAAAATCAATAAAAAGCCTGTGTTTTTAAAGGATGATGGCTTATTTTTACAAAAAGGGCAAAGGGTGGGCCACCCTTTTTCTAAAAACGTTTGGGGAGAACAGTGTGCTGCATAATGTTAGTAAGCAAATTACAGGCCTTGTAGTAGCCTAAAGAAGAAAAAAAACAGGACATTTTTTGGTACAGTATACATGTACCAGTTTATTTTTGAAAAGGCAAACAATAAATTTAAAAAAAAAGTATAATTTTCTCTTCTTAAGTACAATAAGTGCAAATTTTAACCAATGATATATATCAAAGAACAAGACTCGATATTTTTGAATTGTTTATTGAATACATTAATAATTAAATGGAATAGTTAAATGCTATAAAATACTTTGGAATGGTTTGGTTAATTTCTATTAAAGGCTTAAAATATTGTTCCACATATTGTTTTCAAAAAACCTGGCTTTAAAAAAAACCTGGTTTAAACAAAAACAAAAAAAACAAAAAACAAAAAAAATTTACAAAAAAAGTTTTTTTTTTTTTTTCTAACCCTGTCTTCATGTTAAAAAATAATTTAAATATATGTTAAAATTTGAGTTTATTAGAGTTTTTAACATTTTCTGAATGTTTTAATTAGGATAATTGAAATACTGTAATATCAATTTAAACACCATGATCCTTATGATGCCACAAATGGCTGCATTATTAAATTGCTATGATGTTCATCATCTGACCTAAAAAGTGATAGTGTGTTCAATTACCTATTCTGTCTGTAGATCAGTTTATTCAGGAGCTTTGGGAACTTATCTACATGGGATGAGGAAAATTATTTTAAAAATGAGTTTAATCTGAATCGTGTTGTTTGGAGAATAAGCTCTAGTGTTCAAAGCATGCCGACTTTTTTTCACTTTAATTACAAAGCTAATGAAATTTTCATTAACAATGAGTGTTGTGCGTGTTAACCACGCTACCACTTTATATTCTTTCATCATCTGCTAAGTTTATGTAAATTTGGATTTTAGTTTATTAGCAACAAATGCTACTTATCTATCTTATATTTTATTTTTACTTTTTTGAAAACTTATATTCATAGCTTTAATTCGTCAACCTCATAAGTAATTATTTTTGAAACCTTATTTACTCTTAAATTTAATGTAAGCTACAGGGAATTATAATATTTAATATTATTTATTTTAAACTATAATAGAAAGTGTTAGACTGAGAAGTTTCACTTCTGAAAGTTTTCAGATCATCATATCCAATTTTATTGCTTAGGTGTTCTTTCATATTTATTTTAAAGAATAAAATATAATGCTATTTATTACTTAACTCTAAATAATTAGTTTTCTAAATATTAATGTGATTATTATATTCTTATTTTTGTACCTCAGATTATGTATTTGTTGATTAATGTACTTATTGGATAATGCTTTTCATATAATTGGCATTTTTGAGTTTTTTTCTATCAGTCTCTGTTCTCGCTTTTTCTCTGATCTATCTATCAGTTATTCTTTCTTCTGTTCATTTTGTATTGTGATTTATTTTACAGTTTACTTGAGTATTTTATGTATGATCTCTTTTAATATTTCATACAAAGTTCAATCTTGATTAAAAGACAGTTTAAGTGTGCTTCTGACTATTCTATAAACTTATGATTTGGAATAATTCATTTTGGAATGCTTAAAAGGCTGCATGTAGAGATAGTTCTTGTAGATTAGTTTGATGATTGACTATTTTAAAAGTTTTGTGCTCGTAATGGAATTAGAATACTCTGCTTCAGTCTGGTACTTTTTGCTTTGAGTACGCTTAGAAACAGATTTTCCTTCAAACTTTTTTAAAATTAAATTGCAAACTTAAAATAATGAAGAGCAGTTTTTTATAATCACTTATGCAGCTAGGAAGGAAAATGAAAAAGGTAAGACTGAATACTTAAAATTCTTTTTTTTTTTTTATTAATATTTTTTATTTTTAAATTCTGTATTTTTTATTTCTTATCACAATTCAAATTTCAATAATGATTTGGAAAATTTTCTGGTTATATACAAATTCGAGCAATTTATCCTTTTTTATTTTTCTGTAAATATCATCAGTCTATTTTTTTTCCCGATTTTTATTCTGTTAAATATCATTGTAACTAATTTTCTTTTATGTTTTTATATTTCCCACAGTTCATAAGTTTACTACAAGTCTTGCTTATTATGTCTATTTTTGATGTATCAGAAGAAAATTGAATTTGATTCTTGACAGTGAATTAGTTAAGAATTAAATTAATGAGAATTGTTCTCAAAATGTTTTATCTAAGATTTCTTTACTTGTTAGTCGCCAGTTTCTAAAATTATGTTCCTTGCAACATGAATGTTAAAAACTAGTTTTGATTTAACTAGAAAACTTCTTTCTCTCTGTCTTTTAATTTTTTTCCTTCTTACTTTCACTTTGTAGGTTATAGACCACCTTACTGGATCAAGATTTGATTTTAAAATCAAATTTAATGATTTCTTGTTGCTTGAATGATTTTCTTTTTCTCTTTCAATTGCCTATGTTCGAAGGAATTTTTTTTACTAAATGAAAACCAATTTATTACAAATTAATTAATGCTAATCTAGAAGTTTGGGAAAGGTTGCTTTGAGCTCTTAGTTCTGTAAAACATATATTATCTTTTGATTCTTTGTAGACATACTTTCAATACTGGCAATGTTTTTATTACTATGCCTTATATTATAAATGTAGGCTTATTAAAGGCAATGCCTTATATTATAAATATAGAAATTTTGATTTTCCTCCCAAGGTTTTAGTGTATGAAGTGAATCGAACAAAGGGTAGACACCATCGACGAAAAGAGATATGCTTACCTGTTCCAGCGGTCACTTTAGATGTGATTGGAAATAGATTATGTGTTGGTCTTCCATCAGCTTTTCATTTATATTCTGTAATTGATGACAGCCCTCCTATCTGTAAGATTTCTATTCATAATTATTATTAATTAATGAAGTGTATCAATTTATGCTTAATTAATTAACTAGCGTAGCTTCATATTTAAATATTTTCTAACTTAATTTGAAATATTTTCTGACTTCAAAAATTTAATTATAATGAATAAGCTTTGAATTTTAGTTAAATCTTTTGTTTAAAAGAAGTAAAGTTGAGTTGTGTGCATTCTCTGGGGCTTTAATTTTTATTAATTTGGTATTTCAATTGATTCATTTATTAAAAATATTATTTTCTGCGTTTGTATTAAATCTATTGCTCTGTAATGAAATTATTTTGTTAAGTTAAGACCACTACTTCTTTTTTTTTTTTTCTTTTAAAAAGAAATTTTTAAAGTTGTTTTGTTAACTTGCTACTTCTTTAAATTTAAATTTCTATTTAATCTAACAGTCTTTCTTTGTATGTTTCAAAAAAAAAAAAAAAGTTTTTTATATTTTTTTATTTTATAAAGAAAATATGTAAGGGTTGTTTTAATAATAAGAAATTTGCTATTGTTTAATCCATTTTTATTTTTAATAAAAATAGAAATATATCTGAGTCTTTGAGAAATATATATGTTTAGAATATTTTGAAAAAAAGTTTTAATATAAGGCAATTGTTTATTATATGTTAGTTTGTTTGTGATATGAAGCATTTGACATTCTCTTATAACTTTATAAAAAAGAAACTTCTTGATTTTTCAAGAATAATTTTTATTGAATATATTTTTGCATGAATCTCAAAATTATTTTAAAAATGATGTAAGTTTTGTTTTTAAAATTTCAGCTCTTGTGAATACAGACTCTACTGATCTTACATTCTTCTTGCATAACCTGATGGATCCCTATCTCGCTGTTGAACTGCAGAATAATGAATATTTGCTTGTATTTTCCCGTGAGTAAAACAAATTTTAAAAACATTTTCTTGATAATTGTTAGCATGAAATTCTCCCCATGATTCATAATCTTCCTCTTTTTTTTTCCTTCTTCTAATTTTTTGCCATCTTTATGTGGATGTTGGAAAATAACCACACTACCAAAGTTATCATGCACTTTTTGAAAATCAATAAAAACTAATTAATATCTGCCTGAAATCTCTTGACTGCTAAAAATAGAATTCAGTTTTTGTTAGTAGTTTTAAATTTTCAATGTGGCTTACTAGGGGAGGGTCACTTATAAATTTTTGTATAGTTTGTTATATCTATCTAGAAAGTTTATGTTTATCTATGTCAAATATCAATTTCTAATAGTTTTTTTTTATATAGTTGAATTTTATTTAATTGTAACTTTGTTTTTAGCATTCAAATGATCCCAGATAATTTGTTTATTAATCTGTTTCTTTCTTCATGAAAAATCATTCTCCTTGTTGAAAGTTCTAAATTCCATAGGATCAAAAGCCGTAGGACCATTATACATAGTATTAAATTTGAAACTTTTTAGTCAATGGAAAAAAATATTGTTAAATAATTAGTAAAATGATTATGCATGGAGTACATATTAGTAGAATCATTATACATAGTATTAAATTTTATACTTTTAAGTCAATGGTAAAAAATATTGTTAGTTAATTTGCTGCTTGCAAAACTTTCACTCTTTTTTTTTCCCAAACATATTCTTTTTTATTTTTTTATTTCATGCTATTTTCTTCCTGCTTATTATTGATAAACGTCTACTCAACATTTCATAATCAGATTATTTTTTTCTTCCTTATATTAGAATTAGGAATATATGTTGATGGGTTTGGTAGAAAATGCAGAGAAAAAGAATTAATGTTTCCTGCACCTCCAGTTGCTGTCAGTAAGTAAATTGTCATTGAGGTCTGTTTATTTTATTTTATTTCATTTTAAAATTTTGCTAAAACAGTGTCCTTTTAGGTTACACAGATGGTTATTTAAATGTATATAGTGAAACGCATGTAGATATTTTTGATGCTTCATCTGGTGAATGGCTACAAACTTTGAATGTGAAGAAGGTATGTTCCAGTCATAAATTTCAAAATATTTTTTGTTGTATATTTTACTTGCAACTGTGTAACTTCTCATTGTTTGTTTTGTGTTTCAATTTAAATTTTTTATTAATTGTTGAAAAACTATTTAAAGAAATTTTTGTGAACATTCTCTTACCAATCATTATTTTTTCATTTAATAATTTAGAGAAAAACTGATATTTTGTGAAGAAAAAACTCAGGCCTGATTTAAAACTAAATTCAGCATTTAACTATTAGTTAATGCTTTATTCGTTTTGTTATGGTTGTCATTAGAATATGCAAAATAGCTCCTTCTGTGATATTAGTAAAGCATGTTATTATTACTTTTGCTTTAAAATTGAACTGTCTGTTATGCACTTTTGCAGTATTTTTATTAACCCTGTTTATAAAATTACTGCAAATTTCCCTGTGATAGTATTCAGTTGGATCCCTGTGTCTGCTAGGGCCTGTTGTTGGATTGAAGCTTGATTATTCTACTGGACATTGATTCAATGTATTTTTGCTTATACTGTCTTTATTTCATATTTTTACAAAATGATTGTGGCTGAGAA
Organism: Parasteatoda lunata; assembly: GCA_949128135.1. Lineage (NCBI taxonomy): Eukaryota > Metazoa > Arthropoda > Arachnida > Araneae > Theridiidae > Parasteatoda > Parasteatoda lunata. The sequence goes on from OX421970.1 coordinate 68,113,959, forward strand.
AAATCTTCTATTATAGTTAATGTTTATTTTCCAGAACATGATTATTTAGAACAAACCTTATTCAGCGCAATGCCGTCAGAGCAGGATATTTTTTCTAAATGCTATATTGCATAAGTATTATAAAAATTCTGGTATAAACAAACCGGTTCTGTTACAAAAATTACAGATATTCTCATCATTTAAAAATAATTCTTGAACTCTATTTGCATTACAGTACAGAACCTCTTATCTGGAAACCAGCAAACCGCATTGAAATTCCATAAATTTCCCCCCCCCCCATTTCTAGAACAAAAAAAGGGAAGAAAGTATATATTTCTGTATATATTTTTAATTTCATTATTTTTTTCCTTTTTATCTTATTAAACTTATCTATTATGCATGACTTTATCGTTTTTTCTTCTTTTTAAAGCTATTTCTAAAACAATTAAAAAAAACCCGTTTTGTAGCAAACCAGAAAACTGGAAAAATCAGTTATCCGGAATCGCGATGGTCCCGATCGTTCCGGATAATCGATTCTCTACTGTATTTTATAGCAAAACCTTGAAAACAGAGGGAAAAAATTTAAAGTAACCAGTACTGTATTCCTAGAAAATACTTCAATTCTTTATTACTATTTGCATTGATGTCATGTTCACAATTGTTTATTTTTGTTACAATATTTTTCAGACTAAACCTTTGTGCCGTAATGGACTACTGTGTTTTTCATTAGCCACTGACATGCCACACATTATTTATTTACATAATGTATTACACCGCTCTAATAGAGTTTGTGTACCTGAAACAACTGCTCATCCTATAAAAAGTAGACAAAGTAAGGCTATGCTTAACAGAGTACGTAGACGATTTTCTGTTCGCGAACCTGAAAGATCTGGAAAAGGGTAAGTGATATTCATTATAGCCTTTTATTACTATCACCGTGAATTGTATAGTATACTTTATTCTGCAACAATATAATGAAACAATTTCCGTTTTATGTTATTTGAAACTTAAAAATTATGTCATACATAAAATCAGTTAGAAATACAGTGTGATCTATTGAAAAAGTTTTTCATGAAACAATTTAGTTTTAATATATTAGCTACATAAGCTAATATATTAAAACTAAATTAGCTTATGTAGCTTTTTGTCGCCATATTCATGTTTTTTTTAAATTTTTTATTTATTTTTACAGTATAAATAATTTAATTTTCATGTCAACTTTTGTCTTATATTGTTTGTTTGGCTTAACAATTCTGACATCTATCAAAATCAGTTAAATATTTAGCATAATATATTTAAAAAGCTGAACTCCTTAAACAAGTAGGTTTAAATTATTTTTTATTAAAAAGCACATATGTATATTAGATCTAAAGATTCTCTTGTTTACATTATTGTATTATACTCATGTTGACTTATGAAGAATTAATTGAAATACTGGCAAACATAAACATATTTATAAAGAAAATACTTATAAAACTAATCATGATGCTATTTTTTCATATTTAAGGCAGGATGTTTTTGCTTCAAAAAGTTGAGTATAGCACAAGAATCTAGAGGTTTTTGCCTCTATAAGTTCTAACTTTTAAAGTCTTTTGTATGCTTTTTTCATATTTTCTATATTTTAAAAGTAAAATTAGCATCTGCTGCTCAGAAAAAGTTAAACAAAATTTTGGAAGAAAGTTAGTTTAATATTGTGGAAATATGTTACAAAATTGTAATGATAATATGAATTACCTTGATATAAAAAGATTTAAAACAAGTTACATTATAAAATATTTTATATTCTATGGAATGCATATTTTTTGTATGTCCTGTTACCTTTTAATTTTTATGTATTATGTCTTTACACAAGATAAGTCATAAATTCTTTTTCCCTAATACATTTTAGGAACGTGGATCGACGATCCCGGCTTATTTCAGGCCCGACAAATTTTAATCATATCTCTCACATGGGTCCTGGAGCTGGTATTCAACTTCAAAAACTTGTTGATTTGCCTCAGGTATTGCTCTTTTAACAGATATTTTATTTTTTACGATACAGTCTATTATTATGCTGTAACTTCTTTATAAGCAAGCATTTTAAAGTAATACACATGGAAAAAGATGCTTTACAAACAGTTTCTTGATATTTTTATGCAGTTTGAAGCTCCATTTAACTCTTAAATTTTTTTTTCTACAACAAGAAAATTTTTTAATTGTTTACGCATTTTTTCTACTTTTACGTAAATTCTTTAACAAATCCCAGGTTTTCGGCTGTTTATTTGAAGAAAATAAAAATAGGATAATATTTCATCTACTAATAAAATGAAATTATTTAAAAAAATCCATTTATATTTAAATAACACATCTTAAAACTACAATGTTATATTTAATTTTCCATAATTTTTAAAAAAATATTTCCTCACACTATACCAGGTCTTTAACTCACTAGCTCAATATGTATTAGTATTCTTAATTTGTGAATTTATATCTATGTGTTTTTCTTTTTAAAATCATAGCCAAAAAATGTGAAGAAAATCATTTTGTTTGTTAAAAAATTAAGGTATTTAATAGAGGATTAGAAGTTAAATCTACATATTAGTAATATTCTGTAACAGTGATTCTCAAGCTTTTTCTTGTGGCGGCACACTTTTAACGATTTCGAAATTTGATGGCACACAATGAAAAAAATTAGTTTAAAAGTTGTTTACTTAACTACAGTCGAACCCCGCTATAGTGAACCTGGGATATAGTGAACACTCGGATGTAGTGAACTTTTTTAGCGGTCCCGTCCGTATTCCTATTTAAATAATGTTATTTTTAACGCTTATAGTGAACAGCTTAGAACTTGGAAACTCGGTTATAGTGGACTCAAATTTCATTTCTTTAAATATTTTTCAGTCCTTGTAGGTGTTGGGACTGAAAATGAATGCATTCCTATAAAATGTGTCATATTTCACTCCTTTATGCTTATCACTTTTAACTATACTGTAATAAATGTCAACAGATCATTTATCTTATACTCCCCCCTCCCTGACAAGCCTCGCTTTGTCTCTTTTCCCCAAGCTTGCTTTACAACTAGTTAACTTGGCCACCTGCTGAATTTTTGGAATTTTCTTATCTGTTCAAACCATATTCTTTATAAGTCACCCCTTGACAATCAAGACAGGGAAGAATTTAACTCATTCTACAGCTGCTCTCTTCATATTCTTACATTATCTATTTGAGACAAGATTTTTATTTCAAAAGCAGTGAAAATGACAAATTCTCTAAAGAGAAAAGCGTTTTCGATAGAGGACAAAGTTAAAATTGTAAAGCGTATTGAAGATGGAACCAATCAATCGGCACTGTGTAATGAGTTTTCCTTGTCAAAATCTACAGTTTCAAACATTTGTAAAAATCGAAGTGCAATTCTTGAGGCATACGACAAAAACATGGTTTCATCGAAAAAACTGCGTGGAGCTGAAAGAGAAAAACGTAGAAGATGATTTGTTAATATGGTTCAAAATCTTGTTCAAAATGTAAAAATCTTGCATTCTTTGCACATTGTAGATAAGAAAATTGATGAACTCTATTTAAAATCAAATTGTGTTCAATCAAAAATCACAATTTTTTTTCATAAAAAGTTTAAATAAAACTATTATTTAGCGACGTAATTACTTTTTTCATCAATTTTTGCTTTATTATCTGTTAATTAGTTAATAATTTTTTAAATAACTTATGTAAAATTGCAAACACAATTTTCAATCATTCAACTGTCTTATGCAAAAAATATTCTTCAAAAAATTTGGATATAGTGAACCATCGGTTATAGTGGACACATTACTGAGTCCGCAGACGGTTCACTATAGCGGGGTTCGACTGTATAATACACTGTGTTAAATAGGTTGTGATAATAATTTTGAATGGGAAATAAAATAATATGTACTACAAAAGCATCCTTAATAAGGGATTAATTATTTTTTTCGACTAATTTTTTATCAGTTAGTACCAGTTTATTTTTTTTTTTGCTAGTTATTGTTAGTTTGTTGTCTATAGTTATTAACTGTTAGTTTTTTTTTTACATTATTATTTTTTTTGTGATTTCCTGTTAACTAGTTTTATTGCTAATTATGAATTATTAGCTTATTTTTTTGTTAGTTATCCTTTGTTAATTTGTTTTTAGAACTATTAATTACATAGCTTACTTTAATGATTAGCTTTTATTTCAATTTGAAAGTTAACATTTAGCTTGCTTTCTTTTGTTAATTAATAATTTTAATAGTCATTAAATTTCCTACTTATTTCAAAATTTTTTAAAATTGTGCGTGAAAGACAATTTAAACATTTCCTTCTTATTTTAACTTATTTCAAGATTGTCAGAGACAAGAAAATCGCCCACAAAGATGTTCACGTAGTTAAAGCGTGGATATATATATATATATATATATATATATATATATATATATATATATATATATATATATATATATATATATATATATATATTCATTATAATTTTTATTGCATCATTTCTAATATTTGACTGCACATTTTAAGAATTTGGCGGCACAGTGGTTGAGAATCACTGTTCTGTAAAAATCTACATAATTTTTATTTTGAAATGTTAACAACTATAAATCACTATAGAGTTTGTTTGCTATAAAATTACATTTTATTGTATTAATATTTATTCTTTTAAAAATGAAAAACAACTCATAGTTATTTTACAGATACATGTACTTTTTTATCATTTAAATTAATTATATAAATTCCTTTATATGAATTATTTAATATTAATTTATATTTTACAGTATAAACAAAACTCATTACCTCAAGATGAAAACAAGAAAAGTTTATTCTTAGCAGGTGTGTTACATTTTTTACTCATTTAACATTCTTCTGGGACACCTTTTTTATTGAAATGTTTCTATAACTATGTTTATTATTTTAATGTAGGCAAGTTATCAAGTCAGCGCCCTGTTGTGTCCATGCCAGTTATATCTCCAGATGGTTCTGTTTCTTCTCAGGATCATTCTTCTAGTTTTTACACCGCTTCTGGCCATAGTTCATCAGGTCAACGAGAAGTATGTACTTTGAGAATATTTTCATTCGATTTATAATGCAACATTATAGCGCTTAAAACAATTTGAAATTATGTGACTTATTTTAAACATGCTAATCCACTATGAAGCATCCCATTTATGAATCATTGTAATATAATACATAAGGAGACTTTTGCTTCTTTAAATAGAAATACAAAAGGATTTGTCTTGGGTTACGTTTTATTTGCAACATACGGAATGCAAGTTTACTTTAGTATTATTTATCAATACAAAGAATATCTGAAACTGGAAGGCAAAGTATGAAACAATTTTGGATATCTAAATTGAAAGGTGTCTAAGATGAAAGGATTAAGATAGGGCCTTGAGAATTAGAAATTGCAATTTTTTGCATGAAATTACTAACAGAAAGTAAAGCGTGATTTATCCTGTTAATTTTTGCACTTTTTGATTTATGATCACCATATAACATTATTTCTTGTTGAATATTTTCAGGGGAGGACTAGTATGTCTTCACTGATGCTGTGCATTAACCCGCACTGAATGCAATCAATTTATGAAAAGAATATAAGTCAAAAAAACTTCTGTTGGTTTTTTTTTTTTTTTTTTTTTTTTCATTTTAGCATTTTTTTTTTTTTCATTTTAAGCATATGATTTAATTTCATTTCTTTTTTGAAAAAAATAATATACTACTTTGTTGATTACTTTCAGTGCAATTACTGTAGCTTTGTGAATGTTGTGCATTGACACACACAATAAAAAAAAATTATAAATCGCGAAAACCTTATCTGTTACTTTTTTAAAATGTTCATTTTAGGTGTATGATTTAATTGCAATTATTTTTGAATTAAATAGTTTGCTATATTGTTATAAATTTTTTCTGACGAACATACAAATTTATAAAAATGTATATAAGTTTTTTATTTTGATAGAGTTTCATTAATTTTAAATCCGTGTTCTATTTTATTTTAAAAGCTCTATTGTTATTTTATTTTTTAGAATTTTGTCATTTGTCAGTCCATTTTTCCTATAAATTTTTTTATTTTTTTATTTATAAAAAGATGTTTTGAAAGCAGTATTTTTTAAAATTTTTATAATGATAATTTCTGGTTGTTTGATTTTGATTCAAATTTGTCTTACTATATTTTAAAAGTGAACAGTGCTAAAACAATTGTTATGTTGCATTATTGCATTATACTTTTATGTTTAAAAATTTTACAATAGAAGAAAAAGTATGTGATAAAGTTTAAGTCACATCATCATAATAATATTTCAATTAAAAGAGTATTATATCATGAAAAATGAAACACATAAATTTCTGTTTTAGGGTACGCTTGATCAGTCGAGTCCTCGAAATTCAATAGCTTCAAACAACAGTTCTTTTAGTTCGCCTCCCAGTCCACAGACTAAAAGAGATGAAGATAAAGAATCATCTAGCAATGAATCATAAACATTCTTTTTGTGACTCATAAAAACTGTTGCTCAGCATGCCTCGCCTTTTTAATTCATCAAAAACAAGCACACAATACAAAAATGCTTTGTATGTGAGAAAGGGCTATTTTTTCATGGCAAATACAATACTCATTTTCAGATTTGTACAAGTACCTGCTATTCCTTTCAGCGGAACTAACAGTTTTGAAAAGATTGAAATTGGAAAATATATACAATCATTTTTTTCTGAGTCAGATTAATAATTCATATGAGTGAGATTTTGCATTAATAAATCATTAGCATTCGTATGTAGGTAGAAAAAAAAAAAGACTTTGTGAATATACTTTTTCCCTCTATAAGTTCTCCATCTTGCCAGTTTTTTAATGTTAAAAATATTTTATATATATGTTATCTTTGTTTCCCAATTTAGATGCAAACTTTCATGTTGCTTACCTTTTCTACTTAAATTTGTCTGAACTAACACATTACATTAAAAATAAGATTGCTATTAAAAGTATTAGGAAATTGTCAAAATAATAATTTACCTGTCTGTGTGCCTTCCTGAAAGCACAATGCTGTTTAGGTTTTTATACTGGTAGTGTGAAAAATGTATAGCTTTGTTTTTCAAAGAAAGTTCTTCCATTGAATATTACATGAAGCCAGTTTCAGGGTGTCCAGTAAATTTCCACTTTTCTTGGTTGAAGAACAACTTTTACTTCTATTTTTAATATGCATTTTTAGCTTATTTTCAGCAATAAATGATTGTCAGAAGAACTCACCAAGAATTCGTTTTCAAGCAGTGTTAAAGAAAAAAAAAATTTTATATAAAGCTGGTTATTAATTCGATTGGATGTCATTTTAGTTGTTGAGCTTAGGCAAATCTGTTCAAAAATATTCATCCAAAGCAATATGTTTTCTATGAATAAGATAGGAAAAAAAATTGTAAGTAATTTGTGAGGGTTAATTTTCTCTGTCTCCAGAAAGCTACTATATATTATACGTATTTACACAAACTTAACAAGAAAAATTTAACAAAAATCGCTATTAGTTTACTACTAACTCTTTTCAACTTGCATGATTATATCAGCAAAAGTTAGCACTTTCTGATATATTATAATTCAGGATGCACTTATGCAAATTTTTATTCAGTATTAATTAAGCAAAGTTCCATTGTTGTTTTCATTATTAACTTCAATCAAAATAAGAAAGGAAATATATTGGTACACTCTCTATTTTAGTTATATGCCAAGATTAGATCATCAAATCCTTTGTGTTTCATTATTTATGTTTTAAACATATTAGATCAACAACTACTCAGAAAAATAAGGTCTTTGAAAATTCTTTACTTAAAGCATCTAGAACTGTGAGATGCTATCACTAGTCTATATTTTATATACTCTGTAGACGTGTGACACAATGTGTCGTTGCGGGTGTTCAATTGCGCCGTTCCTAGTCTTTGTCGCTGCTTTTCTGTTCTTATGTTTTTTCAGCACAATGTATTTCATATAGAGTTATACTATTAAAGAAATATAATAAGTAGAATCATTTCTTGTTTTGAATAGTTTTTTTTTCATTATATTTTATGTTTTGTATTTAATTATTGGTTGTTAAGAATTGAATAATATTTTATGTTATCATTGTAATAAAGTATATGTTATTTGTGTATATATAAATAAATATCATTTATTTTAATAGTATTTAAGTTTTATTTTAGATTTAAACTTCAAAATTTATCTAAAGTAAAATAAAACTACACTATTATAACTGGTAATAGTTTTCTTTAATGGAAATTTTCTGAATAGTTTTAAATAAATATTTCCAGTGAAAAAGACAATTTTCATAATAGAAATCTTAATTATTAACTGCCTCTGTACCTAATGAGAATTCAATTTGCTTCCAAAGAAAGTTGATGACTTTGTTTGCATAAAGTTTTTAAAAGTATCTTTTTGGTAAAATAATGAAGTTGAGAGGGTTATGATGTTTGTTTTCATCTATAGAGTTCGAATTGATTTTTCTAACTATATATATATATCAAATCCTAATGATTTCTATGTTGAACTTAATTAGGGTTGGTTTAAAGTAATAGCAATACTGTGTGAAAATTTTAATATTGAAATTGAAGATATAATTGTGTGTGTTTTATAAACTATAGTAATTAAAAAAATATTCAAATAATTAATTACAATGAAAAATGTTTTTACATTATTTTATTTATATGTTTTTATGGACTATTAAAATATGAGCACACAAAAGATTAAATGTATACAATTGGCAATAACTAAATAATAAAAAATACTGAAAGATTGTTGTATGTATATGTATATACTTTCTCCATTTGCCGTCCGGATGTCAATTTTTTATTCAAATTTGATATAGACTTTACACCAGTTTTATATTAAACATACTTTTTTTCACAATATTTAACTAGTTTAGCCCATTAATGCACATATTGCAATATTTTTTATTATATTTTGAATATTAATACTAAATGCAATTTAAATTAACTGGAAAAATGCTAGAGTAAATCAAGTTTTAAAGCTTTTTAATTTGTAAAACTTTGTATTGCTATTCAATATGCTGAAAAATCCAAAATCTAAGATTATAATAGAAAGATAAGATGTTCAAGAAAAACAGTATTCTTACAATTGTTTAATTGTAAGAATATTCGTTTGTATTTAAATAATCCAAGTTTTATTTGTCAATTTGTATTTACTAATGTCAAATATTAATAAATTAACAAATAAATATTGTCAATTTTTATTTACGTAAGTATTTGCCTAATACAAACGAGTAACACACCTTTCTTCTTAGTTTTGCTTTTGAGTCAGACTTAAAAATAAGGCTGCATTTTTACTTACGTCATTTCACATTAATGCTTCATTTGATGTAAAAGAAATTAATACTTAATAATATTCTATTATATATAAAAAAAAAATTATAATTTAGAATCATCTCTAAAAATGAACCATGGGCACTAATGGGTTAAATAAAAGTATGGATTTTGGTAATAAATTCAATATCTGTGCCAGGTTAGAATAACATAGAATAATGTATGTTTGCTGTATGATTATATATTTTTACAATTTTGGATAAATTCTTTCATGCATTTTTGCTAAATACAATGCTCATTCTACAATTGATTTTATTGTAATATTAAAAATCTTTTAAAATTGTTGCTAAGAATTATAATGCTTTGGATGCACTAATAAGGACAACATGCTAGAATCAAAAAGTTTTTTATTTTTGAATGTCTGTATATAATCTAAGTAGATTTTCTCATATTTCTCTGATAACTTTTAGTTTTATATTAGCGTTTTTTTTTATACTTTTGTTACACATATATTTAACTTCATCCTGTTTTGTCTTTCATTCTGTTCATCAACATAGTCTTTTTAAATAAATGAGTTATAATTTTGGAATGTATTTTTCAAAATTTAATTCATTTTTATGATTTATAAACATATTTTTCCGATTCTAATTTAGAAACATGTTTTGCTTATTAAACTGACCTTTGAATAGGAGGTAACAATAATGAAAAAAAAAAAAAAAAAATCTGTGCAGTAATTGGCAATGCTTTTACAACTTGTGGGTTGCATATTAACTTTTGGTATGTGCCAGCTTATGCCTTTTAAATTTCACATTTTTATATATTACTCTCTGATTTTAAGCATAACTCATTCTTTGGTTACCATAATAAAATAGCTAATCATTGTAATTGTTATTTTAATTATAGGTCATGCTTTTTTTTTATTCAGATGGTGTGATTTATATTAACCCACACTATTTAATTCTTTCATTTTTAAGTTTTCACTTGTAAAACTGAAATTATTTTGTCCTTAACCCTTTGATGCAGATAGGACTCTGGTGTTCCTTTTATATATTTTATAATGTTCAACTTGCAATCAAAAAAATATTTTTGTGTTTTTAATTATAAAAAAGCAGTCTAACAGTTACTGAAAATTATTGGAATTATATTTGTACTAAAATATAAAATCCAAAAAAAGTAGTTTAAAAAAAAATATTTTTTTCATTGATATTCAAAAATTTATCAATAATTGATTTTGTAAATTCAAGAAATTTTAATGATGAATAACTGTTTCTCTTAGATCTAAATAAGTGCAAATTTGAAAAATTACTATTTGGAAGTGAGTTGTGCTTGAAATGCTGTGACAGAAAAAGTTCCATGTACTATGTAAGTGTTTCATGTACTATTTCATGACCATGAATTAATAAAATGCTAAATATAATATTTTTCACTTAGTTTGACCTAAATTAATACAAAATAATGAAAAAACTATGAAAAATATATTTAATAAAAATTCTGTGTCAAAGGGTTTAAAATGCTTATTCAAATAAAACACTTGATTTTTTTCCTTTCTAATGGTGAATAATTATTATTTATGCACCTTTTATGGTGCTTTTCTGTTGTTTCAATATTTTTTTATTTATTATTATTATTATTTTTTTTTTTTTAAATAAAAATATGTAGAAATGTGATAAGCATTTACCCATTTAACTTACGCCTCAAAATAGTTTGGCTGGCCTTTTGTCAATTGCAAATTATTGACATTTGTTGCCAGTTAAGTTTATATTCCTAAATAAATTAACATTTTTCAATTTTGTTAATTATAAATTTTTATAATTTAGTTCACGTCCATTAACTTGCCGGTTTTTAACAGCCTTTAAATTCTGAAGTTAATTACATTTAGTAAAAAAATATTTTTGGCCAAAATTGATGGTTGACCTGCAAAGTTGTTCAGTTTGAGGGAAAATATGTTATGATATCTATATATCATGATTTTTACAAGATTATTTTGTTTCTAATTAATTTGAGAAAGATGTATAGTTTTTCAAAATAGTGTTTATAGGTCTCTCTTTTCTTCAGCATTGTTAAACCCAAACGTTTAAAAAAAAATCTCCCATATTCTAGTAAAATTACATTTATTTGTCGAGGCCCATAGTGTTAACAATTTATTTTAAAACATTAAAATATTTTTTGATATGAAAGCTAGATTTTAGTATTTTTTTTTTATTCAACTTCATTGTTTCATGTGAAATAGATTTAGATAGGTATTTACTGCTTAGAAATTAAAAAAGAGTTGAACTATGTTGATCAATACTGATTACCAATTTAATAGGAATCTTTTATACAAAATAAAGCTTTTAGTACATATTATGTTTTATTATTTCTAATTTTATTATTTGAACTTTAAAAAATACATCATGACTGTCAATTAGTTTATTTTTCTATGTAATTGAATTATAAATTTTGTAAATGTATAATATATGTGATAAAAAAAAGTCTTTTCTGATATTATGATTCAATTATTTATTTATATTTTTGTTTTAATCTATCACTATTAAATGAATCCTTAATCCCCTAATAAACTACTGAAAACATTCAAGGAAAAGAGGATATTGATTTTAACTGATTTCATGTTTCTGAATGCGAAGGTGCCTCAAAGTACATAAATGTAAGTGAAGCGTCATTGTGTGTATGATGTGTGATGAATTTTTTTTATCATCCAATAAAGTTTTTTGTGAAACTTGTTTTTCTTAATTTTTTTTCCCATTCGTAATTTACATTATAATTTTCATTTTTTCTAAACAACTGTGTTAATAAAGATCGACATATTTAAAAATATTTTGGAAATGTAAGTTTGTATTCTTGTCTTTCAATTAATATAAACCTCTTTAGTTCTATAATAATAAATTATTCAAATAAACTAAATTATTTTATTCGATGCATTGATCTCAGTATGTGTAAATTAAATATTTTTACCGTATGTTACTCTGTATACAAACAAAATGCTATTCCTATTCTTTTATGTGAATTAAAAAAAAAAATCATTCCCTCTACAGCCCGTTGGTCATGAAGGTTAAGGTTCCGCAATTTTGTGACAAACGACATGATTGTGACAATATGGTCCGTACTGCGCATGGGTCTCCTTTACTTCCCAGACAAGCTGATATCCATTGATCTGAAGCTGTGGGCGGTTCAAACCTTTAGGGATTGAACCTTCTTTACAATGACAGTTAAGAGCCTTAAGTAATGAGCCATCGAGGCTCTTTTTATTATATGAATATACCCCATAATTTCAATGCTTTCTAAAATTTTCATCTACCATGAAACGGAAAACTGAATCAGTGTTTTTTTTTTTTTTTTTTCTTTTCCTTTTATTATTTTACTATTGAAAACCGTCTCGTCTCTCAAATCTCTTTGAAATCAGAAAAATGAATTTCACACACTTCTCTCCTGTAATTATTTTTCGTCCTTTCTATTATTTCTTTGTAACCATAGAAATATTTCAGTTTATTTATTGAATTAAAAAAAAAAGTTTTCGTTAAATTTGTTCTTTTTATTTCTACATACTTAGTAAAAGAAAATATTTCTGTATCACATGTTTGTAAATGTGCATGATAAAAATAAGTGATAATAAAAACTCTTCCAATACATTTTTAAAAAATAAAATATATCATTTAACTTTTTTTATAACACTCGTTATATAATAACAGTATGTTAAACTTAATTACTTTTATTAAAATGTTATATGTTAAATATATATTTAAATGTCATGTTTCTGACCCCCGCATTCACTCCCCTCCGGTCTCTGGAGCAAAGAATATGTAATGTGAGAACAAAGAATTTATTTGTCTGGAGTGTCCCTAGAAATTCTTGGAACTCCGAGCAGGTGTTGAAGGAGTGGGAACTGGAATTTTTTTTTTTTTTTTGAGAGGGAGGCGGCATTCTTGAGAAAAGAGGTGCACAGGAGCAAAACGAAGAGAGGACCTTGTGCCGCCGTCTCGATTCAGAAATTATTTTTCTGATGACTATTTTTGTTGTGTTCGGTGAATATATTTATGATTTTTTCTTGAAATCAAGAATAGAACTGTGCATAAATTTGTATATAGAATTATTTAATCTAGAAAATTCTAATAAATAATTCAGCTTAGATAAGAGTGATAGTTTTTTTTTGCCTTAAAAAACGTACCAAAATCGTTACACTATACAGTACAAGAAAAATGTAGTAAAAATACGAAAAATAATACATTTCTTACTGTTTACCTTAAAAAAAAATGCGATAAGTTATCAAGATGAGTTTTGTCGTGAAAAATAAGTAAACAAAATCTAATTTACAGATTTAATCTATCACTTTTCTAAGAAATTTTATCCCGTTTTTGGCAAAGGCTTTCAAAGTTGCATGGTGCCGGCAACTTCAACATCGAATACAGTCATCTTTTTTAGTTTAGGTATTGTATTCTCGTAAGATACCACACTGATATTCCTCAAATTTTGAGTCTGTCGAACCAGAAATATGTTAGGTCTTTAGAATCGAAATTTAATATGTAGGATTCTTACGGTCCTTTGAAAAAATTATAAAAAGGTTTTTCAGTATTGCAATTAAAAAGCTAAGTATTTATTTTCATTAACTTTCATATTAGAATTATGAAACCTAATGAAACGAAAGATTTCGTAACTCGAATTATTTATTTGATTAAGCATAGTGGTGAATATACTAAAATGCATTTTATTTTCTTACTTTTACAACCATTTTTAAGGGCCCTACGATCCCCGATATATTAGTAATGAAAACTGGCCATCTTTCCTGAAGTTGGAGATGAGATGACCACCGAATTCATAGCGTCACTTCACTGTATAATCCTTTGCTTTTTACGCAGGAACAAAGATAGGAATATATATGTGCCTTAAAGGTTGAGCTAGTTGAAAAAATATAACCTACGTATTCAAAAACGACAAAACACCTAATTCACGAAAAATATTTGACCCCTAAATAAAATAAACATTAAAATTTTACATACTTTTTGTTCTCGCGAAACGCAACGCTTTGTTCAAATGTATAAACTAGTTAAACTGTTTCCTGTAAAACTGCATTTGCTGCAATGTATTAACAAATATTGGAAATATTTAAACTGACCATCTCGCCTAGACTTGCCCCATATTTTAAATTTTCTCCTTTATTGAAAGTATACGAAAACATCTGTTTTTCAAGTCTGATGTGCTCTTTAAAGTTTCGTTTATTTTGTTCAATTGAAATTATACTGTTAGATATTTTAGTAACTAGTAAATTTATAATATGTTACCGAATTTAATATAAAGGTTCTCTGAATTTTTATATCGGACAAAAATGGCAATTACTGTATTTTTTATTTTATAAATCAAACTTCCATGATAAAAAGGAAGAAAAAAAAGAAAATAGTGGTGGTTAATTGCCAATAGTAACGATGTAAGGAGGTTTCCAAGGGAAAATCTATATCTTGAAAAAGCCTCGATCAAGTATAAATTTATTTTCCTAATTATGTGTTGGGATTTAAAGACTGCTCTCTAATAACTAAATCTGCTTCAAACGATAATGTGGGAAAACTTATATATTTAGCGTAAAATTTTTGTGGCTTTAAACTGTTCTATTTTGTGAGGTTTGATTCTTGGAAACAATTTTAAAGATTCTTTTTTTTTTTTTTTTAAAAGGGAGAATTTTTTTTAAACGTTTATAAGAGCCAAATATATATTTATACGCCATTGATTAACAAATTTTTTTTAAAAAAAACTGTCCAAATAGGGAGAATAGTTAATAAACGATCGAGTCTATCAAGCTTTTGTTAGAAGTTAAATCATTAGTGGAAAAAGGATTTAGCTATTGTGCCATATCAGCATATGAAGCGAAACGTAAACCTTACGACTTTTGTTCCATTTCTACATAGTTCTTGAAGTCATTGTAGTAGTAGTTAGATGCAATTGACAATAAACCTTCCGAGAGAGCTTCTCTTTAATGGCTCCTTTGGGTGTCCTCCTTGATGGTATTTTCTGCTTCCGGTACCATCCATCTTCAGTAAAGAGTGGAATCGCCACTTTGGATTCGAATCACTTTCTTAAAAGTCGCTACTCAGCGCTAACTTTAATTTCCTTTCACCCAGCGTTAAAGTTTCAAATGGCTGCTCAACTCCATCTATGGCTCATTCTTTTTATGGGCCTTTAAGTTGCTCCTTTAGGGCAGATATAAACACGTAAACCAAATGTCCAAAAGGTGCGAAATATACGTCATCGGACAAGACGCCATTAAAGTCTCAGACGAGGAAAAATGGTTGCGATGGGACTATGGTCGCTATTTTCTCGCGCAAACGATAAAGAACTTATTAATATGTGAAACCAAAGTGTGCCTTCGGGTTCGATTTAGAATGTCTCTTTCGGAATAGAGGAACGTGACTTTTGGGGCAGGGGTAGAACTCCCCTCGGGAATATATATCAAATACTTTACGGTTGATATACGAAGTAATGCATCCTCTAATATTAAAATGGCATCTTCTTTATTTGGATAAACTATGCGCTACTTTTCCCTCTTTTGAAGTTGAAATCAGGATTTACGTCTCGCCACTGATCATCTTTGGCTTCTGAAAATTTCAAAAAGAAATTTTCAGGTTTAGTATCCAACTTGCGGTTATAGAGGTTGGTTTCTAAAGCTATTTAACGATCTTTCGTGCTTTTGGATGCAAACTTTCAAATTTTTGAAGGGTTGCAACTGAGAGAAATTGCATGCTTTAATTCTCGTTATTTAGTTTATGGTCGGAATTTAATGGCTGCCGGGAAGTTTAAACATTTTATGAGTAAGCGAAGAAAATAAAGTACTGTTAAAGACTTGATAATATTTATAATTATAGTCGCTTTATTTCCTTAAAGTATTTATATGTAATTTTAAAGTAAATGGGAATTTTTTTGTGATGTGACACATCTTTGGTCAATTCTTAAACGCCACTTTATTTTAGAAACTAACAGTTTTGAGTCTTTTAAATTAATTTCATTAAGTTTTAAGAAAAGATTAATGAATAAATTTTTAGAAGAATAAATTTTGCTTTTTCGTTAAACTCGATTATGCTTATTTTATGAAAATTAATATAATTTTTAATTTGAACATAAAATTTGTAGTAAAAAGTAATTCGGTCCACATAATACTTATTAAAGTGTTGGAATACTGTCGAAGATGTAATGAAGTTTTAATACATGTTTATACTTGTCTTTTTCGAAGCAATAGCTTAAAAATAGCTTATCAATCAAGTCAAATTGTGTATGAAAATACATCTGAAGTATGACAAAAATGATGATAACAAAGAAAGAGGTAATAAGGTCACAGAAAAATAATCCAAAAATGATCTATCAAATTGGCACTAAGGGAGGGTTTAATATGAAACTTCAATACACTACAAACTCTCATGCTGTGTACGAGAATGACAAATGTTTTGGGACAATAAAATCCACTCCTCTATTAAGGAAGTTTTTAGCCTTGACAGAAATGAAGAACTACAAAAGGAGCATAAATAAGCTGGATGGGATTTAGATCTGGTGATCTTGTTGGCCACTCCTTTCTCAGAATATCTTCGACCATAAGGTATTTCTAGACCAGTCCGACCCTTTGTGGATGTTTGTTGTCACCTATGAAACTGAACTGAGGAAAGGCAGCTCATCTGAAAAATCCTACTTAGAGCTTTAAGAGCGTAATCTTATAATCTTAATGAAGTCAGAGTAAAGCTCGCCTTAATTGGTGTAGGTAACGCTAATCTTGGACACAGGTGCAATGGGCCCATGTTTTCTTCACTAATGAGCTTTTGATTAAGTTTGAATGACGATTCTTGACGCGTTGACACATGGAGAAACCATTCCAACATCATGAAAGTAAGCCGAGATGTTATAATATGTACAATTGAGGAGTTGGACGGCCTCATTGATTTGCATTTATTTCACAAAGGCACCCTGATTTCCAGGGGATAGAGTGGTCTGCAGATCTGCTGGCCTAAATCTCGTGAAGCATGTTTGGTGTGTTCTTGGCAGAGATTGTATTTCACCACGCTTCTCTCAACAACTACCTTAGCTTAATGGAGGAGTGAGATAATGGTCTCAAAAGCTTAGATTTATTGTTTCGAAAACATTTATCACCTTCGTAAACAGTATGAGAGTTCGAAAATGACACTTTCGTTAAGAGATATCATAGTCGTTATTAATCTTCTACGAGTACCCTTTTATTACATAATTTTTGAACTATTTTGTGGTAATGCCCATTAATTCACAATATTGAATACATGTCATCACCTTGTTGTTGTTATCGTTTTTGTCATACTTAGATGCATTTTCACCAGATAAAATTTTACTTGATTTATTTCATTATTTGTTGAGTTATCTGCAACTATGTGTTTGTTCCTTTAGTTTTGGACATAGTGTATAAATCTTTCTCTTTCCCTCCCCGTCTCGTATTTTTTTTAAAAAAAAACTGTTATTTCGTTGAAATTCATCTAAATTAATTTCTAATACTCATTAGAGCTAATCATTCTGAACAAGATACTCATTAGAACTAAACAACATTCTTTTTTCTTTTGAATCTAAAGCAATACAGTTAAAATGTATGTTTGTTTAAAGGCAAAGGATGCATTTTAAATAAACGCATTAAATAAAAATATATACCGTTAATAAATAATTAATGAGAAATCGCTTTTTTTAAAAAAAAAAGAAAGATAAATAGTATAGAATACATATTTAAATCCTCAATTCAACTGTACTTAAAACAGCAATTGTACATTCGATAAAACGTTGCATGAACTGAATTTCTTAAAGTTTATTTTTAGAAATCTGAGATTTCTGTAGAAAATATCTTTGGAAATGCAATGGTCCCTCAACGACGCTTATCTAAGGAGGAGGAGCGATAGTGTTCGGGAAATAGTGCAATCCCCTCGAGATTAGAACAGAAGAACAAAGGAAATTTCGTGAACTGATGTCGTTTCCAGAAAGAGATTTCGACAGCAAAACCTTACTTATTTCTGTAACCTGAAAGGACGCTGAGACAGCGTCATTTCAATCTGATATTTGGGTTCTCAAACAGAGTTTGGATGCAATATTCTTAAAGGGAGGTCAAACTTTCATCCCTTGATTTGTAATTTCTCTTGAAAGGCATGCGAATGTTATTGCTTCTTCTCTAAGCCGGTCCTCCACAAGGAATTTGAACTAAGTGGCTTTCGCCTTTTTTTTTGTTGAAGATTTCCAGAATTCTTTTAAAATTTATACCAATCGCAAATTCCCGGCGGAAAATAGTTTTGATGTAAGAAAGTTCTCTAAAAGATATCTAGTTTATCGAATAGTTAAAGAAATACGTTATGTTTCGTTTCATAGTTACCTTTAAGTAGGGCTTGGAGGAAAGAAAAAAAAAAAAGTTACCTTTAAGTAGTGACTTTTGTTTCCTTAAAACGATATTTATTTGCATACGATTAAATTTTATTTCTAACATTTGTTTTAAATTAGAAGCATCATTAGTTATTTAAGTTAAAAATATGTTTTAAAATAAGTTTTGTATAGCATTCATCAATGGTCATTCGATTTTTATTTCCAGAAGTTGAATAAAAAAAATTAAATTTTTCCTTGCTAAATACAATAACTAAAAAAAATTTTTGTTTTTTTTTTTGATAATTTTTTTTTTTTTTTTAGAGTTTTTAAATTTGTATATTTAGGTTACTATTTAGCGCAAAGATATAAAATTTTATTGGCACTAGCATCTAGCATCATATTAAATACTCTGACGTCTTCACTAAATTAATCGTCGTTATTATTATTTACATTATATGTTTAGACTATGCACAACAGTTAAATATTATCGGCACTAATATCTATAATATCATATTCAACATTTTGGCGTCTTCAATAAATTAATCATAGTTACTATTATTTTTTTTAACTTATATGTTTACCGTAAGAAATGCGATTTAATATTACAATTCATTTTACCATCAAAAACCAGTCTTGAACTATCGTCAACTAATGCTGTTTTGTCCAATTTTAAATTTCAATTGTAAAATCCATTAATTTCTTAATTAATTGGAGTAAAAAATTAGTTTCAGGCTTGCGGGAGGCTTTATATACTTGATTTACGGTGTTTAAATTTATTTTCATTAATTTCTCCTACAATAAAATTTCTAAAATCTGGCGAGCGAAGCTACCCAGACAACCGAAATAACTTTGAATGTTTCCTTTACCCGGTAAACTGAGCAAAAATAAACTTAAGAACAGTTGAAAAAAGTTTATTTATTTTAAATTATATTATGCAAGGCTACTAAAATTGTTAGGTTCTAGTTATAAAATTTTAGTTACTAATTATTAGCCGAAATAATGACAAAAAAAAAAAAAAAAAAAAATGTTGGTACGTAGTATGACATTTACTGCTTGAAAATTCTATATGTTTCCCACAAGACAAAGAACTTTCTTCGTCATTTCTGTGAAGATGAAATTCTGTGTCAAAGTAATGCTGGATTCATAAACTTTTTCAGCAAAAGTGAATGACTTCCATTTATCTTTGATTCTCAGTTAGGAAGCTTTAAAATCAGACTCCCCCATTCAATTTAAAATTTTGCCAGGAAAAGTTTTCACTTTTTCTTTAAGAAATTTCACAATCACGAAGTCTCATAGCTGCAAATTTCAAGATTTCCCTATTTTTTCGTGTTTTGGTTCCATTTTCATGTTTTGGATCAATTTCGGTAAATATTGATTCTTGATGTTTCGGTATCGCATGCTAGTCGTTTTATATTCTCTGGCAGTTAATAATAGGTGGCAAGGTAATAACAATTTTCGTATGGTTCATGGTCTTATAGTTACAGGATTCATCATTTTCTATGGCCCGACAAGAATATGACATGGGAAATAATGTACGAAAATTTCGCAATTATATCCCTTCTATAGCAAATGTAGATAACACAAGTAGAAATGATGTTTAAAAAAAATTGTTATCTTACGGATTATTGTTAAGGCTCTCAACATAGTCAGTTTAATACTGAAAAGTAAATGAAAAATCTCCTTCCTCAACACTTCAACATTGCAACAACGCCTGGTTATTTGCAGAACCATATAGAGCAGGTAGAGTAATTATTTTTTGTTGCCAAACTTTTATTCAAAAAATCAGTAAAACAACTCCAGAATGTAGCTGAAGCATTACGTAAACGGAGATGGTATACGAAAAAAAGATAAAAAAAAAAAAAAGTTGATTTTGAAAAAATTAAATGATTATATATTTTTTTAAAAACTCTAATAGAGTCACTAAATATCTTGATTAGGAATGATAATACAATCACAAAGTTGGAATGTGACACAATTAATACTACTAAACTGAGATTCTTTGTAATTAATCTACATAAACCTTTTTAATATCTAGAATAGCCTGTTCACCATTTTTTCTCCTTTCGATTAACGGCCGCATTTTGTTGCACCGGGCAACAAAATATTACAAAGATAATTTGGGCCAGAATAATGTGGTACACCAAAAATTCTTAATGAATTTTCCTATAATTTTCCGTAACAGCGAAGTTTGGGAAATTTTTCCCTGCTTAAATTTTTATTGCCTTGTTCGATACTAGATTTAATATTTGACTTGTGTCGTTCTAATCATATTCATGTGGTTGGTAAACGCTGTGCTTTAAATTTAGCCCCCGCATTTCTCCAACCCTTCAGGGAGCTTGTTTTCCGGACCAGAGGTTCTCTAGTAATCTTTTTCCTATTTTTACCGACAGACTTAAGACTATTTGATCAATATAACTAGATTTTGTCATAATACAATATACGTTTGGCGTAGTGTTGCCGCCTTGTGCGAATGAACTCTAAAAATTAACAACTAAAAATTTAAAAAAAAAACACAACTAAATTTTAGAATACAAATACACATGGCATACACTATAACCATTGTTACTATACAATGAGCTCAGTAAAATGAGTTTAAAAAATTTATAAAGATATCCTGTAAAAATATTAAATGTTTCCAACAACATTAACTATGAAATATTTAAAAAAAAAAAAAAAATCATTACAAGATACTTTTTGGACTAGTTTTCTATATTCTGTAATTTTTTTTATCTGCTTATTCATCTTAATTTAATTTAATCTGGACTTAATTTAGAAGATAAATAAATGATAAGAAGTTCCTGCTGTAGCATGTCAATTTTTATTACTCAGTAATAAGCTTCGCTCATGGTTAAACACCATTTTATTAGAATTTCCGAACGCGTCGATATAGTGGCGCATTTAAGTTTCTGTAATATTAAAAGCTCATAAATCCATAAGTTTTCAATGCCTTACCAGTTCGATAAAGGCGTCCATATTTTCTGAAACAAGCTCAACCTGATATTGGATAACGTTTCTAGTAAGCAATGTGATGTTTAAGTCCCAAATATCTTGGTCTCTTCATCAAACGCAAACTTCAAGAAGTTAGACTAATAGAGGACGTCTCCTGTGAAAATAACCGATTGTAAAGACAACACAGAGTTTTGCCTGGGAATGGCTGAGAAAATGCTTTTTGAAGTGTGCAAACAAGTATGTGCTTTGATGAAAGAGCTACAGTGGATTTGTTGTCAACACTAATACCCGTTCCATCAAACAATGTCAGATTCCTTTGGTAAAGCATATAGGTAGAAGTGCAATGATGTATTAGGTTTTATGTCTTTATCCCTATTACTGTCGCCTCAGTGGGATTTAGTAAACAGGTACCACTTTTATACGTAAAGGAATTCTTTTTATTATAAAGTTTAGTTTATTAAAAGTGAAATCAGAAATTGTGTCAAGACCCAGCGGGAGATAACTATGCTATGCACAGATCCTGACAAAGGCGAGGGCATTCGGGGCAGTTGCCCCTGGCCCCACATCAGAGGGGGCCACCAAATTGAATAGAAAGTTTATTTTAGGTTTCCTTCTTTAATGAACTTTTTTTTTGAACTAAATATCGGTACAGTGTAAAATCCGTTAATTTTATGTTAGCTTCTTCATTAATCTATCGTATACAAAAAATCTATATATCGAATACAAAAAATCTATATTTCGTAAATCCATGACTTTCTAGTGCGGAATTCAGCTAAATTTTCGCAATTTCGATGGACAAATTTGGCCAATCAAAAGCATGCATTTTTACATATCGCAAAATGCGATGTGTTTACAAAAACACAGGCTTCTGATTGGTTTAAGTGGGCCATCGTAATTGCGAAAATTTAGCTCAGTTACGCCCTATAGTTAGCAAGGATATGAATTTTTTGCAGCTAGAAGACAAAGTTAACAATCAGAATACTGCATCGGCATGATGGACATAGAATTGTCAGAAAATCAATAAAATGGACAGAACGTTATTTCGTCTGACCACTGGAGGGGGGGGGGAACTCTATAGCTATTTTAGGTTCTAGTCAATTTTCTCGTTACTTGTGTATAATGAGGTGAAAAATTTAAATACCTCCATAAAGTCCAGTCTTCATTACTTGAAAGTCGTAAAGCAGAGAGGGCTCCAAAAGAAGTTTTTGCCCCGGGCTTCAATTAGGCTAAGTCTGGCCCTGGCAAGGACACACAAAATGTCCAAGAACAAAACGTTACAACTGTAGAAACTGTAGTAATTTACTAAGGTATATATATCATACAACTTTTCAAAGAGAAAACGTAAACAATCTAAGGTTTTTGATAAAACGCTAAGCAGAGAAAATGTAATAGACTCTTAGCTGGCGACGTCATGTGCATTTATACTCTCAAATGTCATCGAAGATGTAATCAAGTTGTTGTGTCGTTTGTTGTTGAAAAAGTTTGGACAAAAATCTGATCAACCCAAGGGATATAAAAGATATCTTGTTCCTTTCTCAGAATTTTTCTTGATCCTATCGAAAATGTTAAGTTGTTATAGTTGACGAGGAAATTTCATAAATGCCAGAAGTTGAAAGCTTGATTGATTCTAAATGAGGAGCATCTAAATGGTGATCTTGAATGCTAAATGTTGATAAGTTTTAAAAAGATCCTTTGTTGATGGTTCTGGTTTATTTTCAGTTCAATATTAAATGTCTTAAATGAGTTTAGTATTTTCCGTTTGAGGTTACTAGCCGATATAAACTAAACTTATACAACAGGTTTGTAAACAAATTAGAAACTTCAAACCGTATTGAAAAGTTGATGAATTAATTCTCACCTATGATAAAATAAATTAACAAAAACTCCTAAATTGGCGCTTTTAGGACAAAATATTATTCATATTGCTAAACATTTTTCTTCTCGTTTCTTTTATTTATTTTTAATATTTCTTATCGATTAAGTTTTACGTTACTCAGCCGATCTATTATTTTATTCTTTCAAGACATGTAAGTAAACTGGATACTTATAAATTATTGTTGTCTAAAAAAAAAAAACCACAGATAAAATGAAAGCAATTCCCATAAAAAATATGAAAAAAAAATTTTTTTCTTGGAAAAAAAAAGTAATATTCAATCAAATTCGCGTATTCGAAAGAAATACAATGACAAAAAGGTGTGAAAAGTGAAGCTCTAAAAAGTTTTCAGATGCAGACACATTTTGAATCTATTTTGTAAAAGCTTCTATAAAAAGAAACATTCAATTCTTTTTCAAAGCACTTGAAACGTCTTTTAAACATAGATGTTTTTTCCATAAACCAAAATTTCATATACAAACACCAATTTATGCATAGAGTGTAGTGAGGAAAAACAGTAAAAAGCAATTTTCGATTCTAGTTTCTTCCATATGTGTTTGCCATTTGTTCTTCAGTCTTAGATTTCGAATGAAAAGTTCGCTTTCACCTCCAGAAAATATCCATATTTATTTCTCTGTTTTCCATTTCCGAAATGCGTCAGCGTTTTCTGATTCTGGAAGCTTGGAATTTCCCCCCCTTCCTTCACTTCACTTCTTCTTTTGGCAGGCTGTCGGTTGCAGTTAACGGCAGGACGCCTCTGGCGTCCAAATGACGGTTGTGAATGTGACAGGAGTAAGTAAGAGAGAGGGTAAAATAAAAAAAAGTGCCACCTAGACTGGAATCTAGAATGCAAAAAGCATGTTTCGATGTATATTTCTTCAATAGCAAATCTTGTAAATTGATCGCATTTGAATCTAGCGCTCATCAAGGAAAGAAAAAGAAATTCACTTTTTGTTTGGAGCTCGTATAAGTAATCTTATGACAATTTAGGTAGAAATGATAAAAATATTATAAATTAGTTAAAATTAAGAAGTTAAGTTAAAGTTGAAATGAAATAAGTTAAAATTACTATTTTAACTCTTACATAAGTAACTTACATTTTTATGACTTTTGCTGTTAAACAACAATAAATGGTTAACTGTTATGTCACTTTGCTACTAATATTTATTTTTTATTACTTTTAATTATGTTTAAAATATTTTTAAGTAATGTAAATAAGTTTATGTGAATTAATATATTTTATTTTATTTTATAACCGGTGTTGAACATCTGATCCAATTCTTAGTTCACGACTATCAATGTTCGACAAGGGAATCAGCGGATCATGCATTGCGACAAACTAGCCTTCGAAGAGGAATTAAACTTGACCTTACATGGTGAGGAAAATTCCGAAAACCTCACACAGGGTTAGCCCGACGGCAAGGGGATTCTAACTCATGATCTGTCTACACCGGAGGACTTTTTATATCAGTACTGTGTTCGGTGTGAGCCCGAAGCAGAACTCGTATCAACCAGGCTTCGACGGAATTCGAACTTGGATTGTCTAATTGAGAAGAAAACGCTCAATCCATTGAGCCACAGCAGCTTAAGTTAATGCTTTAAAAAAATCGACTGGATTTAAGATGACAAATCAATTTAACTACTTTTTCTACATTTCAAACATTCAGCTTTAGCCAATGACCTAACAGAATGAGATCTTAAAAACATTTCCCAATAAACGAAAAAAAAAAAAAAAAAAAAAAAAAAAAAAAAAAAAAAAATGGGGGGGGGGGGAGGATTATTATAAATTTAGTAAGAATTAGTCTTGTGTGTATAAGTAGATGGAACAATTATTTTTTTGAAAAAAGCAATGATGCAATCATTGGTGCAAGAAACATCTCCGAAGGCGTTGGCAAAAAAGAAACTTAGTGTACATTTTAATTTTGCTATGAAACGCACAGTACTCAATGTGCTCTTAACCCTAAAAACAAAATACCGGAATCCATAGATCAGCCCTCATTCTTCACCACCTAACATCCTCACTTGAACAAGCAACATTAGAGAACTGAATCGTGACGAATACAGTTCTAATAATACATAAAAAAATGAACACAATATTAGGGAATGATCAAGTTAACGACCAAGTTCAGTAAAAAATAGCGTAAAAATTCCAGAAATTCCAGGTATAACCTTATTAAAAACTTCAATCTCTTCAAAAATATATAAGTAGGAAAGAACAGTCGGTATGTTTCAAGGGTTTAAGAACAGTCGTCCATTTCCAAGACTGAATAAGACGTGAATGGGAAGAAACAAAAGTGATTTGAAATATAAAACGAAAAGTTGTCAATGAGAAATGGAAAAATAAATGTAAGAAATAAAACTAGAAAAATCACAGTAGCTGGAAGAAAAGAAAGAGGAAATGCAGAATAAGTAAGAACAAAGTGTCGGAGAGGGGTAAATCAAGGTAAAATGTGTTTCCACGTGTTATGGAGAGGTGGCGGGGAAATAATGTTGGTAATGATATTAGTTCTGTTTTTATCTTTTTCTCTCTCTCGGCTACTGTGGTTTTTCTAGTTTTGTGTCTCATCTTTATTTTTTCCAACTTCTGATCCAATTCTTAGTTTACGACTATCAATGTTCGACAAAGGAATCAGCGGATCATGCATGACGACATTAAAAACTCTGGTTATGTTTACCAAATGGTGTTGCATACTAAATCTGTAAATAAAAGGAAGATAATTGAAAAATCTCTGGATGGTGGGCGTGTTTACTAAAAGCGGAAACCTTCTCGAGCTTTTTTGAAAAACACCAGATTTACTGCTATCTTAGCGGATGCAGTTTGAATATGTTAACCATTATGAATAATTCGTAAAAAAAGACACATTTATAGTATATAATTAATTTCATAAAATATACGATGCATAATCTGAAATGAAATATGATTCGTATAACTATTAGCCTCAACAAACAGATCGATTTTGGTAAATGTGAAACGACATCAACATACGCTGCTCTCCCTTACACACGCTATAAGCGTGGTAGAAAGCTTAATGTTATGATTCCGGCATTGAATCTTCGTTAATTAAATCCTTTCAGCAAATACGGGTTTAGGAAATGAAAATACCAATCATTTTGAGCATAGTGCATATGATTAAGTAAACAGGGCGTGAAACAGTGAAGAATTCACTTTCACTCCTTATTCACTTTTGGCATAGAAGGATGAGAAATATTTTAGACTAATGTATCGATATGATGTGCGTGGAATCTCTGCACGCCATAAATATCTGTATTGTAATAATTTCTCTGGCATGAGAGAAATTTAAATGCAAGTAGAATAAATCCTCTGGTCGAGTTGTGAGTGCATATTTATAATTTGCATACTTCTATATTTTACGCGCAAGTAAATTATTAACAGATTAAATATATATCATATATATAACATCTCAATTAGCATATCTTTAACAACGGGAATAAATTTTCAGTGTACATAAAGTGATTTTCTATTATTTAATACGAGGCTAGCAGAAATAAATAACTATATTTCAAATATTTCTGGATATATTACTCCTAATAAAATAAGTGATGCTTAAAAATGAAGAAGAATAAACTAAATAAATTATTAATTTACTTAGTTTATTCTTCTGATATATGTTTTGTTAAGTATATATCAGAGATATGACATGTCAATCAGCATATCTTAGAAAGCAGGAATGAATTTTCAATCCAAATTTCGATTATTTAGTACAGGGCTAGCACACAAATAAGTGACAGAATTTCGGACATTCACCAAACCGACTATGTGATTGTTGACATTCACCGGTGAGAGTCGACATTCTCCAGATTTCGGTCATTCACCGTAACATCGCGACTGAGTTACGGGGAAAAAATATAAATCTCGGATATGTTCAACATTCACCATTAATGCATGGTGAATGTCGACATTCACCGGTGAAAGTCAGAAATAAGGGTATTTAGTAAATATTTCGGACATACACCAAGCGACTGCGTGAATGTTGACATTCACCGGTGAATGTCGACATTCTCAAGATTTCGGTCATTCGCCGTAACATATATATATAATCTTAATTAGTATATCTTTAACAACAGAAATAAATTTTCAACTTGCACAATTGATTTTCTATTATTTAATACAGATGTAACACTTGTAAATAATCGAAATTTAAATAAATTTCAGACAAATATATATAAACATGCTATAAATTATATATGTTTAACAAAAGAGTCACACTTCAAATATTTGTGACTGAAGAAAGAAAATTGGTATATTCTTCTTTAGTTTCAATATGTGTAACTGTTTCGAAAATATAAACTTTAAAAATTCATTCGTTAATTTGTGCTGATCAAGCATAATTACAAAAATAAAAAAAGATTATCTACGATTGTGTTGACTAAAGTTGGGCGTCACTATAAAGTTTTTGCTTTTTTTGCTCATTTTATGGCCTGAGAATCTCAACCTACTCGGTAGATTGTGATACCCAGTAAATTTTTATTATGCTGAGTGGCTTTTTACTTTTGTACTTATAAAATGATTTTTGAGGTTTGATTAAATTTTTATTCAATAAATTTTAAATTCTACGTTATCTACTTATATTGCTTTTTACTACCTATATTTTTGTATTATTATTACTATTTTTAATTATTAAAATTAACAGAAGTTGTGTTGTTTGTTATAGATCAATTAATTGTCAAACTAAACTTTCAATCTGTTGTTAATGAGCTAAAAAATTGTAATAAATGTTATTAAGTCATAATTAATGATTACAATAATTGAACATAAGCCAGTAGAGTTATTAGTGGATGAATTACAAATAGGTGAAATCCATAAATAACACATTTACATACGTTTTTTTTTTTTTTTCTTTTTTTAAAAGGTTTGAGGAAATTTTGAAAAAGGGTTAAAAGAAGATAGATTCATTTATAGTGACTATGTTTTTAGTAATCTTTTTAATTTTTTGTTCATATAAATACGAATAAGTTGGGAAAAAAGTTTAAAATGAGCATCATTTAAAAAACAAAATATGCTCATTCGAATTCCTTGATGTATAATAAAATTGTTGTAAATAATTGATGGTATTTAGCAATGAATTATATAATAAACATGTAAGTTTAATCTTTTTCATTGAAGGTCCTTGCAACGGTTAAAAAAACAGAGGTAATCTCCAAAAAATTATAAGACACAATTCATTGTCGACACACTCACTTTACTATACTTGGAGACCATTAAATAAAGTGGTCACTAAACATTACAAATTTTAACATTTAGAGTGGTAAAGTGCTTATAGGTTAAATGGTACCAAATGGTACCTGAGAGGTACCGCAAAAGTGCACGTTTTAAATTAAGAAAATTAATTTGGTGATTAAAAATATGAGCATGAATTACGTTATGTCACTCTACTAATGCGTAAGGGTTTTATTAGCTTATCAAAGTTAAGTTTCCATTAGTTTTAGATTGTAAGCTATTAAAAAAGAATGAAAAGACTATGATTTTTAAGTTTTATTATTCTTTTAAAATTATACTTTAAAGACATTTTCTTTGATTGTACGAAAGTCATTTGCTAGATCCACAAAAAAATAATTCCGTTTTTTTTTTAATGCCCAAAGAATAAAATTCTTATAACATGAAAGATATAGTTTCCTCTGTTATTATATACGAAGGTTGTAATCATGGTTTATATTATAATAGTAATTTTAAATCTCGTTGATTAAAAATAAGCTATTCTTGATAGTTTGCTCTCGAGTTTCATTTTTTAGTAAATAATTAATTAGGTGATGGTTTAATGGTAGCACATATTTCAATTTCAGAGGTACAAAATTTGAACATTGTTTATTTAAAATCATACAATGAGTCTTAATTTAGAAAAGAAAAAAGTTATATTCTGAAGAATTCGCATCTGGATAGAAATTGAACTAGTTTCGATGGCTGAAGTTGGGAATTAATTTTCCCTAGGGAAGCGCTTCTCTGTGATATACATTAACAATAGAGTTGAGCTAATACATAGCTTCCAGAGGTGGGGTTCGAATGTTCTAGAAGACTTCCTCCGTCAAAACCCGGGGGCAGTGCTATTCACAGTGAATTATTGCTACCTTCCCAGCAGATAACAATGTTGCAATTGCACTGTATTGACCATTGTATGCCACGATTTATGGATGAAAGGACTTTTCCGCAGATGATGTACAAAAATTAAAATTTAAGCAACATTTTATCAAATTATCAGCTATGTGCAACAGTCGAATGAAAGTGGATTAATTATTCTTATTTATTAAAAATATTAATGTTCTTGTTTTGTGCAAAGAAATTAAAATTTAGCAACATTTTATCAATTCATCAGCTATGTGCAACAGTCCATGAGTTGAATGAAATTGGATTCATTATTCTTATTTAATTAAAACTATTTGTGTTCTTATTTTGTGCACAGAAATTATAATTTTAAGAAATTTTCAGCTATGTGTAATAGTCCTATAGTTGACTGAAAGGGGATTCATTATTTATATAAGATAATTTTTGAGTTTTCTCAGTACTATTGTCTGCCCTTGTGTCGTTTCTAAATTTAACATTGACTGCGAGGATCAATTTTAGCCTACGATCCCTAAAATATTTTAAAAACTTTAACTAGTCCACCCGATAGAAAAATGATGTCTGAAAAATGATTTCTTCGCATTGGTTTAATATTACAGACATTATTAATGTAAACGATTCTGCTTAAGATTTTATTGCACTTTCTTTAGTATTTAATTGCTTTTGCAAGTTCAATGATAGATCGTGGATTTTGTGCAAAGTCACTGAATTCTTCTTCTTTCAAGGCCCTACAGCTTGTTGTAGGCCAAGGCTGTCCAAAGTAATTTTTTGCATGTGTTCTTGAATTAGTATTCCTAATTTTATCTGAAACCACTTTCTTTATTTTGTTCATAGTTGTGTTTTTAAAGCGTGTTTCCATAGAGCACAATGCTTTAAAAGCAACGGTAATTGAATTAAGGTAAAATAAATTATGTACTAAAAATAGGAAAAGGTACTGATTTATTAAGAAGAACAGTAAAGAAATCGTTTTATTGACGCTAATAATTATTAATAAATTTTGGTAATCAGTGCTGTTGTCATTATGGAAATCGGTGCAGTTTTTAATGGGTACCAAATATATTAATATCGATACTACTTTCGTGTGATAATTGAATTTTCATGATCCACTGAAATAAATAAGTACCGGAGAAAATTTCTTAATTGTTGTAAATTTTGACTATCTTAAGATGGCTTCGAGCAATAGTATCATGCCAAATGATAACCATAATATTTAATCTTCATTTTCATGAGAGTAACTTCTAAAGAAATGTCATGCTTAATCTAACAACGTAAAGTCATCGGCAAAAGCAATACATGGAAAAATTTTAGTTTTATTAAACGTGTGGGTGTTCAGTTTTGTGCATGATTTCGTAATGTCGATTAGAGCTGTAGAGTGAGCAGTTAAAATGGTCGAATCCAACTCCGACTCCGTACTTTCCAGAAAGCTTGACTCTGATTCCGACCTATACTCAATTAAAAACCTTTCCGATTTCCAGGAAAAGTATTAATTGTTGCGATGTCTCTTATCATCTTTTATGTATTGTAACTTAATTAGTACTATTAAATCAACTGGAAATTTGATTGCTATTCTAATGCTAAAAACTTCTATCTTTAGTTTCTTTTTACTCTATTTACCTGCTCCATATATTCACTCACCCAATAGAATCAATAAGTAGATTTATATAAAAAATTTTGTCTCTAGTTATGTGCAGAACAAATACATCTGATCTCATATCGAGTTTTACTGTCAATACCTAATTTACCAAGGTAAGAAAATATTGTAAAAAAATAAAGCATAATTTTGACATATCCTAGGAAGTATGATATAAAATAATTCTTGGCATTTCCGGCGAAATTAAATTCCTAGTGCACTTCAGCATCCAAATAGAGTCTCGGTGCTGCCATCTAGTGTGGCAGAAACTAGACGTCCAAATTAACATGACCAACGGTATCTCACCCATTGTGGTGGTCCTGAAAGAGTGGATACCACTTCTGGAGAACGCACTAGGTCTGCTTATCGGGAAGACTGATTGTGCAGCTCACAGGAAGAAAAAAATAATGATAAAAAATAATTTTAAAAATTTAAAAAAAGCAGCAAATTTGAGTGTAACTTATATATATATATATATATATATATATATATATATATATATATATATATATTGAGTGTAACCAATATATAGAGTAAAACCTATACATACAGTCCAGTCACATTTATGTGACCACCACCTACTTTCGACGAGGAGGAGAGCGCATTATGGTTAAGGGAATGCTTTCCTGGCATTCACTGGGTGCACTCATCATTGTGGAAGGCACGATGGATCAGCACAAATACGCATCTTGCGGGTCATGTCCACCCCTATATACAAATGATTTTTCTTCAGAATGATGGCATCTTCCAGCAGGATAATGCGATGTGTAATACAGTTCGCAGTGTATGCGCGTGGTTCAAAGAGCACCAGGATGAGTTTACCGTTCTCCCCTGACCAGCAAACTCACCTGATTTAAACCCAAGCAAGATTCTGTGGGACCACCTCGATCGGGTTGTTCGCGCCATGGATCCTCAACCGTGTAATCTGGCGTAGCTGACCACTGCACTGGAGTCAGCATGGCTCAACATCCCAGTAAACACCTTCAGAAACCTAATTGATTCTCTTCCTGCAAGTCTCGCAACGGTCGGCTCTGCCAAAGGTGGTTATTCTGGATTTTGACAGGTGATCACATTAATGTGACTGAACTGTGCATATTGAGCGTAATGTATATTTAAGCGTAAGCTATGTATAGTGTAAAGTATATATATATATACAGCTGTAAATACCAGGAGTTGGAGTTTTTCTCCTCTCCTAACCAATTTTCTCTCTTTGTTTTAAGATGACGCTATACCACAACAAAAACTTTTCTTGACAAATTCTGTTTCATTTTCGTTGGTTATATAATAATTGAAGTGTTGAAAAAAGCGATATCAAGTAAATTTAGAGTAAACTATGAATTTTCAAATGCCTTAATTTGATTTCAAAATATCGAAATGCAAACGAACTATGGCAGGATTGCATCCCAACTGAGTCATTCTGCTAAAATTTAGTTGTATTTCGATATTTTAGAATTTTTGAAATTTTTTTTCAGAGTTTGAAACTTTATGACTTATTTTTTGGTTCAATTGAGCTCACATTTTTTATACTTTAAATTTTGAACTACTGATGTGGATAAGACAGAATTCGTCATGAAGCGTTTATCCCGATTTATAGAGTCCTCTTACGAGATAGGGAAGGCACGGTAGAAACCCTTTGTGGTAAAGGCTTCTTCACCTTCATTGGTAATTAAAATTTTTAAAAAAAAACGGGTTCAGGTAAGACTAGATAGGACCCTTAAACTTCAATTATTGATACTTCTTTTTATTCAAAATTTTAAAATGCAAATAAATTATAACAAGAGTATCTTCTTCAATGCTGAGTAATCTTGAATTCATTTGCATTTTGATAAAATTTTTCAATATTTGTAGTTGAACGACCGAGCATTACTTTTGATTTACCTGAATTCTGCCGTGCAATTGAAAAAAAATAATAATAAATAAAAACGTATAAGTTTTAAGAAAAATTTCGAGAAAAGTGGCTTTATTGCTATTTTCTTTCTATTGCCATTACTATGAACGCTAAAATTTATTTTTAAAAACTTATAAAACAAAACTTTATTTTGAATTTTTTTCCAATAATTAGCTTATGATATAAATCCCTGTAGTAAATGGTGACTTGTGCATGTTAAATCTGTCGGGTCACAAAGTCCTCCATGTTCCTATAGTAAATTATACCTCTGGAGGTACTGAATTGGAGATTGATCTTTTGCTGGTTCAGGTCAAAATAACGATCTATGGATGTACGAATGGGTCCGACCTATAAACGGGTGTGACGTAAGGGTGTTACAGATGTCGAACTCTTGGCCATAGATGGCGCCATGGGAAAACAAGAACAATCGCACTACCTCTGCCTTAATAGCCGACGACAACAACAACAACTATAGCACGGCAGAATGCACTTTTTCTGCATTTTAAATTTTAAACTGTTTATGGAGGTAAAACAGAATTTGTTGTGAAAGTATCTCCCATGGTATAGCATACTCTTATGTATTTTGCACTTTCAGTCCTTAATTAAATAAATTTGGGTGTACTAATTTAAAACAGTGTTAGATGCAGTTGTAATAACTGTGACAAAGTATTTTTTTAAGTTTATAAATTTCCAGTCTTTTTTAATAGCTTGGATGTTTAAAAGAAAGAATTATTAAAGTTGCAAAACACCGTTCTTTCAGTAAATAAGAAAAATTAAATGTCACGCATTAAACATTTTGTTAAGATAAGACGTTACTAAAATGACATTTAATATTTCAAGTCATTGCTTTTGCTTTGGAATAATGCCAGGAATTATTTTAATATTTCAAAAGTTTGTAAATAAAGGCTTAGAACAAATTAATTTTTACAAGATAGCGAGAATTTTATATTCCCATGAGTGAAGAATACAAGATGAAAATTAATTTCTTCTGTTTGAAGTCTTCACGAAACGTGAGATTGCTGAATATCTTACTTTTACTAAAATCAGGCGTTATGAAGATTTTTAGCGAATACGAAATTTTCTTAGAGCGTGAAAACTTTTACTTTTTATTTTATTGTATTGTAGGAAAGAAGATTGCAACTTTGAACTTCTTCAATTTTATCCTTGAAATTAATAATATCGTTTAGATATAGTACAGCACACGTAATTGTTATTTTAATGAAAGAAGTCAAGTTTCCCATTTCCCTGAATACTGAAGTCTGAATAGAAAAAGTATTGATTTTTTGTAACTAAAATCATGAAAAGGAATTTGTACGCTTAAAGTTAAAATTAATTTGCTTTTTATTCAAATTAATTTTAGGTTTAAGCTCACAATTTTAGAGCTAACAACTTTAGTATTAATTTCTTTACAATTGTTATTCTAACCTTAATGACATCATTTGACGTAGTTAGATGAACGTTATAGTTTTTGATTATTAAGCATATTTTTTAATTAAAATATTTATTTATATTAAAATAGTTTTTAATATAACTAAACTGTATGTAATAGTGCATTTTTGAACGTAAATTTTGGAACGAACAAAATGTTTTTAAAATTTTTTTTTAGTCAGAAATATATTAAATTTATTAATAGAAACAGAACTTTTCTTAATGTAATTACTTTAAAATTTTAAAATTACATTGCTTTTAGACAAAAAATTAATTAAATGTAATAACTTTAATTAATTTTTAAAATGCTTTGTTATTTTTTTGTAAATTAAACCATACATCATTTCTGCTTTGCTTTAAT
The DNA here is from genome assembly GCA_949128135.1 of Parasteatoda lunata. Classification (NCBI taxonomy): domain Eukaryota; kingdom Metazoa; phylum Arthropoda; class Arachnida; order Araneae; family Theridiidae; genus Parasteatoda; species Parasteatoda lunata. The sequence continues at coordinate 68,148,755 of OX421970.1, forward strand.
TATCTTAAATGATTAAAAATTAACGATTGATTAGATAATTAATATTAAATAATAATTAATTAATTAGTGATTAGATTTGAAAATAATAAGAAAAAAAAAGAGAAGAGGAAAAAAAAAAAAAAAAAAAAAAAAAAAAACAGACAAACCAGAATACGCTTAATTTTAAACATATTTTTACAACTGATTTCAAAAATATTTAATTCTTTTTCTTATTACAGGTACACAAAAATTCGAAAATGATTTTAAAAAAAAAAGCAGAAAATAAGAGAAATACAGTATGAAAAATGGAGTGCAAAATGCCATTAAATGCCACAAGCAGCTAAAATATAGGAGACAAAATTTACACCTTTATATCGTGCGCATAATGCCTAAAATGGTATTGATAATAATATTAAAATTAATTAAACTTCAGGGAACTAATTTTGCCAAATATTCACCACAGCAAAAGGATATTTGCTTGAAAAATACTTGAATTGTTCCAAAATTAATACATATAAGCAAATCAATCAATTGACATTTGATTATACAACTATAATGCAAGGCTCTGTTTCAAATGCTTAGTGTGATACAAAAAAAGTTGGTCTTAAATAGATGTCAAAATTTTAAAAACAATTCAATGTTTCCTCTCTTTGAAAGAGTTACAATTCTGATTCCGGATTTTAAAAAAATATCAAACATATCACACGTTATAAGCAGTGATTGAGATTTTTTATGCATAATAGATTTTGTAACTAAGATTGTAATTAGCAAAATAAATAAATAAATAAAAACAAAATGAAAAAGAAATTAAGAGTTTAATCGATGAATCAATGACTTGACATCAATGAATTTAAATAATATCGATGACTTGAAACTCTTGAAAGTATTTGAAATTCGTAAAAAAAAAAAAAAAAAAAATTACTTTCCAATGTGGTAAAATTTGAAGATATTGTAAGAAAATCGCCTCGGACAGGTTAACAAGCCGAAAAGTTTCAATTAAGTGCTCTGATATTAATTAAAATTCTTGTAAATTTATTTAGTATTCAATTTCAAACATGCATTATTATAAGTTACCTATTTATTTTTTTATGTCATGCTATGTGCTGTCCTCGAAAAAAAAAAGGTAGCACTTTGAATAACTTTTCAGCTAATGATTGGAATTTTGCATACCAGGACTCAATCTTAATGATTCCTAACATTAAATATGCAATTAATTAGTGCACACGATATTTTAAATTACGAAATTAGGAAAAAAAAACATACTTTCTCTTAATAAACAAATTCTTCTTTTCGATGGATTCGGATTATAAATCCTCAAAATATGGGGGTGGCCGCAATTTGGAAAATGTGGTCCCAAAAGTTTGATTAAGATTTCACGATAAAAATATTTTGTTTCCGTTTTATAATTATTTAACGCTTAATAAGTTTCATTTGTATTTTAATAAGTATATTTACCTCTATAATTTATTTTGTGTAAAACTGTGTTCGGTTAACGTTTGCAATTAAAATAATGAATAATTAGTTAAAATTCTAACGCATTATAAAGAATTAATTTTGTGTACTATAACTAAATCATTATATTTTTGTTCAGAAAATGCTTAACGAGCTTTTATAGATAGAAAAGTTAAATAAAATTAAAAAATAAAGTTTTTTTAATCTGCAATGGAAACTGATCAAAGTTATTTATCAACAAATAACAAAGTTTAAAATTTATCTCAATAGAATCTGAAACTAAATCTGGGTAATACTATAAAAAATCTTGGGATCTTTTGATTGACTAATTTTTAATTTTGATATAATTCTGTTTATCGATAATAAATGAAAATTATAGAATTAGGGGTTGGTGTGCAAAGAGAACAGGGGGTAGAGCCCACTAGTTCTTATATAGTTCCCACTATCTTCTTATAACATCTTTTTGATTCATGCAATTTTATATTTGCTTTAGGGTAGCAATCGAAAACGTTAATCAATAAATGACTAAAAAAGATATTACTTTGACGCATCTGTGATTTAAGCAATGATATACCAAACATCAAAAGAAAAAAAAGAAAAAAAGAAGTTATAAAAGGAATCAAAAGGGGAGGAGGAATCGAAACGCCGCAATCCATCTTCGTTAAGCAAACCGTTGCCAATTGCAACTTCCTAAATAATCCATCAAAACAGTTTAATCTTCGAAATTAATTTTTCGGCTAGGAAAATAATTCATCATTCCTTTTATTCTGAATCTAAAAGAAAACTAATTTTTTGCGTTAATTTTTATTATTACTTTTTTTTATTATTGTTAATTTACGAAACAAAATGAATTAAGTTTAAATTTTTATAGTATCAAATAAAATGAGTGATGTATTATTTTACCTAAAAAAATTCACCATTGTCAAAAGTAATTGTAAACTTGTCCTCTTCAGACTCGTATTAACGTTTATAAAAGGCGTGAAAAATAGGAGAAAAAGTTTAAATCGTACTAAATAAACTCTACAAAACATAGTAGTTTATTTTCAAATTGAAAGTAAAAATTCATTCGATTCAAATAGTTTAAGTAAATTAATCAAGTAAAAAATTAAATAACACTGTTAACTTTGATTGTGAATTGTTTCACATTTGACAACATAATTGTCCGGACGTGCGGTGTTTGAACTTGAGTATTTTTCACGAGAATAATACATTTTTAATACAACGGGAATATTAAATATTTTTGAAGCTTTGTTATTAAAAAACAATAATAAAAACACTTTTTCAAATAATAGTAATAAGTCATTTATAGAATGTCAGCTTAATCGTATCTGGCAAGTCAAAATTTTCATTGATATGAAACATTCTTAATTTTCAAAATTGACATAAAATTTTCTGAGAACACAGTGATTGAAACTCCAATGATTCGCACAAGAAAATAAATTTCTCAATTAACTTTTAGAGCTTTATAATTAACTATAAGTACTTTTTTCTTTTCTGTGCTTATTCAGATTATAATTTATGTAAAAAAATTAACAACATCGTATCGGGCGTGTCATTTAGTAAAAGTCATTTTGAATTCTAACAATACAGGACATTTTGTAATGTTTAAAATTAACATTATGTATAATGAGCGAAATAAAAAACGCACCACCCTGAATAACTTTTGATCTAGTTATTAGATCTTCACGCTCTAGGACTCAATCTTAATGGCTTGAGGAGGTGACTTGAAATATGCTAATCAATTTGTGCAGACGATATTTTAAGTTAGAAAATTAGATACAAAATCGTACTTCCTCTGAGTAAGCATATTTTTTTTTCCGGCGGATTCGGATTTCTAACCCCCAAAATATAGGGGCTAGCCACAATCTGGGAAATATGGTCCCAATAGTTTGATCAGGTGAGAGTTTCAAAGTTTACAAGTTTTTGAAATTTAAATCTAGTTTCATAAGCAGAACGTGGCAAATCATATATTTTTTCTTCTTCCGTTTTTATTTAAATGTTTTTTTATATCAATGATAATTTCCTGGTAATCGATTTTCGAATAAATTAGATGAATGTGATAATGATAGACTTTGGTGAGTTTAATTACCAGCTGTAGTTGGTATAAATCCAACTTAAACTCCGAGTTTTTTTTAAACATTTTTGATTTGAAATCTTAATTTTCTTATTAATTGGGAACCCCTTATTTTTTTATAAGTTATGACTGTATTATTATTGAATAGGATTCCGAAAATTAGCCTTGAGATCGGTATTAAATGACCACGCTGTATAAAAGCTTCAAAATGCTTCTTTTAACAAACGAATTATCAACCTACCTAAGTGGGTATTGTTGCGCATTTTCATGCTTACAATTAAATAAAGACTAAGATATATCAAAACAAACGTATTCATTTATCTTATAGAAGTAGTTGATAGCAAAACACAGTCTAGAAGTAAACATGGATTCCAAACAAAATTAAGCAATCAATCATTCTATCGCAATATAAACGTCAGCATTTTTTTCATTCTCAGTTAGATTTTTTTTTTCTCCTTCAAACAAGACCAAACCTTTAAATCAAAATTTCCAGTAATCCTCGGCATTGTTTACAACCTCAAAACTCAATTTCTTCCCTGAACACATTCTGGCAGCAAACCTTCTAAGTTTGACACCGAACATTCAATCCACTTTAACCATTTAAAAGGATCAGCGAATTTTTATTAATTCCGAGGCGTTCTTCTTTCGCGAAATTTCCCGAAATAACTTCCACCGAAAGAAAATCTGATACCGATGCTCCCTTACGAAATTTAAGTTTTCCAGCTTCCAGCTTAGTTTAATCTTACAGCAGTTTCTCTCCTATCAAACCATTTTAACGGCTAAGCCCCTGGCATAAATTTTGACGGCATAAAATTCGAAGCCGACCCTAATCCGGCTTGTCCTCATCATACCCCCGTCCCCAGCAAACACCCCTCGTCCCCCCACCCTTGACTTGTCATGCAAAATAAGCTCCAGGCATTGATTAACTCTAGGCCGCCAGGAAATATTAATATATTCTGTCAGAAACTTGACTCTGTTTGTCAATTGGCAGTGGATAAAGCAGCCATTTTTCATGTCGCATGGGTTGAAAAATTTTCTATTTTCCCTTTCAAAGTTCAGTTTTGTCAACAAGATTGGTGTCTAAAACGTGGAAATTTTATACAATTTATGTGCAGGAGAGAGAGCTTAAGTAAAAATTAGACACACAGTTTTCATATGAGTTGTTTTCTTTCAACGGAATTATAAGTCTTGAAATTTTAAGAATATGTTAATTTACAACTGAGCTGGTGATGTTTGATTTGTTAAAACAAATTACACTCGTGTTTTTGAAATAAGACAGATTATAAACTAGATTTAAGAATGTCTCTTTTTTTACAGTAGTGACAGCATGACACAAAGAAAATAATTATAAAAAAGAAAGGAACTGGCAGATTTTATCAAAAATAACGAGTAAGTACAGTGCACAAAATAAAAAACGGACCACCCTGAATAACTTTCGATCTAATTATCGGATCTTCACGTTCTAGGTCTAAATGGTTCAAAAGGGTAACCTCAATGAAGCTAATTAATTAAAGCAGACATTAGACATAAAAACGTATTTTTCTGATCAAACATAGTTTTTTTCCCGACGGACTCGGATTTTTTGGCCTTCAAAATATAGGAGGTAGCCGCAATCTAGGAAATATGGTCTCAATAGTTTGGACACCTTGATGGTAATTTTACTTTATGTGTATTTTCTATGAGAACTTGAATTAAAACATTTATGCTCACAATTATAAAATTCGTTTATTCAAAGATAATTTCATGCAAAAAGTGACTTTCAGTAAATATTTATCGTTTTTTATTATTTTATTTTTTCGAAAAATTTGTAAGGAATACAATATTTTGCATCATTTTAAAGATTTTAAGTTTACACTGCATAACACAAAATTTGAGTGAAATTGGTAGAATAGTTCCAGAGAAATCTAATTTTAAAAATAAGTACATGCATGCATAATCCGTTACAAACTGAGACCCGATTAACAAGGTATTAAGTTTGCTAAACTTTTTGAAGTTACTGAAAGCTATAAACCTTTTTATCAGCTATAATTTTAATCTATTATCATATAAACAACGGGACTCATTTTCTAAATTCCAAACAAGATAGTCTTCGGGGTTATTTCATTGTATCACGAATTCCATACATTCTTAATGAATGAAATAAATAAAAAATTTTCTCCCTTATTTCAAGCTGTTCCCAAATCGCTTATTTCAGGTACTAATTTCTAAACCTCCAATACCAAACTTAAAAAATATAAACACCCAATTTTCAAACCTCAAACTTCAATTCCTAAATCACAATTCTGGAATCTCAACTCACAGCTCCCCATAATAAACTCTAGATCTTCGAGCCGGGATAGCTTGGCTGGCAGGGAGCTGGATTCGCGTTCATGAGGACGAGAGTTCGGAGACCTTCAGGTCCCCATTACAAATTATACCACTGTGGGTACTGAATTGGGGATTGATTGTTTTCTGGTTCAGGTCAAAATTACGATCTGCCGATGAATGAATGCGTTCGCTCTATAAACGCTTGTGACGTATGCGTGTGACCGAAGTCGAATTCTTGGCCATATATAGCGCCACAGGAAAACAAGAACAATCGCACCCCTTTCCTTAATGGCCTACAATATCAACAACAACCGCAATTCTAGACTTTCAAACTTCAATTCTATAAATTCAATTCCTAATTTTCAAACCTCTATTTGTTCACTCAAGGTTTAATTTATGCGTTCTTTTATTCAAAAATTAATTTGCTGATTTATTCATTTTTTAATTTTTTTTTAATAATATGCTCTTCAATATTTGCAGAAAGTTCACCTTCACAAAATTTAATTTTCATATCTATAGTAAAATTATTTTGGACTAAATAAGAAATAGTTTTTTTTTCGGTTGCAGAAATTCCAAATAAAAAAAAATAGGCTCTGAATTCTTTATAGAAGCTTTCGCACAAGAGTTAGATTTTTAATGCTTAACAAATGAAGAACATTTTAGCCGCATTATTAATAAAATCATTTTAATCTTTGTCACACTGACTAGACATTATTTCTAAGAAGAAAAATAAAAAAAAAACTTAAAAAGAAAGCAGTCTTGTTCAAGATAATAGCAGCTTAGTTCAGTTTTTATCTTAGCAGTAACAGAAAAATGTGGTTTTTAATTGAATATCCGATTTAAAATTTCTAGTGTTACAAGTTTATGTTCATTTAAACTTTAAAGAAAATGTTATGTATAAAAAACAAAAATACGATGCGAAATAAAAAAAAAAAAATATTTTTGAAATAATCGAAGCTCTTTTTTAGACCTGACGGATATTTCTACCATCATATATTTTTCATAAGTTATTTGTCATATTTTTTATGTTATTAAAATAATATTTTTGAGGAAAAAAAAAGGATTAAATTTGACCAAAAACTTTTTACTTTGTCCCAATTTTTTTTTTTTTTTAGTTTTGTACGTAAGACTGAACGTTTATTTATCTTTGTAGTTTAATCAAGAAAATAATGAACGTAGAACTCTTTATCGGAATCTTATTTATCATTCGGCTGAAATTACTTAGTATTTGTTTCAAATCTAAATTTATGCATGTAATTTATGTTCGAAATTTACAAATTTATGTATGTACCATTTACGTATATATGTAGTTTAATTAAGAAACTAATGTACGTAGGTCTATTTTGCGAAACATTATACTCCGCTTAAAATATAAAGTTTATGCATGTATTTATGTATAAATTTATGTATGTACGTCCATTTATGCTTGGCAGTTTAATCGAGCAATTAATGAAAGTAGGTTTTTTTTTTTTATCGAAATGTTATTATTCTACTGAAAATATTGAAGGGAAAAGCTATGTCATTATAGATGTTTAGGGAAATGTTATTACTAATTCTCTGAAAGATCTCGACATACTTAATTCTAATACCAAAAATAGTTTTTTTCAAATTTTTTTCCCGCAGTTTTATCAACTTTACATTGGATTAAAAAATTATACTGCAGATTTCATTTGTATTGTAAAATTGGGATTAATGAAATAACTGCACCGAAATGAAATGGATGTTTCAAAAAGTTTTAACCCCTCAACCAAAGGTAATTAAAATCTAGGCATAAAAGTACTAAAATTCAGTTTTTATTATTTTTTAAAGGAATTTTGATTGTTTTTCAATTTTTATGAAGTTATAAAAATTTGAAGTAGTTTTAATTTGAATCAGCAACTATTTGCATAATTAATAAAAAATTTTCTCTTTGAAAAATTAACATTGGGAAAAAATGTGTACTTTAGCAACTAGTTTTAGAATTAGCATTTTTGTGTGATTTAAAGTGGTTTGTTAAAAAGTTGTATTAAGTAAAAAAAAAAACTCTTAATTTTTGATTGCGTTTCATAAAAAATAACTCTAACACTAATGTTTAAATTTTAAAAAGAAACTGCAGTACTTGAAAACCATATTATTAGTTTTTATTCAATAAATCACAAAGAAATTATAATCTGTCAATATATATTAAAAAAAAAAGCTTTTCCAAGATATTTAATAATTAATGATAAAGTTATAATTACGTAATTGATAAGCTTTATGATTTCAAAATACTCAAAATACTGAATACATTTAAAAATAAGTATCTAAAGAATTCTAATAATTATCTAATATCTTGAGAAATCAGCAATTCGATATGGTGTTTCATTAAATTAAAATTTGTTGAAGTTTTATTTTAACGTAGATGTCAACTCACCAGGAAATACATAAGTTACTTAAATGAATAGACCAATACACGTTTCTACGACAGAAAATTCAGCGACTCTTCCAACACGCCAAGCAGACAAGAACTTATGGTCGCTATTTAGACGTAAGGAATTGATTTTATGTTCCTTGGGTGTGATACTTTTCTTAAAAT